>KN167765.1:29724-93909 GCA_000757745.1 Steinernema scapterisci
GACAAAAAAAGGTTTTATCGAGCTTGAATTTAACGAATTTTGAGATCTTAGCTTATAGCGCAATTTTCATTAATCGTTGTAGACGGAGTAGAGCGCGTTTCTGAGCAACCTATAAATTTAGTGAAGTGGCTACAGTACAGGTTGTATATCTTGGAAGTAATTGTCTGTGTGGTGTTGTGGGTAAGTGTCGAGAGTGGGAGTCCGAAGGTCGAGGGTTCAACTCCCCGACCAAGCCGTTTTTTCAAAAGCGCTGATTGAGCAATGCGAAAAAACGGCGGACATCCACACACACACCAACATACGATTTTATTATAGAGGGGATAAACATGTTTCCGGATCTTGTTTCTGGATGCTTAACCTCAGCCAACATCTTAAAAACCCCCGAAATTCGGCGCTTCTGTCCTTTTGAATCCCTTCTAAATCCTCTCTGGTAGAAACCAATTTGAAACTAGCCGTCTCCGGTTTCGTACATTTTGCCAGTCTGGTTGTTATTGTCAGTCCGAGTTCTGAATTGAATTACCGATGTTTAGAGGTTTTCAGAAGACCTTTTAAAGACAAATTCTGTCAATGTAGTTCAACCACTCCCAGCGTGTGGCGTCATTTTGTACGTTCTTTTCCGGAAATTCTCGGCGATTCTTTAACGCGATGAACCTAAGCGTTGCGCGGCTTGATAAATTATTTGTTAGTGGGAAAGCTCCATTTATTGCTGGACCGCGCGTGTGTGTTGTGTGGAGATAGATCACGTTTCCATCTTTGCTTTGGCCGTCGTGCTAAGTGTTTTGTGTTTTTGTTTACATTGTAGCCATTTGGGGAGGGCGCATCCACTCAGAAATTATGATAAGATCTCTTTTTGCGCGGTGGCACGAGTTGAGACAAATACGAGTGACGAATATTTTGGTGACTAAGGAAGCCTTTGGGTAATAAGTTCAAATCGATCTTCTGACTCACTCTTTAGAATCCCAAAACAGCTCAAAGAGTGACGCTTTATGCCTTCATCATCTTGTTTTTCTCTGCCTGTTGTCCGATATTTCAGTCCGTCTCGCAAAAGTTCATTGCTAATCTTAACCGTGTTTTTGCGTTGTCCGAGTGGAGCCTTGAGCTACTTGCCCTAAGCCCGTTTGAAGAGAAAGTGAGACAGATGTTCCGCGTTTATTGTGTGAACAAATTGCCACTCCAGGAATGTTGCCAAGGCTCAAATTGGGATTGGGGACCGACGCCTTTCAGTTCCTCCGATTCGGCCACTTTATGGGTTTTATTGATTTTGTTGCATTGCGGGCTAAGATTGAAAGAAATCCTTTTTCAGCTGAAACTTGAGTTTGCTTCTCTGTACTTTGCTCTCTGTTGGACCTCCCGTACTGGCGAATCTCCATAAATTCTATTAAGCTTATCAAAAATTCTGAATTTTTAGCAATGTCCGCTTTAAGTTCCTGTCAAGTGACATACTCAAATTCGTTCCGGATTGCAATATGCTCTTGTCGTCCTAATTTCCGTAATTAAATTGGCTTACAAAATTAAGACCGCGAACTATTTTATTAAAGTGCTTATTAAACCGCTTTTCCAATTTGCCAAAGAGCAGGTGGCATGATATCAGCTGACCTTTTTTCTCTCCTTGCACGTGTAGAATATTCATAAAGCAAGGACAAAGAATGTCGGAAAATCTGGGTGGGGATAAGGCAAATTTAATCAGAGGTTGGTCGTTGTAAACCTGAGTTCAAGTACACCAGTCTCAGACATCAAACTTAGAGACCAAGCCAGGATTTCTAACGTCCTTCAACCCGAGGCCGAACATGAGACTCTTGTGCTACGATTCGTTCCCAAGTAGCGTGCACTTGGGGGACAACGAGTCGAATTCTACATATAAATCCTTTTTCCAGTGTCCTGTGGTTTAAAACTCCAAATCCGAAAAGTCCCATTTCGACTCAGTTTAGTTAATCTATTTCATTTGACGAATTGCTTGTCTTTGCCAGCATCAATTTCCCGGTGTCTTTTTTGCTTGTCTCAAGAGTTCCGCTTAGTTTTTGCGCTGTTGCTAAAAAATAAAGTTTGCGAAGCTATTCTCTTGTTTGCTTCCACCCCCTTGTTGCAGATGTCGCTGATTGCTCTTGTCATGTTGCTTTATGGCTTCGCGGAGGGTGGAATTCTTGCGATAGCCAATAGCAAACAAAGGTTTTAGTATATTCGAACCAAAATTCAAGCTAAAACTGGTTCAAACCAGAAACAAGCCGTTTTAGAGATCACGTGTTTTGCAATTTCAGCGAGAGCAGCAATAGCCGCAAAGTCAATTAACGGTGCGGAAATGCCTTAAGGACTTATACACGAATACTTATACACGCGCACTTAAAATGTGATTTATGTTTTATTGCTTCGTTTCTAATGGAAACTGACCCAAGACCCGATAAACAGGAGAACGTTTGACGATTGTTTTTATGATCTTGATGTCCTGTTCGACAATTCCGGCTTGGTACTTTATACTTTATGACACAAATTCGTTGACAGCAGCCACGCGTCTGATGCTCTTAGGCTCTTATTGTTAGTTGTCTTTTTTGATCGACGACATCTACAACTCTGCTCTGCGCCAAAATATTCAGAATACGGAAGTGCGATTCATTTACACCCGCGATTCAAGTGCCTAGCACTGTTAAAGGTTAGCGACGCGACTCTGCACGATTCCGTGACAATCACCGCTTTTTATGCCATGAATAGCTGAGTGGACAAGTTTGCACGATGTGCGCACTTTGCATCTGAGAACGGACTCATTTATCCTTCGAGAGAGGGGAAGACATGTTTTCGTGTTCTACCCATTCGTACTTTATCCATGCACATAATTTTCGCTTTCCCAAGTGTCAAACTCTCGTGTTCAGGCATCGTTATTTTTGGCCGACATGAGTCAAACTTAAAGCTTAAAAGGCCAACTTTCCACTATTTGAGGCTTTAAAGATGCTACTGTGTGAGTGACCGGATTGATTTCAAGGAAATGTAAGTTTAAGGACTTTGACGTTGATGGGTGTTTTGACGTCTGGATTTTCTTATTCTGGGCTGTTGGGTTTACCTTTAGCTTAAACTTAAGCCTATCAAAAGACATTCCTAACAGAGAACATAAAATTACGATCATTTGAAACATTCTTGATTTGGACTACCTGGGCTCACCCAAATATACTGTCAGCCATATATTTACTGAAGCAAGATATGGCTGGCGGTGATATTTCCGGGAACAATGACGTTTGCGTGTTTTGCCGTCAGATTTAAGTTGAAAGTTACACCTCAATGGCTTCTGCTGGTCTTGTTAACTGAATTTAGTCAATTTACAATTTACAACTATTTTAAACATTCTTGAAGCTTCTGATTGTGGCTTGGTCCGCCCATATTGAACTAACCCTCTCTAGCTTTCTAGATGGGGCTGTTTCCTTGAAAAATGACGTTTGGTTGTTTTGACCTATGGTGTGCGTTAACAGCATTCTTTAAATGACATTTTGACAATTTGAATGAAACTTTCATCTTAGGGTATACACAAATTCATTCATAACGGTGTTGCGGCTGCGAAACGTTTCAATAGTCATGCTAGGTTAGAATCGAATCCTTGAAACCTTTGTAGGGTTTAAGGAGTGCATTTTTGACTCGTTCCATTTGAACGTAACCTGGTCCCTTGAGTTAGTTGCTACCTTAAAATACGCACAAAAGCAATATTGAAGCCACCTACAAAACCTGAATTAAATTGACTTTTAGGTCTTTCAAGTTTCTCTCTTTTTAGAAACCGCGCGTTGACTTGTTTTGACCCAATTTCGGAGACGATTGCTTCCTAATTGGACTCCATTTGGTCTGAGTGTCTCGACCTTGGGTCATTAGGCTCTCGAAGGGCAACTCCCCCGCGTAAATACAACTCTTAATCGGACACTCCCAAAGTTGATTCAAACACTAAATATGTGACTCGTGAGTGACTCGTGAGTATTTCTAACTGCTTCCGAAAAATGTTTATGCCCGTTTAAACCAGCAAAAACAGAACCTTCTTTCAGAAGTACACCTTTGACGCCAAAAACAACGATTTCTTGGAAGACTAGGTACTTTTCTCCAATTCTTAAAATTGCTTTAAAACGGTTTCTTCAGTTGTATCATACTTTAGAATGTCCCCAATTTTGCAACCCGTCCACCCTCCATTTTTGCAAATTTGGACATATGGCTGCGTTAATCCATCAATCGCTCATTCGCGTCGCACTTCTCCACGTCTTCCGCCTTTCGACCTCGTCTTCGTTCTCGGCTTCCTCGGCTTTCGATCGTCATTTTTTCTTCCGCTGCATTAGCAGCATCAATTCGTGGAGCGCGCGCGAGACGTTAATTACGATCGAGTTCAGTGCTGCTGCTGGAATCGATAGCTCAGCGGAATGCTAATCTCCACTTCCTCTCCCCCCTTGTTCTTGGTGCCCTCGAACTTTGGCTTTCCCTCATTGAGCCTTTCGCCACTTGTCCCTTGAGGACTTCTCACCCCTCGCATTAATCACGTGTGTTCTCATTATCATGCGCGACGCGGCGTAAACAGTCGAATCTGGTTCTTTTGTCAATTTTCTCGTTTTTTAGAAACCTAGTATGGAAGCGTTGAACCAGTCCGGGGTTACGGTAGACGAAGATGATTACGGACCACCGAAGCATTTGCTCAATGACTACATTGAAATGGTCTTTTTGGGACTTGTGGTTATCATTGGAATGCCTCTCAATATCTATGTGCTCAAGAAGCTGATTGACGAGAAGAAGCGGACTCCTAAGGACTGTGTCAAGGTAGCTCTCTTCCTCCAGACTCGTTCTGAAGGCAAAGTTTTAGGGTTGCTTCATTCTCTTGAAAATCCACCTAAACATCAGTGATATCCTGATCCTTCTGACCCAAGCCTTGGGCAAGTTCACATGGATCGCCACCTACCAATGGATCTTCGGCGACCTTCTCTGTCGGTTCTTCAACTTCTCCAACATGTTCAGTCTCTACTTGAGCTCAAATATAGTCATTTGCATCGCCTTTGACCGCTTAAGAAATGTGATTTTCGCTAACAAGCTCAGAAGGGGCAAGCATACGGTAGTTTTGAACTTTTCCTTCAAGACCTGAGCCACTATTTTAGGTGACCACAATGAGGTTCGTAATTTTCTTCGCCTATGCCTTAGCTGCCTGTTGGAGTCTTCCTCAACTGTACGTCTGGAACACCTTGGACGTGTATCCCACTTACCCCGGTGGTTGGATTCAGTGTACAGATATGTGGACTATCGATAGGTACACTCACGGAGACGAAGTCTCTAAGATGAGAACCGGCTTGTTATCTGTGACTACACAGAACTTTTACAACATCTCACACCTGGTAAAAGCTGCTTAAGCTGCCCTCTTACAACCTGAGATTTAGATTCTTGTCTTCTTCGGTCCCGTGGCTCTTCTCTTCCTGAGCTACGCAATAATCCTGGCAAAGCTTCTGCACTACTCTTACAAGATGCCTCAGAAATTTCAGGTACTATCTACAACTTTAAAATAGCTCAAGTTCAATTTAGCCCAACCTGCCGCACTCCGTGAGCAACGTATCTCCATCTACCGTGACTCGGGACGCCGTCAGCAATTGTAAGGAGGTTCAGTGGAGCAGCGAAAACCAGCTGGTGGTTTCGCGTCAAGGTGAGCTTTGATAGCGTCATAGACTTCAAAAAACATAGATTTCGTCTTCCAACGTCAACGCTCTGATCAGTGACATAGTCTGTATCTTGCAATCCGACTCCGTCTTTTAACTTTTTTCGAAATATCTAAAATTAGCGCAATCTGTTCTTGTCCGGTGAGGCAACTACGTCAATAGACAAAAAACACCTCCGTTAAACGCGCCATTCATCTCTTGTTCCTTCTCGCAGTTTCTCAACAAATGCATTATGCTTATCCTTATTCGTTTATACCGAATTTCTAAGTAATTGACGCATTCCTCCTTCGATCATTGAATCTCACCGCATAGAATCATGTTAGTGGTTAACCTGATTTGCCCTGTCATGCTTGTGGTGGGCGGCTGAATGAGGCGGAATGAGTTTGTCCCTTTCAGCGCGTGTGACAGGAGGACTTGACAGATCTTTTGGGTCTTAGGAAGTCGGAAGAAATGTGTCTGCTGATAATTAGAACGTTTTGCACGCTGCGATCGGTCCAGCTGCTTCCGTTTACAGGATTACAAAGAAGAGAGGTTAAATTAAGCGTTGAGAGCCAATTTGCACGCAAGATTGAGAGGTTTCACGCATCAGCTCAAAATACTCGTTCAAAGATGGCTATTGAGTTGAAATGAGTAGATGGGCTATGGAGCGTAATCAAGGCAAGGAAGTAGGAGTGGGCGACAAGGTCATTATTAAGATAAATATGCTATTATCAAGTTCTAAGTAGTTCTTAGTTGAAGCAAACTTGTTTGCTCCTGTCAGATTTCTGTTTTTAAAGTCCGATTTCATAAACAAGCTTCCTTCCTGAATCCCATTTCCATGTATATAATTTCCAGGAGCGGCCGTAAATGAAGTTTTTGTTTACAGGCGCAAATTACTAGAATGCCGTCTCCGTTGTTTGCATCCGGTTCTGCTCCAAACAAACATGAGAGATTTTGTTTTTCATATGTTGATCCAGGAAACGATGTTATTTGGAATCGCTAGGCATAATCCACCTGCTTGGATCTCTGATTGCACGTTCAAGGAAATTTCATGTCTCATAACCATGTTTTCCTCAAAAACGCATTTTATTGCGATGCAGATGTCTGACTCAGCTGGCGCCTTTAACGCAATTTTTGCGTCAAGAGCCTCAAAATACCGTTTACGCTGTTTTCAAAATACCACTTATTCGGGTTTACCCCATAACACTCTTTGTCCTCTGATCCTTGTTCCAAAGGCCCCTGTTCACAACAAATCCTCCTCAAAACATGCAATTTACGTAACATATTTCGACACATTTTTCAGAAGTGTGCGAACGTCCAAATCCTCATAAAGGTCTTCAGTCCTGGTCTCTCGCCCCTAAGCCTCAAGACACCAAAGTCAGCGTGGACTCCAACTCGATCAGCTCCACGGTTACGTGTGACAATCCTTCCTCCAGCAACGACAACTTTGAGTCTTCGCCTCTGCGGCGCGAAACGCGCATTCACAATCGTGTAAGTTGATTTATTTTTTCGCAGCTAATCAACGAAACGAGTCTGTAGATAATAAACTGTTTTTGGCCAAGTCGCCGTCGCGAGTCAACCGTGCAGATCGACTTTGACGCTCAAACAACACACGTTGCTTCTGGTCGACCACTGCTGGCAAAGGATCAGTCGGAGCTTGCGAAGCCGAGGATTTCGGTTGCCAGTGACTGGGGAGATAAGTTGAAGAAGGAAAGCAAGAAAGGTAAGCTTTTTAAACTGAGATCGATGTCTTAGATAAAGGTGTTAAATCAGAGGTTTTAAAAACGTTCAATACTTAATGTGATTGTTTCCTGCTCCCATGACGCCTTACTATTTTTCCACATGATTCAACTTAGATTACGCAATTCAATTACATAATTTCGCTCAAAACAGCGTGATCCTATATGCAATTCCTGTTTTCGTCTATCACGCGCTAAGCTAACTTTGTCAACACTTTATCATCATATCGAGCATTTCTTGAACATTTGCTTCCTTCCGGCCGCAAAGTATAATTGTTAAGAGAGGCTTCCGGGACTCCCTGAGTGTGATTTAAGGCCCTTTAAGACCGATTTACGACGTTTCTCTAGTCACAACCGACTTTAAGGCAAACATCTCGACAACCTCAATACTGTTGATCCGTATTCCCAAGACATTTTCAGACCAACCTTTTAAGGGTTTTGAACGTCCTTTGTGTCTTTCCAATAAAGACCTCTTTTTTCCATTGCTTCTTCGCTGGGGACGCGTGCTCTTGAACCCGCGTGCTCTTGAGTCCCTTCAATCTTTGGCTCGAGTGGTCTTTTTCCATTCGGTTTCATAATACTCGTAAATTTTTTATGACCACTACGCTCATTTCGTTAATTGTGGTTAGTCCCTCTCTCAACAGCATTTGCTGCTCCTCATCTGCATTAAACTCAGCCCGAAATTGCGTTTCCTTTTTCTGGACACCACGCTTTACTCCCACTCACACGCTGGGTTATTCTTTATTGGGTTTTAATGGAGCGAGAGTAAAGATCGAGCGTTTTGTGGCTTTGGCTTCAATCATCTGGTCCTACGGCAGAAAACTCGTAGTATTTCAAAAAACAATGACGTGCAGCGAGCTACCGTAATTGAGGAGGAACTAAATCGTCTTCTGTGCTGTTTTTGATTGCTCATCAATTAAGATGACGGAAAACAGCGCCTCAGCTAAATTCTATGGCGTGTCTTTTTGACTCTTATTTAGGCACTTTGTTTTTGAACATATATGCCTCAAAACAGCTACTCCATCCCTTAGTGCTTCGTCGAGACAGTCATTTTTTGCCCTTTCTTGTCCTTAGTGAGGACATGTGTAAGCTGAGAATTTTGTTTTCAGAGGTTCTGAACTTAAGTGCTTGCTTTAAGTGGTGTGAAAATTTTGCACGTCCTACGTCAATGTTTTGTTTCTCGGCGGGCGGTATACTTGAGTTTGCCTCTTTTCGCCCTTTTCACTTCGGATTACAGCTTAATTTTATCAAACCTAGTCCTAGTGACGCGTTCAAGTTGTGTATTCTATGTTTTTCTAAATTTTTGGACTTTTTGACGGCGTAAGATTAGGAACTGTTTGAAAATACGGAGAAATGGATATGTTTGTGCAGATTGACAAAGCGTAGTTCTGTTGTTTGCGCCTAAACGGAGTCAGTTTTCACTTGTTTACAAACTGGAACTACACCGACTTCTCTGATCTTGTTAATTATTTACTGACGTTGAATTTCTTTTAAGGTTTGAACTGGATTTATCTCGTTTACGACATGATCTGGGTTTTAGTTTTTATACATGACGTAAAGATGACTATCTTTTTTAAAACTCTAAGTATTCAAAAAATTGATGCAAGCGTGCTAGCGGTAAACAAGAATATTTACAAAATCAGCATGTAACTTGTTTTTCAGCTTGGCAGCGTGTCTTGGTGCAGGCTTAAGGAGAATACTTGTGTGATTAAGGTTCTATTGATCAAAAACCACCTTTTAAAAAAGGACAGAAACAGCAGATGATTTATCTAAAGTTTATTAATCTTAAATGAGTCAAAACAAACACAATTAGTGCAGCCTAAGGGTAATGATGAGATGTTTAGAACTGCTTAATATTAATATAAAATTCTGATTATTGCTCCGAAACGTTCTCAATATCTCGTCACGCTTTTAGAATGCCTCACTGACTTTCGGAGAAGATCATTTCTTAAAGGGCAAATATGGTCTAGGACATCTTATCCTATTCTAGGACGTAAAGGAATAAGCGAAACTATGCCTACGTCTTCCTCCTTCTGACATCATTGACTCGTTCACGGTTGAGAAACTTACTCAAGAACACAAACAGACTTATGTTAATCTGCTCATCATGTCATTTTTACTATATTTTGTTTGAAGCAATTGCGTCAACAGCCGTCTTTAAATGCTCCGAAATCTGGTCTTAATGTTGGACTGGATTGCGGGGTGTCATTAAGAATCCAGATATCCGTTTTTGATCTTCTAAATATTCAGCCCGTTTCCCGAAAAAGCTTGTTTTCATTTTGAAATTTTGCCCTTTTCAAAAAATTCTCATTAAACTTGAACCCGCCTTAATATGCCTTGAAAACTGAAACTGACACAAAGAGGTGTTTATGAGCTTATAGGAACCGTCTGTCATATGATTCGTGAAATTTGGATTTGCTTATTTTCGTTCTACTCGGTTCGATATTAGACGTTGATATCAGAAAGTCGTGGATGCATTGTTTTTATTGGAGGATTAGACTGTTTATCATGTGTTTTGAACATTTGAAGACTATCTGGTGCTAGTGACTAACTTGTTGGACAATAAGGTCAAGTGCCTTCCTCATTAATAGCATTTGGGACCAAAGCTAAGGTTTGTTACCACCAAAGCTTTGATTTTTCGGGAGAGCAAAGATTTATTGGTTTTGCCAGAGCCTACGCCATCGTAAAAACTTGACCTCTGTGCTGTCTTTTTAAACTGTCTTTGGTTTTTTCCATTTCCGCAATTAGGAAACTTCTTGGACCCAACGACAATGGAATTTTTCGGGATTCTTTTCTGCTTGAATCACGAGGAAGTAGGCAAGGGATTAGACTTGACTCAATAGGATAATCCTTCTCCATCTGCACGTATCCGATACTAATACCATTTTCAGATGATTACCACCTGCCAGATCATCATGACTCTGGCATTTCTCAGATACGTAAAACTCGATCTTTTCCTGCAACCTTTAAAGCCAGCTTGCTCATGATACCCAAAGTTAGGTTAGTCCAAAAGGGCTTTTTGCGGGCAAGAAATGAATTGGTGGGAGAGTTGCTAAACCCACTTAGTTTGGCTGCACTTTTCAAGCTAGCGTAATGTCGTCCTTGAAGTCATTCGACTCTAGTTCCAGCATTTCCCGTCGCATTTGAGTTCTTTCCGGAACTTACATCCATATGTCCTAAAACACTTCCGGCTTCTTTTTCCAAAGACCGCCAAGAATCAAACTAGAAATTGGCCGTTTCAAAATTGAAGTGTAAGCATCCTAACCCTAAGAATCTCAACCGCCACCCGCGCGCGTCAAAACATACATACGCTGCTTACACTCGCCTCTCTTTTCTCAATCTTGCATTTTGCGTGGTGAATTCAGGCCGCAAATTAGCGTCTCTGTCGATTGATTGGCTTTTCTCTGAAAGTGGCTTAGTTGAGCTGAGAGAAGAAAAGGGACTCAGAGTAGGAAGTGGTTTTGACTAGGAATTGAATAGGCTTAGGCGTTAAGAAATTGGGGTTGAAAATTGAAAGTTCAAAAGACAATGAGTGAATTGGAGAAGGTTGGATTGTAGTAACGGACCTCGAAACCTCGGCTTTTCGGCTAAAGATTCCAGATTTATTCAAAGAACGTTGTGGAGAACAGTTGAGTCAAGCCATTCCAGGAAAGCCGTGCATGTGTAGTTTGATGCAAAACAGCGATTAGAATGCGCACAAAACATCCTTGGCTATAATTTGCAGCTAAGGTCAACTTGAATAATGCATGTGGACATTTCAAGGGTGTGCAACGCAATTACTCCTTTTTTCAGGCACGCACCTTTCTCAGCTTTTGCGTAGAGTCACTTTAAACTTACGACAGTCATGCAAACCTGTAAAAAATTTGAACATACAATAATTCTATTCTGCTTTAATTGTCGTAGAATCCAGCTGTTAACTTTGCTATTGTTGTTGTGTTTAAGCTATTTGGTGTTTTGACAGTTGGTCTCCAGGGCCTTCAGGTTCATATTTGGACAGTTGGCCTACGTGGTAGATAAGGTCTCTTTGCTTCTGCGGGCGTGTAGTGCTCAAGTCCTTACAGCTACACGAGAGCACGTTGACCTGTTTTGATGGAAAGTCCCATAATCTGCTTAGTGTTTTGAATTTGACTTTGCTCTGTTCTTCTGTTCTCCTTTCTAAAAACAAGTTTGTGGTTTTGCACGTTTGCCAAATGTTGCAATCTTTAAGAATTGGATTTAGACACTTTTGAAAAGTTATAAATGTCAACCTTTTTGTATTCTGTAAAAACAAAGAAGTGGGAGTGAACGCTCAATATGGAACCTTTCACAAAGGTCATTCTGTAATTCCAAAAACCCAAGAGTTCAGCAAAGGTCATTGTACAAAAAGTCACCTTTGTATTTTTTCGGAAAACGGCATTTTTAAATTTTAAAGTACAAAGGATTACCACGCTTGATTACCTTACTTATGCCTGCTGAAATCTCTTCTGCTTTCAGATCAGGAACATCGTTTAACATTGAGCTTGTGGTTAGTTAACCTCGCGTTTCCATAAAAGTCCAAAAAAGTATTTTCCACTCGCTTAATTACCCTTTTCCATTTCCAGGTGCATCTACGCGACTCCCCGTTTGGCGCCGGCAGCTTCGAAGCAAAGTCTTCCGAACAACTGTGTGCGTGGT
The DNA here is from genome assembly GCA_000757745.1 of Steinernema scapterisci. Lineage (NCBI taxonomy): Eukaryota > Metazoa > Nematoda > Chromadorea > Rhabditida > Steinernematidae > Steinernema > Steinernema scapterisci. The sequence continues at coordinate 41,744 of KN167765.1, forward strand.
TCTCACCCACATTCTCTTCTGGTTCCCGTACAACTTCTTCGCGTTGATGAAGTATTTCGACCCCGAAGTGCATCAGTATATCAGCGAGCACGCGAACGTCCTCAAGGACCTGCAATTTCTCATCACGCTTGTCAATCCGTTCCTCTACGGTCTCGGTGGTCAATAGTCTCGGTGACTACACAACATCTCAGTTCCTTCTTCTCCTTCACATCCATTTTCTGCACGATCTTAATTAGTAAGTCAGCAAACTCGTTCTTCCAAAGACTTTTTTTGCCTCCCTCCGGCCAACCTTGTTAGCATAATCGATGTTCTCATAAACAGGGCGCATCCGGGTGTAAACAAAGGTCCGATGCGTGATAATCCGCTTCTTCATCTCAACGCGCAGGCGAGTGGAGAGATCATGTGGAGAAGCCACGCCCTTCAAACGCCTCAGGAGGAAGGGGACAACGTGGAAAACTCCACACGCTGGCTCTCAGTCGCCTGGTCCAGCAAAGTCGCTGAGGCGCGCTCGAGGGATTAATCTTTTCCAATTGAGACCACCTGGGGCGTTGGTGTCTGCCCACTTTTTCCGCTTTTTGACGATTTATATTTAAACGAATCCGGAAGGAAGCTTATGATTTCCTGACAAGTCATTCTATTTTGTCTGAGCTTAATTACCAATCTATCGTGAGCTGGTCTACGTTTGTAGTCGTGTTGATGCCGTGGTGACGTCCAAAAAATAGGTTTTAACTCCTCAAAGGGCAGTCAGCCGGAACGCTATAATGGGTACAAAACTTGGGAAAAGTGCAATCGAATTTCTTGGCTTGCGTGTTCAGCTTCAAGAATGTAGTAGTTCCGGAAAGTGACGGGATTGGTATCAGTGCCAAATTTGGGCGTAATTGAGTTTTAGGGCCACACTTGGTTTATTGAATAGTTAGCACATTTTGGGCCGTCTGGTAAAAACTTAGTTTCTCCGTTCTTAGAACTCTCCCAATCCACTTTTCAATCTACAACTCTTTACATGGTTATGCGCTTTTTTCATTTCTTGAAAAAGCTAATTTGTTGAGAAGGTCGGCGACCCACATTGTCCTGAGCTACTCCTACTGTCGTACTTTCCCATAGCTTGAACTTGACGCATTGGAACACTGATTAGGTTAGAGTAATAAATCTTATTCACGGCGACACGCTTTTCAAAGACTTTTAGAATATTATAGCCTTTGCTTTTGTAGGTGCTCTAATTTTGTGTTTTTCACTTTATGTTTGTGGTTTAATTTTCGTGTTCAAAAAGCAATTAGGCATTAGTAATGTAAAATGGACCGTCCTCCCACCGTCCTGCCTACCCCCATATTCAAAACACCGAACCTTAGTCCTAAGCGATCTTGTTTGTCGTTTGGCCGTACGAATGCATTTCAAAATTTATGCCAGCCTACGCAATCCAAGGCCAACCAGGCGTAGATGTATCTAGACTTCAGCTGTCTTTCTTACTTTGTTTTCTTGGGTCACAAGAGACACTGGAAAGTGACGCATGTTTACCGACCTCAAGGCTTAGAGCCAGGGTAAACATAAATGCACTCCGGCGACCCCTCTTGAAGTGCTTATAAACTTTGGCCTTTCGAGAAATTCACATTTTCTTATTTTGAGTCTTGTTTCGCCTTTGCCATATTCCCACGATGGCATGCAGCCCCCTCCCCCTCCCGCGCGCCCAAGGCACCCAAAACAAGTTTACTTAACGTTTACCTTTGGGTTGTTTCAGGTCCTCGCTGCCTCTTCTTCTCGTGACACCTCATCGTTTCTCGTCACGATGGACAACGTCACAAGTGATGTTCCGGCCGAGCGGCTTACGGTAGATTTAATCGAAATGGCCTACTTATCTGTTATTATCGTCGTTGGCACTGTGCTCAATATTATGGTGTTTTATCAGCTTGTCCGGACTTCTAAGTAAGTCGAAATCTGTTTTCACTGTGATTCATTTATCGGCTTTTTCAGAACTCCGACAGCGTCTACAAGTTTCCTCACGGGTCCATACCAAATCAACTCCTTCACCCTCTTCAAGATCAACATGACCGTCACGGATTTCGCAATTCTCCTTGTCCACGCGCTGGGAAAGGTAAACAAGAAACTTCGCATAGGCCAAAGACTGACATATCTGACTTTAGGTCGTATGGCTCTCCACTTACCAATGGAGATTCGGCAACAGCGGATGCAAGATTTACCAATTCTTGTCCGCATTCACCTACTACTCAAATTCCAACATAGTCGTAGCGATTGCCGTTGACCGTCTCAAGGTGGTCTACACGAGTCATATCCAAGGAGCGGCCTCGGTCCGAAGAGTTAGATCCATGATCTCAGCCGCTTGGGTCGTCGCTGCCTTTTGCGCCCTTCCCCAACTCTACGTCTGGCGAACTGTAGAACCGTTCGAGAACTGGGTCCAATGCTCCAACGTCTGGGATATCGCTGAGCACGAGGGCACTTTAACACCGGAATTTGAGAAGTTCAAGATGATCTACGAATGGTTTCATCAAGCCATGGTCTTCGCTGTCCCGTTCGTGATTCTGTTTGGGTGCTACCTGTTCATCGTTATCCGCCTTCTCCACCACACGCTTCGACCTGTTCGCTCCTATTCTGACGTCAGAACTGGTAGCACCGGTGGCCAGCACATGTGTTTACGGTAAGCTAGTTCTACTATTACTAAGTAAGGTTAATTTCTCTATTTTCCAGTATGGCAAATGTTCCTTCAAGCGATCAGTACCTGCTGACTTCTACGGAGACTCTCCAAGCCGAGCTGTGTGGAGTGAAGAAACCCATTCAAAAATTCCAAATCCCAGGCGCGAAACACGTGAAACAGTTGAAATGTCTCCTAATGGGCTCCTCGTTCTCATCACGAATTATGCAAAAGCGTCGGTTGGACTGTCTTGGCTCAATTAGGTATGTACATTTGAGCGTCTGGAACAATGCCTCACCTCTGTTTTTCTGCAGATCATGCTGCCGAAACGCTGACGTTGGGATCTCGAATGCTGACAAGAGTCTTCCGGTATGGCGCCGGCAGCTAAGGTCAAGGATATTTCTGACTTCCTTAGCTGTCGTCATCGCGCACGTGGCTCTCTGGTTACCGTATAATCTGCTCAACGCAACCAGATTCATCGATGAAAGAAAATACGTTTGGATTCTGGATAACGGAGGCCGGTTTCTTGAAGACCTGATCGTCTTTAACTCTGTCGTTAACCCCATTTTGTACATGTACGAAACTCGTTGACGGGTCAAGCTGATTACACATCTGACTGGCACATCTCGCTCGTGTTGTATATAATGCTCTTGTCACTTCCATCCTCTTTTTCGAGTATTTTACTTTATCGTGTTTTGTTGCTCTACTTTTTGTTTTCAATCGTTTTCTGTGATGTGTATCATTATATTATTAAATGTATTTTAAGTGTCTACGGTAGCCCGCACTGTCCGAAAGCAGACTTAAAAGCAGACAAAGTTGTAAACACAATTATTTGGGTTTTAAAGAATTACAAAAAGGAACGTTTTGAAGTAAAAAACAAGTTTTTAAATTGGCCGATCACACCCTGTTTCACAGAAACATGATGTCAATTTGTTGTTTTTGTGGGTGACTAAGAATTTGTGCACCAGACGACAAAATACGATTTAAAATTGGGCAGAAGCACTAAAGATACGATTGCAAAAATTAGCCACTGGTGTCGCAAAAACGCAAAAAGTGCGTCAATGAATAAAATTTCGTGCAACTGACGCAGGATGAGGTGACACGAAATGTCACATTGGACGCATTTTTTCTATTTAAGTCATGAAGAGTAGTAGACATAAGCGCATTATGTCTACTGGAAAAGTGTAATTGTTCTCCAAAATAATTGAAAAAAGCAGACGGGCAAGAAGAAGTAATTTTGAAAATTTGCAAAACGCACTTGTTAAAACTTAGACATTCTTGTTATCATGTTTTGAGTCCGTAGACAGTTCAGTGAATCCTAAAAACACCCGGTCGAGTCTTAGTGCTTTTTGTCTTTCCCATTAAGAATTTTTAAAATCTATTTGTCTTCTAGCGCTGTAAACAGCCGGTAAGGTTACATAACCTTAATGAGAAAACAAACTTTTAATTTCGAACCTATCAACTATAAGCATAAAAATAAAAATTCTAATTCTGAGAATCCCTTTTCAGAAAACTTAAGTTCAAAAACCTTATTACCACAAAGCAAACTCTAGATTTGTAGAATTTACTTTAAGTTTAACCCAGCGTCCAATCGTCCAAGAATGACTAATCCTGCTTCGAAGAAGAAGGCTACCGAGAAATACCGAGAAAAACGGGTAACAAACAAGGAGTGCAACAGGTGCCAATTTATTAGGCGCTGGTAGAATATTATATCAATTTTTTGCATTTTTTAGGTTATGCTGTTTTTCTGCCTGAAAACGTTGGCTCAAAAACAATCTCACGTGCACAAAAACGTAAACATATTTTTGAGAACACTAAATTTTTAAACCATTTAGAAACCAGACGTGCTTGTCCCAAACAAAAAAAACAGTTTTGTTTTAGGCCCAATGAAGTAAACTGGATAAACGCGGTGTTCGTGATCAGGGAAAGTTCTAGTAGGCAATCGATTGCCAATTAGGTGCCTGTAAAACGGTGAAATTGCTTTTTTGAGACTTCAAGCGAAGTGTCTCTTATGTCAGAAAAAGTCAATGAAGAATTAAGTTTTTTGTCTTAAGCTGAAGCATGACTCATTTAATTAATTCTAACTTCTCACGCTGCTGTGGAAGCAAATTCTCTGTTTGCAGTTTATAAAAAGTGCATGTCGCTCCCAAGCTTTGCGTGCGCAGTGCAGAAAATCTGTGTTCTTTGCAATTTCTTTGATTAATTGCAGACATCCGTTTTGGGAAAATGTCAAAGATGGGTCTAGACGACTTTCGGAGCCATGGGAAATTGACAGTATTGAGGGTGAGAAAAGACGTAAATGAGGGAAAACGAAAATATTTTGCAGCAGTCAAATGTTAGTTCTTTGGTAATAGAACCGTAATCCGAATCCGAATTCGAACTTGAATATGAAAACAAGCTTCGGATTTGAACCGGAACTGGACCATTCTGATCAGGAGGGTTAATTCATGGCACTTTACCAACTACACTGCCCATTTTCGCCGCGTTGAAGCAATTTTTAACCTAAAATTGCATGAAAATTACGTTTTTTTATGTTAAAACGATGAAAAAAGTCTTGAACAAGTCAGAAAAGCCCCTTTATCATTATGACGCGGCGAAAATCCTCAAGTTTCCAAAAAACCCGCTTTCATCCGGCGGTCGAGTGGTTTTTAGCGTTATTTAACGTGCTCTTTTCAGTGGTGCAAAGCATTCTTTGCTAGAGTGCTTCTGGAAAGCGCTGCGCTCAAAATATGGGATGCCTCTATCATTGTGACAGGCAGTATGATGACAGATGACAGGCAGAAGCGAGCGACAAGTTAACCGATCTTGAGCAAGCTTCGTCTTTGTTGGGCCATGTACACAGTTACTATTCAGTTATATGTTAGTTGTAATGTCTAATTTAACCTGCAGACTTTGAATAACCCAAAAGATGTCCAAATTCTTACCCTTGAAGTTTGTCTCTATCCACCTTTAACCTTCTTAAGTACAGACTGTCACCTTGACGTCAACACCACTCACCCATGAACTGTGGCACTCATCCGTGAAATCTGCTCAAATTCAACGTGATCTACTGACATCCGGTTTCACAAGAATTTATCGAATATTCAGACTCTTCGAGATAAATTATGGATGCGGAAGTCACCAGGGAACGTGACAGTTGAGCTTGCAATAATCAGTCTCATTTTTCTGCCAGTTTTCAGAGCCCAAAAAGGACAATTTTATACGCTTTACGCGACTATAATTTCTTTGAAGACATCATTAAAAGGTCAGTTCATTTGGTCTGCAGTCAATTATGAAGGGCACAGAAGTTCAACTTATACAAACGTAATTTATGAAAAACGACATTTTTACAGTTTAGCAGGCATCTGTCTCTGTTCCAACATTTGATCAAACCATTGAAAATGCTGGTCGAAATGTTGTTTCGGATCCTGTTGAGCGTGGCCGACTTTCCTGAACTCTCGTCTGCAGACCTTCTCAGCCAAGCTCCAGAACAGATTCTTATGTGATCTAAAGACCAGAACTGGCATAACGATTGGGTATATTGTATACAAGACGGTGCACGACTCCGAAATAATAATCGACATATAGATGTTGTGGCCCAGAGTCTAAAAACAGGTTTGTATACTTTGAAAGAGGACCTCCAAAACTTACCAACATAGATATAGAAATGATAAGACATGATATAGCCGTGCACAAGAAATGCACTCCGATTATGGGCATCCAAGTCTGACTAAGGAGGATGTTCTCCTTGATTTGCAGTTTTGATGACAGCTGGTTGTCGATAAACTTAAACTTAGCGGAAAACAAGCCTCTTTCAAACTGAAGTTTGATTTTAGAGTTGATAGAGTCCACAATTTTGCATAAAATTAAGGTTACCAGATCTGCGCAAAACTGGGCAAAGACGTATGCCTGAAATGATTAACGTAACTATTAAAAGTCAAAATGTTTTAAATATTTTTAAGCTCAGAAATTGCACAAAATTGAATTCTTTGCTTGCAAGGCTCGCTGTCGGCTCCAGTCGTCAAGTCCAGAATATCAGAATTGTGGCTAAAGAACTTAAGACTTAAGAACTTAAGAGTAAAGAACTTAAGACTGAAGAGATTTCTGGCGAAATCGCCTGAAGAAAATTTAGGCACAAATAAGGGAGCCACTTGAGAGCATTTCCTTGTTTATCGCTGAAACTCTGTTCTTCGAGTTCACTCACCGTCGCTAAGTAAAAGTTGCTCCAATCCTTCATCGATATGTAAAACATCCGAACCGACCAATCTGCGTGGTATCCAAGTACGTAAAAAGTAACTCCGAATATTGCCGCAGTCTCAAAACCCAATTTAACTATTTTTTGAGTGTGCAGCTTACCATTAGAAATAAACCAAAAACAAGTCTAGCCTTATATTCGGAGTTTTCGTAGGTTTGAATCCGAAAAGTGCAGACCATTCTTTCTACAGTCAATGCCAGGCATCCACAAATTTGCGTTGAAGTTAGACACAGGGAAATAAAGTGTGGAAAAAATGAAAGCCACCGAGGCATTAGAAAATCGCAAGAATTTGCAACTGGACGGTTATAGCGAACAAAGTCAAAAATCGAGAGCCATAAAAAGTGAATAGAAAAGAGCAGTGAAGTGAATATGTGGAATTTGATCAGAATCCGAGGGTGAGCATGGAATATGACGGAGCTGATCTTCAAATCAATAAGTGTTATCAAATTGCACTAAATAGATAAATTTACCTTACTAAAAAACAGCGATCCACATGTGAAAATTCCAACGAAACTCAGCAAAACTCGGACGATTTGAACAGATTGAAAGTACATGTTGGCGGACATGCGCTGGCCCAGCTCGCAAAAATCATATTCTCTGACAAAGACGTGAGGCACGGACGACATTTCTAAAATGCGTCGATTGTTAAAATAATAGAAAACGTTTTGGTCCTAAAACAACTTAGCAACTTAGTACAACTTAACAAACGTCATGTTCACCAAGTCGATAGGCAGTGTTTTCAAGCATGCTTCGGCAAGCTCTGATGTTTTAATGCATATAAAACAGTCACGCATAAGCAATAAATAAATTAAGAACAAAAGCGACAAGTAATGGAGCGGTTACTGCAGTTTTCTCTAATGTTCGGGTTTTCCTGAACGAAATCTACAAATCTGTCTCTAGGAGGGAAAATCTTCCAAATCTAGCTTTGTTCTGCGGTTACTCTTAATCGGGAAGTAGGCGTAGGGAAGTAGGCGAAATGACAAAACCTTCTTGAAAAAAGTTTTAAGAAAGCCAAGTTGTTCACTTGAGATTTCACGGCAACTTTCGCTTAAGGCTTATGTACACGAAAATTTACAGCTGAGCTGAGGACAAAACATTTCCAGAAGGAGGGAAGTCATGACACTTCATAAATGACGTCTGTCGTGATAGACTAAACTTCCTGTCAAACAAAAGCTTTCTGCTGTTGAAAACAAAGATTAAATAAAAAACTTACTGTATAAGACCTTTCGGAGTTGGGCAGCCGGTCCTAAGACAAGTTGTAATCAAATAAAGTTACTGCTTTATTATGTACAACCGCTAAATAACAGCATAACAACGATTTGGATTCAGCTACAAGCAGGTTTCTTAATGTCAAAAAAACAAAAGGTGACAGATTGTGGTTGCCAAGATGGTGTTTAAGCAAGTGTAGTTCTTAAACTGAAATTTTCTGGAGTTTACATTTCGAATACTTATAATTTTAAATTGTGAGGCAGGAGTAACAAACAAGGCTGACAAATAAATACTGAAAAACAAGGCGATTATTGACATTATCAATTTTAGAATCAGTTTTATAAAATGTACAAAAGAGTAAAACTCAAACAAAGCTTGGAAACGCTATTATTACTTTCTTCGGTTATGTCTTGTTTTGAGCATCTGGTCAAAGAGCTCAAAATATTGATCAAATTCGGCTTCTTCTGAGCTCTTCTGCACATGAGTCGTGGCAAATTTTCTTCCGGTGAGTTTCTCGAGTAGCTTCCAGTAGAGTGTTGGGTGTTTTCGATACATTAGAACCGGCATCAATACTGCGTATAATGGAAACAAGGAACATGTCTCAGTGATGGGCACTGAGAGAAGAATGTTTCCGTGGGTGATCTGAAATGAAACGTGAACATCAGTCAGCCTTTGAACTACATTCAAGGCTTTCTAAAACTTAGATATAGAAAACCTACAAACTGAATAGTAGAAATTGATAAAGTCGAAATTCCCGTAATTAGCACATGCAGAATTACGATTGGAATCCAAGTGTTTGTCAACGTTATGCTCTCTTTCAACTGCAACTTTGAGGACAACTGCGCTCGCATAGATGGGTCGCTGATGCTTTTGCGACGTCTACTTTTGTTCAATATGTTAACGATAACAATTAAGATGAAGTTCATCGCGTCGACGCCAAAATGGAGAAGAATCCAACTCTGAAACATTCATTGATTTGATGTCTTATCCGGTGGTGGTTTACCGCTGTATAAGTGTAGTTTTTGGAATCTCTGAACGACAGGTAGAACGGAGTGATGTCCCAATCAGCGTGTGTGGCTAGCAAAAGGTAGGATCCGTAATTCACTCCCACAGTCTAAAAAGTTAATTAAAGTGCTAGGGATTTAATTTCATGTTGTTCATACCATGAGAGCGAGGCCTATGCACAGCGTCCACTTAATGTTCGCATTCTCATATGTTCGGTATTTGAATGTGCAAATAAGTCTCTCAATTGTCAAAAACAAGCAACTCAAAAGTTGGCAACAGGAAACATTCGACACGGTGAAGTGGAACGAGAACGAGGGGAGTCGAGACATTAGGTAGTCACATGGATCGATATGTGCTTGACTCAAACGTACGAATTCGAAAACTGACATGCCCAGGTAAATCAAGGCGACTAAGACGGTGAAGATCAAGTGATAGTAGATTAGAATTCTGGTGTGCACGTGTAGGACTACTGACTTGATCTAAAAATGGGTTCGAAATATGGTCTTTATCATATTAAAGGCTTACGTTAGTCATCAAGAGTGTGCTTGTGAAGACAACGCCAACAACGCAAACCACGACTCGCACCAGCAGTAGGACTTTGTAATAGGTATTTTCCGACATGCGCTTGCCCAAGTCGCAAAAATCAAGGTTCCCAACAAACCAGTGGCCATTTATGCGTTCCATGGCTGTATCTAAAATTGGGATTTCAGTTGGATATAGAAACTCACAAATCATGGAATCGCGCACGGGTTCCACAGGTCTGCTTCAATGAGACTGATTGAAGCGTTTGAAAGGAACTTCACACGGATTAAGTGACATGTAAGATTTGCCATTAGAGTTAGCCAATTAGGGAAATGAGAGCTTAAGCAAAACCACATTACGAACTTGAAATAAACAAGCTGACGACGAATTTGTTAGTTGTTAGTATTACATTTGGGCTGTGTCATGAAGTGCTTTTGACCAGAATCTTTGACCAGAATCGGCTAAACAAATAGTGGAATTCCAAGAAAGAAAGCACCGTTCCCTTCGCCAAATACGCTCCATTGGGCACATTGGCGTGCCAAGGCAATTAGCCAAAGTTGTCGGTAAGCATGTTAGCAAATACTTCAGAATTGCTTGAACGACGGAAACTTGAACTAGTACGTAACACAGATTTGTTTTCAGGAATCGGCGAAGAAAATTTACGGCCAGTTAGAATTAGGACAGCTAAATTTATAAGGAGTACGTGAGCAAAAGTGAGTTTTGTCATTAGTCAAAACCACAAATCAAAAGTTAAAGTTCCGTGTGAAAACGAATGAGCTGTGTATGTTTAGAAGTGCAAAGAGCAACCAAAGTCAAACTTAGAAACTTATGAAAACCCGAAAAGCGCAAAAATAAGCCGATATTAACATTCCAGCCCGCTCGTAGAACCGCTACGGAAAGCAGGTGTTTCCGCGAAATCGCAAATTACTCGCCGACATAAACCGTCTCTTCTAGGAAAAACTTAAGACTACGCGCTCGGAACTCATCAAAATTTGGTTGCCGCTGCACCGGAATGACGTCTCAACCAAACGGCTTACTACCTAAGCCAACCGCCACGCTGGAAACACATTTTCAGGAAGTGTATTAAAGTCGCGCTCAGGATAGTTCACAAGTACATTTACTACCGCCACCTAAACGTGAAGCGTGCCGGAAACTGAGTTTTGTCATTAGTCAAGGCCAGAAATCAAAAGTTGAACTTCCGTATGAGAACGGCTGAACGTTCCGAGAAGAGCAAAGAGTAGGTTTACTTTAGCGGCAGCTTAAGTATGACAAATTTAAACTGTTGATTGGACACTCGAATTTGCGTCTAAAATTTTAGTTTTGACAAAGGCGGATTTCTTATCGTGTTGAGGTGTAACAATGCAGTCCGCTAGTGAAAGACAGGTGTCCCGTGAAATTGTAAATGACGCTCCGCGAAAAACAACCATCCTAGAAAAATCTGAAGATTGCCGGTTGTGAGCTAATCAAAAATGGACGCCACTGCATCTGAACGACGTCTGAATATCAAAGGCACCTACTGACTACCATGTGGCGGCACTGCGAAAGGCATTTTAAGGAAGCTTTGTGAAGTTTATCGCCTTCAGGAAAGTGCACAAGTACATTTATTCCCGTAAGCGCAACGTAAGCGCAATCCAACGTGAATTTCGTTAAACTACTATTTCTGGTTGAACGAAATTGAACCTAAAGTCAATTTCCTGCTAAATTCAATGAACTGTCCTCTACCTAAACTTAATTTTCCAAAATCTGCAGAAAATGGCATAAACATAAGTTATAAGGACAAGTATAAACAAACAGCTACGGTTTTAGTTCCTTGAAATATTCGAGAGAGATCAATGCATAGCAAAAATCGAACTTTTCTTAGTTCCGTAAGCAGGTGCAATTTTAATAAATCATTGGTTCATTGGTATTTGGTTTGATTAATCCCTTTATGGAATTTGTTGTCACATGCATGGGTTGAGAACCTATAAGACACCAATTTTATGATTGCGCAGAATTGAGGAAACGTGCAAACCAACGCGATTTTAGTTTGCACGTTTGGTCAATTAAAGTTTTCCTACATGATACCTAAATATCTGAAAACCTTTTTTTAAACTAGGTTTCTAAGTAAACACAGAATTCAGGTCAACGGTCGGTAGCGTAAGTCTTTAAAATGCGTTGAAAATGACCTTTAAAAAGTCCATAGAAAAGCGCCGCCAAATCAAATTGACTTTGTGCAGCACTTCCGTCTTCAGCTAGAAACTTTGCAGCTTAAAATTCGTTTTATTCGCCCTTTGTAAAACACAAAAGAACCTATTCAACAATTCCTTTTTTGAGTCTCCGGCGGTTGAATCATTTTGTCGAACAGTTCAAAATGCTTGTCGAAGTGCGTTTCTGGAGGCTTAGCTAGAACATGTCTTGTAACCAGTCTTCTTCTCGCAACTTTCTCGGCAAAGTCCCAGAAGAGCATAGGATGCTTTCGAAATACCAGGACCGGCATTATGATTGCGTAGAGCGGAAACATCGCGCATCCTTCTGTTATCGGCAAGGAAATCAGTAGATTTCCGCCAAAAATCTGAAAACAAGATATTACAAGCACCTGAGAATACTGTAAAAACAGTCGATTTAGCGTTTGGTTTACAGTAATTTAAGTAAGTAGTAATTTTGGCAGTAATTTAAGACTATCTGTAAAACTTATGGCTCGAATTGGACTCAAGCTTTGTTAAGCCCTAACTAGCATGAGACGGCTTAAGGCCAATATTAAGCTTGCCGTTAGATACGAATCTAGCAAAAATGAGTCAAGTATTGTGTACTTAAGGCAATTAGTACGGTTAACACACAAGCTGAAGAGAGGTCCTCAATTTAAAATAAACATGCAATAGGCTTAATTTGGAATTCAACTTGACTCTGGGATGAGCTTCAGCAAAGTGCTATGTAAAGCTTAAACTTACGAATTGGATAGTAGAAATTACTAAGGTCGAAATTCCCGTGATAGCCACATGGAGAATCACAATAGGAATCCATGTATTCGTAAGCGTTACGCTCTCTTTCAACTGTAGTTTTGACGATAACTGGCCAGTATTGCTAATACTAGGGTCAACCATGCTTAGACGTCTTCTCCTTCGGCTCATTATGTTGACAACGACAATTAAGACAAACGTGGCTACGTCACAGCAGAACATGCTGAAGATGAAACTCTAAAAACAGGACCTCCAAGTCAGAATTCGTTCGGTTTGACCTACCGCAGTGTAAGCAAAGTTGTTGGAGTCTCTGAAGGACAGATAGAATGGGGTAATATTCCAGTTTGCATTTCTTGCTATTAGGAAGTAGGAGACGTAATTAACTACCACTGTCTGAAACAACTTTTAAAGCCAAGCTTTTGAGTTAACTGTTACCATTACCACGAGACCAGTGTATAAGAACCATCTGTGATCGGCATTCTCATAAGTTCGGTGCTTGAAAGTGCAGACAAGTCTTTCAATCATCAGTAGCAAACAACTCAAAATTTGACAAAACGTAGTGTTAGCCAGAAAGAAATGGAATGAGAAAGAGAGGAGACGAGGCATTAGATAGTCGCAGGAATCAATGTGAGTTTGGCTCAAGCGGACGAACTCAAAAACAGACAATCCGACGTAAATGAGCACGGTTACCAGGGTGCAGATAAGATGGTAGTAGACTATGATCCGTGTGTGAACGTGGAAAACTACGGTTTTGATCTTAAACTCAAAGTTACTTAAGGTGTTCAAAGCTTGTCCAAACTCACATTTGTCATCAAAACAACACCAGTGAAAGCGATGCCCAAAATACTGATCACAGTTCTGACCAACATCAAAGTCCTGTAGAAGGTGTTTTCCGACATCTGCCTGCCAAGGTCGCAGAAGTCCAGGTTGCCGAAAAACCAGTGGCCGTTAATGTTCTCCATGCAGCTTCTGAAACACGTCTCGTAGGCATTATAACCTCAGAAAACTCCCGCGGCTTGAGACTCTTGTCAATGACGTTCAAAAGGCTGGGAGGCCGCAGTGGAATAGCAAAGTGGAAATAATAAAGCCGTCGCCGCCAAAAGCTAGAAGTTGAGCTGAATAGAATTGTACGTGTGGATGCTCGGCAACCTAATTGAAAACATGTTTTCAAAGATTGACTCACTTAGACTGTAAAAAGGGAAATGGGAAAATGTTTTATTGGTGATCGATTACATACACCTAAATGGAGTAACCGAAGTTTAAAGGTTAACTGAACGTTACTTTTTGACAGCTAAAGCACTGCTCAAAAGCTGAAAACAAGAAAACTCTCTCAATGGTGGTGGTTTCTTTAGCATGGCTAAACTCCTGCAGTGATAATTGCGAAAATGCTCAAGTGCTCAAGCATTCTAAAAACTCAATCACCATTCAAAAATTCGGTGTGCCACCTTAACATGCTGTCTAGACGGAAACTAAATTAGATAAACAAGTTAAACAAGCTGAAATCGACAGAGTCAGACAATATCTTTTTGACCTATTCTCAAATGGACAGATGGTCCGTTCTTCATTACGCTAATTAAACATGAAGCAATTATGCTAAAGTCTTCTCAAGTAAAAGACTTCAATATGAAGGGTCTAACGAAACCGGACATTCACGGAAATACCCGGGATCATTCTGCAGATTAAGCTGAACTTGCACTTTTTGAGACTGATTTCAAATACCGATAATTAAAACCGGTTTGTCTAAAGCATAATGACAGAATTAACTCGAAGACAACATTCTCATGTGTAAGCAAATGCCACAAAACCGAATATCTGGTAAAAGGACTGAGAAAATGGTAAATGACATGACATTATTTGCTGTTTTCAGAAGAGCGTAAACCATGCGCAGCTGCATTTATGGGAACAAGGACTGAGTAGCAAAAACTAGTTAAGGTTAGGACGCTGTCGAAAGGCTCTTCTTGCTTGTTGAAAATAACACAATCAGACGTTTTAAATTTAATTAGACAAGTGTTTTTTGCACGCCTTAAGAGCCAACAGTTAACAGAAATGGATCTCTTTGCAGATAACAGGGGCAGTCTGACCGTCCTTGATTCCTTGCTCAATCTTGTCGATGGTGCCGTCGAGGATGGCTTTGCAGAAAGTGTCGATGTTTTGGTTGTTGAAGCTGATGGCCTGGCAGATCTTGTTGGCATCCTAAAACTAGCCTGATAGATCTCGGTTACAGATTACAGACCATATACCTTCTCCATGGTTCCCTCGTTGGCGTTGAACTCCTTCTCCAGGTATCCGACAATGTTCTTGCAGAGGCCGCAGAAGACGTTGGCTTCGGAGGCGGCGAAGAGTCCGGCGACGAGGAGGAGGGCAAGGAAGAGCTTCATGATTCTGGAAGGAGAACTAAGCACAAGTTCGACTGTGTAGTCTCAGTGTTCGCTATCGTCTTATATGCTGACTCTGCGTATCCGGTCGGAAGGTAAGTCGACTGATAAGGTTCCAAAGGTCACGCGGTCCACGTGGACTGTACAGGTAAAAAGTAGGATTGGAGTCAATCAGTCACTGCGTGTGGAAAGGGAGGAATGAGTAGGTGACCGCTGTTAGCAACACTACGTGGATCGGTGAGCAATATGGTATTCGCTCCAATGCACACGGTGAAGTGTTCTGTAAGTGAAAGTTCGGGTTTTTGGCTAATGTGACGTTGACTAGTTAGGAGTTGAACATATAAGCTTTATTACAGTTCACATCAAAACACAATTTCAGTTTCCAGGGCACATCTTAATATCATCACAGATCTTGTCCACGCTGTCTCCCTTCTTGAGTCCATCAATAATCTGATCAAGGAATCCGTCGAGCATCTGTCGGCAGATAGGGTCCATCACTGGGTTGTTGTTGGTGATCTCGTCGCAGAGTTTGTCGCCATTCTAGAATCCACTTATAAGCTTCGTTTTAAGAACTGGACATTCTTACTTTATCGATGTTTCCTTCGTCCGACTCGAGCTTCTTCTCCACGACGCTGACGACCAGCTTGCAGATGAAGCATTCAAATCCGGCCTGAGCAACGGCAGCGAGGCTGAGAACAAGGACAAGAGCGAGAAGGAGCTTCATGATCTGAAAGAGAAGTTCGGTCAGTCAAATGCTCATCAATTTGCACAAATGATTCCTCTGGTCAGACAAGGGTTAAATAGAGCGGAAGACGCTAAGCATGTGACACCAACTCGGACGTCATTAGAGGGCATAAACTGCGATAAAACGCCAAAAATTGGCACTTTGGAGTCGTAACGTTGCTACTGCAAAACAGTTTTAGGGCTTCGCATAACAGGACAAGCCACTGGTCAATCATTGAACACGTAAAAGCCAATTGTGAGTGCTCTGGCTGCAACTAGAAGAATGCTCCCAGGCACGTTGTTTATCGCTCTCCGCTTACGTCGACAAATCGGAGACCAACACCACCTGATAGCAGACTACAACTCCAATCAAACATAAGAGTAAGAAGCGCTGCCTGTTCTCCATCCACCACTGGTTCCACCATGAAGCTTCTCGCCGCTCTTCTTCTCGTCTCTGGCCTCGTCGCTATCCAAGCCGCTGACAACAAGCAGCTCTGCGGATTCTGTGAGCAGCTCATCCAGTTCATCGAGACTCAGATCGAAGAAGAAGGAGGTCCTCTTAAAGACGTAAGGACTCAAATCTAAAACCTCCTTAAAGTTTTTTGTTTCAGCAAGTGAACAAGGCCTGTGACGTTCTCACCCATGACAACCCAGTCCTTGGTATGCTCATGCCCGAAGGCCAGATTTAACAAAATTGCTTTCAGACCCCATCTGCAGATCGATCGCCGACGGAGAAATCAACCAGGTCGAGAACGAGATCAAGAACAAGGACAAGCCCGACATCGTCTGCAAGAAGATGAAGCTTTGCTAATTTTGCTGTGTAAAATACTAAGTGTCAGCTCATTAAAATATGTGTCGTCTTCATGCGTAAAGTTCTTAAGCTCTCAATGAGACAAAATGAGTTAATTTTTCTTAGATGTTTGTCAGATTCAAAGTACTTGATGAGCTTCGTCCTTTAGCCATGCCACTCAAAATTCAAAGGAAGTACCCAGTAGCCTGTTCTTACCAAAATCCCGAAAGGGTGGTCTTTGAGGTGCATAAGATTTTGCAGTTTTGGTAATTTAGCTGTGTTTCCTTGTGACCACAAGTTTAAGTTAATTCCGTTAGTTCCGTTAATCCAAAATCTTCGGTCTGAAGCAAAAGATCGAAAATTTTTTGTTAGTCATGGTAATTTATGACTTTAAGGAATTTATGAGAACCGTAATTAGGTCTGATGAAGTTTGCGGTCATACGCTGACTAATGTGTCATTTGCTCTCGACGACTCTACTCTTGGCGGTGAATAAACATTTTGGTCATCTAATTGTGTCTTATCAGGTTTGTAAAAAGAGTGCCTTCCGGAACTTTCCGTCACATGCTGCTACCGTTAGATTCTCGCTCGTTTGCAGCCTTATCAGAAACAGTCATCATCGGTGCTAAGGGGCGAAAGTCAATGACCACAACTACACAGATGGTAATAAATAGGCAGCAACCCTTAGTCCTCCAGTGTCTGTCGCCGCCATGAAACTTCTCGTCCTCCTTCTCTGTGTTGTTGGCTTCGTCGCCGCCACGTCTTACAACCAATACGATGCCACCGTCCTTTGTGGAGTCTGCAAGATGCTCATGGGTCGGATCGAAAAGGACATCGAACAGAACGGAGAAGCCAGCACGAAGGACGTGAGTCATTAATCCTAAACTGAGGTCTAGCTTGAATCTTTAGATCGCCAGCAAGGCCTGTGACAAGCTCTTCCCAGGAAACCCGATCATGGGTGAGTGGAGTGGATTGACTAAGGCATTGTAGCCAATGTTGAAATTTAGATCCTCTTTGCAAATCCATTGTGGACTATGAGATCGACAAAGTCGAGGAAGACATCAAGAAGAAGGAAGACCCGGAGAAGATTTGCCAGAAACTTGAGTTGTGCTAGTCGTATTTATAGCTGTCCAATTGTGTAAAATAAGAGATCTTGATTTTTGAACTGAGACTAATCGTTGGATAAGCTTGTTTGTTAGGGCCTGAATCCACAACCGAGTCTACAAAATTTGTCTTGTTCTCTCGTTTCTTCTCAGTGAACTCGTGACTTCAATTGTTCCCTTGACGGCTATGGCAAGAACGCCAAGAGCGGCGATAAGAAGACTGCTTGTGAGTCAGAAACAGATCTCAGTGGCAACGTGGCACCAAGGAAGGAAGACAAACAATTCAAAACTTTACGTGGACATTTAATTGAAACAGTCAGAAACACGGGTTTATCAGGACATTTGCGATTTGGACATTTGAAGACTCAAACTCTGCCCTTCCGCTTACAGCGGCGGACCGACGAATACAGCACATATCCAGATGGGCATTCCCATTTACAAACGCTAAGCTTCTTGCAAACCATTTGAGCCAGACGCCAACGTCTCTCCGAGTTAGCCTCAACAAACTTGTCCATGGCCTTTTTGGTATTCATGTCCAAAGACAGCTCCGCTCCGTGCTGAACATAATCTTGCTGGTCGTCAGCGAACGCCTTTGGATCTTTTACCGAGCCTTCAAAGCTAACGTCGTCTGGGTAGCTCCAAGGAGTTGAGTCAGTCAATAACTCGCTTTTCGGATTTTGCACTTCTTCAGATTGTGCTTGTTTCGTAACCCAGAGAGCAACGATTTCTTTGATTGATTTCAGTCGTCGCTTTTCATATTCTTCTTGTTTCGCCTTCTTGTGATCCAGCCACAAACCATTTATGGATTCGGTGAGTTCAGAAAAGCCTTTAGAAATCAAGCTAAAATTTTGATTAGTTAGAGCAGTTTGACTTTCTCACTTACTCAATAGGAAAGAAGCCAACAAAGCCGACAACCGTTCGAGGGGAAAATCCGATGAATAGAATACAGCCTAAGAGGATGAGCTTGGAAAGCTGCATTTTACCGATTCAATCTGCTTTTTAGGAAATGTTTAAATGCTGTAACTTTGACGTCAAAACTGTGATCTCAACTTTCAATTAGTCGCACATTGATAATTCCTGTCACCTTAAAAGGGTTTTTATCAAAATGTGTCTTTTAAATCAATGTGAGAAGTTCTCACCAGAACAATTCCCACGTGAAAGATGCTGACCACGTAACTTTGTTTGAGTTGTTCTGAGTCGAAAACTAACCTGAAAGATTCATAATTGTGCGGAAATGGAAGCCGCATATCTGAGTTCGCAAATCCTTATTCAAATCTAGCGTTTGTTGGGGTTCGCTTAGGACTGTCAACAAGAAGCTTCATGTGAAGATGATCAAATTTATTAGCGAACCTTTAGAAACTTTGACAACTACAAACATGACCTTGTTGGTGAATTGAACTCTTCTATTCTGGGTCAACTAAATTTGAAAAATTCAAATAATCACGCTTACAACGGCGGACAGAGTCGTAAAGAAAGTACCCTTGAGGACACCACCACCTACATCCGAGTTTGTCACAAAATTTCTTCGCTAGTCGCCAATAATTTTTTGAATTGGCTTTAACAAACTTGTCCATAGCCGCTTTGGTGTTTATGTCCAAAGACAATTCAGCTCCATGCTGCAGAAAATCTTCTTGATCTTCAGCAAGCGCTCTTGGATCGTTCAGCGTTTCTTCGAAGCTGACGTCGTCTCGCTCATACGTAGTTTTCGACACGTACAAGATAAAAGTGAGTTGTTCTCTTAAACGACGTGCTTCCTCCTCTTTTTGAGGGTTTTCGGCTAGCGCTTGTTTGGTAACCCAGAGAGCGACGAAGTCCGCAATTTGCTTCGGGCGTCGTCTTTCGTACTCTTCTTGCTTGGCCTTTTTATGGTTCAGCCACACACCATTGATCGAGTCCGTGAGTCCAGCGAATCCTTGGGAAACCAATCTAAATTTGAATTGCTGTTAGGTAGGCTAGAGACGGTGGAGTGACTTACTCAGCAACATGAAAGAAGCCGACAGCCGGTTGGGGCAAGAAAGCACAGAGGAGGATGAGGGTAAGGAAGGCAGACTTTGGAATCTGCATCTTTGTGTTTTGACACTGATGTTGTTTTGCAGAAGTGGCTCTCTTATATGCACTATTTAGACAGAGAAGCGATGCCAAATAATATATCTAATGCCTGAGTTGATGCCTAAAGCGATGCCTTAGTTTTTCGAACTTGTGTGTACAGGTGTGAGAGACTTAGCACTTGTTCACTCAGGCTTTATTAAGGACACTCAAGTAATCAGAAACTAGCAAAGGTGGATCTTCTGGCAGACCTTCGTTGGGGGTTCCTTGTTCTCGATCTCCTGGCCGACCTTCTCGATTTCCTTGTCAAGGAGTTTGTCGCAGAGTTTGACTAAAATAGTGCTAATTAGGTCAGTCCTTGAAATGAGAGGATTACCAAGGAAGTGGACCTTGAGTTTGCCGCAGTATTTGTTGACCTTCTGAAAAGCAGAATCTAAAGAATAGGCTAACTTCGTGAATAACTCACGTCCTCCAAGCTTCCTTCCTCGCTGACCATCTCATCCTCCAAGAACTCGATGCATCCCTCACACAGATCGCATTTCATGCTGGCTTCCGACACAGCGACAAGGCCGACGACGAGGAGAAGGGCGAACAGGAGCTTCATGGTTGAGAATACTGTCTAGTCCATCTTCTAGCCATTTAAGTACTGTTGAATTGTCTGCTTCTTGACGTCAAAAGCAATAAGGATATTGGCCCTTATCTTTGGCGCTAGAGGCAAAAAACACCACGGAGGACGTCTGCACGGATCTTAGCGGTTGTAAAGACAAAAACTCCGCGAAGATTGGGTGATCGGCGTCAAGGAAAAGTATAGGGATTCACACAGAAAAAATGTGGTTTCAGCACGCCAAACATTGAAGTGCCTTAAAGGATTTAGAGCATTTGAGAAGCTCGCAGTTTGCAGCCCATCACCCATTCAGCCATGTTCTTCAAAATGTGACTTTCCCGAAACCCAACTTAGATGGCAAATTTATTTGGCTAGATACATAGTATAGGCAGAAACCCAATTAGCAGAGATGGATCTTCTCACAGACTTTGGTGGGAGGCTCCTTGTCGGCGATCTCCTTCTCGACCTTGCTGATCTCCTTAAGCACGAACTTCTTGCAGGCGCGTTCTGAAAACCCTAAGCTTAAGAGCAAATCTCAGTCTGCAAACTTGCCAATAAAGCCGATCTTCAGCTTGTTGCAGTACTTCTCACAGCTCTTAAAAACAATCGATTATAGAACCTGACCTTCCCAGATTACCAAACCTTGTCAATCTTGTTCTCGCTTCCTTCAATATCACCCTCGACAAATCCGATGGCAGCCTCGCAAAGCCCACATTTCCAGCCACCACCGGCTTGGGCAAGAACGAGGAGTCCGAGGAAGAAAGAGACGAAAAGGAAGAATTTCATGGTCACCAAAACTAATACCCAGTTGCGGATAATTCACATTTCAGGGGTCTTTTACGCAAAATTACGTCTGCATAGGTATCATCGGTATCAGTCTGCTGACGTCAGTAGAGCATCGGTATCGTCTAAGGGCTAGATCTGAGCACAAAATCTTGTAGCCTAAGTCATGTAACTGCGAGAACCAGAAAGTTTGGAATAGGCTTTATTTGTTCAGTGATTTGTAAGTACAGGAAAGAGACAGTGAAACCCAGCTTAGCAGGCGTGGAGCTTCTTGCAGACCTTGCTTGGGGGTTCCTTGTTCTTGATGTCGTCCTCGACCTTCTCAATTCCGGCGTCGATGATGCTCTTGCAGAGAGGGTCTGAAAGTAGAGCAGATAAGATTCCAATTTCATCATTGAAAGCCTACCAAGAAGCATGTTGTCGTGGGTGAGCTTGTCGCATTCCTTGTTGGCACGGTCTTCGATGGATCCCTCGTCGCTCTCGGCCTCGTTCTCCAGGGCGCCAACCAGATCTTGGCAAATGCTGCACAACAGCTTGCTCTCAGAGATAGCGACAAAGCCGGCGATAAGGAGGAAAGCGAACAGGAACTTCATGACTGACGATTTGAGTCGGACTACCGAACCTACGGGGATCTCGAAACTTTTATACCCAAGCTGATCAGTGATTTCTAACGCCCTTGATCTCCGGTGGGTTCCGTGTCCGCAGAACGCAACCCATAGTTTTACTGCTTATCAGGCTTTACAGCTGCACGTCGTGACGCAAGAGACGTTTTTACTACTTTTGCAGATGTGTGATGCCTGGGGGAATTCTGTAGTGATCAGAACACACTGGTATGACGTCTGGGGCAAAGGGCAAAATGGGGGAGTTGAAGCTGGGTTTCTGAAGCGTGCTTTCAACCTTATAGGGTAAGCTAGGACGAAACCTTTGAGTTGAAACGTTTCCTTTGCTTCCAGGTTCAAATGATCCTTAATTCTCCTTTTTCGGTCAAATCCGGCTCAAGTGCACTTTAGATCACTTGCACTTTCGTATTTCAGCCCAACACACATTACGCTTTTTACCCCAACTAGCAAAATCTGTTTCATAAGAATGATCCCATCGATTTCTGAGCTGTTTTACTCGTCTTATCAAAATTTAATGGCTTCGGTACCCAGTACTCATCTCACGTGTTCGCATACCCGTTATCAGTTTGCCGCCGATCTCGCGGTGTGGAACTGCAAGGAATGTGGAACGCAGCGACAGATATCTCGAGAACGTCGACCGATGGAGCGGAGAGAGTCGTTTGAGCACTTTTGCGGGATTGTAGAGCTGCATCACATGTGTAGTTTTGACTGTTGGAACTTTAGGGAGGACATTGTTGGAAGAAGGCAAAACTGGCAAACGACAGTCTCGTGCTTCTAAAGTCTTTTCCGACTTGAACCATTTGTGCGTATGCTGGAGAGTGGGTGAGTACGTCAAGCGGTTCATGTTTGGACTATACATATTGTCGTCAAGAGCTTCAGTGAATTTTAAGATGTGAGATTTGAGCATCCACCACTCATATCATATGAACGAAACCATAGAAGTGATCTTAGTCATCTGTTAACGTCTTAAGTGAGATTCCTTGTTCTATCTGATAGCCACATTCACTATATCTTTGTCGTAAACTCCAACCAGATTAACCACTCAAGCTGACAAAGAACCGCTTATGTTCGATGGTGAAGTAGCTTAACAACTATCAAGCTCTTCTGCTGCTTAAGTTATAATGTGAAACATTTTTTGAGACAGAAGTGAATTTATTGAAAGAATTTGAACTAGGGCATTTAGCAAAGGTGGCACTTCTTGCAGACCTTGTCGGGCTGTTCCTTGTTCTTAATGTCGTCTTCGGCCTTCTCGATGGTGTTGTCGGCAACCGACTTGCAGAGAGCGTCTAAACAACATCTATTTAAAACCAGGCTCAGTCTACATTCTCTTACCAAGAGTCTCAATTCCGAAAGTGAGTCCGTCGCAAACCTTATTGGCCTTCTGTTCAAGGGGGATTTCGTCATCCTCAACCTTCTCTTCGAGAGCTCCGACGAAGTTCTCGCACATGGTGCACACGAAGCCGGCTTCGGCAACGGCGACAAATCCAACGACGAAGAAGAGGGCGAACAGGAGCTTCATGGTGACAATGAGAGAAATCTGGTGATACCTATGGTGTGGGGTCTTTATGTAGTTTTGTACATCGCATGTCGGATTGCAGCTCCGCTACGGAGATCCGTTTGTGTCGGGTCTTATCTTTACCTAGGAGATGGAATAGTGGGGGAAACCAGATTTTAATGTTTGATTTTTTGATGTCAATTGGCGAAGCGGGCGCTAGCTCGGGACCAGCAAAAAAGACAGAGAGTCGAAATTCATAGTTTTCTCAAACTGAAGAACCCCTGTAGAATGGCAAACAACACTTAGAGACGTTTAATGCATATTGTAAGCCGAGATGAAACCACGTTTGACAAAGTTAAGACAGCTTTAAAACACTGTAGTGAACAGTCCTTCGGTAGAATCGCTGAAAAGGTCGGTCGCAACATCGCTCGTAGCTTCAGTTGTGAACGGTTGTGGCTGTCCTTCGGTAGAATCGCTGAAAATGTAGGTCGCAACATCGGTCGTAGCTTCGGTTGTGGCAAGAGCCTCAGACGTAGTCGTGAAAATAGGCTGGACAGGTGCAGAGCACAGGTGCAGATTCGCGCAAATGACGATAGGTTGTTCCTGGTTTCTAATCTCGTCTTCTACTCCGCTGATGTAGGTCTTGGCGATTTCGTCGCAGAGAAGGCCTATAAACACCAAAGTTTAAAGTTGGATTTTTAGCATTTTTCGCGCTTACGTTCCATCCAGTTGCTGAAAAGCTTGTTGCAGACCTTCTGGGCGACGTCGTCGATCTTTCCCTCGTCGTTTTCGACTTCTTTTTCGACGTCTCCAATAAGATCTTTGCAGACCTTGCACATAAGGCTTGCCTGAGCAAAAGAGAAGGCGACGAGGAGAAGGCAGAGGAGAAGCTTCATGATTGGGCTAAGTTGATCTCCCTGTTCAAATCAAGTCCATTTTATAGCCAGTCTATAAGGTGGCCTTTAGACCCAATTTGGACTTTTAATCTTTAGAGCTGACTTAGTTCACGTGCACCCCAACGCACCTTCATTTTTTCAGTGTTTACTTTGAATTTTCGGATTTACTGGCTTTGCTTTGAGTGCAAACAGTGCAGATCTGGACGGTTGCTGGCTCAACAAGTCCGATGATCGATTCCTTATCGTCTTTGCAGTGGATCGACTGCTTAGCGTGACGTAGGCGCTCCTGTGGGAAGGTGCTCTGCTTATCTCCGCTTGGGAAGTCGAACCACCAAACGCCCGACTTTGAGTGTGAGTCGGAAATGCAATGTCAACATTATGACTTTAAGTGGGATTTGAGAGCGTTTCAGATTAAACTCTGTTTAATATCGAAACTGGGCAGCCTTGAATCTTTTGCTCTAAGACATATCGGGTACAGTATTCAAGATTGTCATTTTACGGATACCCTCGGCTCGCCTGGTCTTAGTGACTTCTTCTCCTTCCACATCTCAAAGACCATTATTCTAGTAAATAACACATTCTAATGAGAACTTTATTCAACCTAAGAAAGCGAACGACAATCTAAATTAACACAAATGAAGCTTAGCACAGACTTCCTGTGGTGGGTCGTTTCGCAGGATATCCTCTTCGACCTTTTCGATTTCGGAGTCGGCGATGCTCTTGCACCAGGGAGCTAAAAACTAGCTTTAGGAACAGTAATCGACATTTGAACTTACTGATCATGCTGTCGCCAAACAGCTTGTCGCAAACCTTGTTGGCTTTCTTCTCAATCGGAACCTCATCGTTTTCAATGGTCATCTCGAGGCCTCCGACCAATTCCATACAGGTGCTGCAGAAGACATTGGCGTCAGACAACGCGGCCAAGGAGATGACAAGGCAGAAAAAGAATAACAGCTTCATGGTGTTGAATGACAACGGCAACTAGCTCATGGGATCTGTATTGTCTATGAGAGCTGTTAGCTAAGTCGTGATAAGATCTCTTAGCTCATCCACATCCTTATCGTCCGGCAAATGTACTTAGAAGCGCGCTGACAAGATTTGAGCGAGAAGGGAAAACAAGACTTGCTTGCAGAGGTTGTTGATTTGCCAATTTGTGATAAGCATGTGGGGACCTCAAGAACAAATAGATTCTTTTTCGGCAGCCTATTTGCGGTCTTAAGGGTAAAGGGTAAGGTCTCAAAGACCCATCACATTCTTGTGATAGAGTTTAATGTTGTTTCGTCAGGATCCGGTCAAATTTCGGTTTATCTTCAGGAGCATTTAAGGTCTAGAAACAGCACATATACTTCGTCTTGCTCCACCAGTTTGTTCTCTCTTCGTCTTTCTCAAACATGGTTCTCAGTCGAATAAAATGGTCTTCAGCTTCGTTTTGTTCCACTTTCACACGGGCCACTTTCTTACACCTCAATATTCCCGCTCGTATTTTTGGGTACTTAATGACCATGAAAATGGTCATAAAAATGGGATAATAGTGGACAGTATTGACGACTTCCAGAAAAGTTGACCTCGCTATTGCGTCAAGCTTCTCGCCCACCTAAAAAGCACTTTAAAAAACGGAATCTAAATTGTTGTACCTTGTCGTAAACCATAATCGCAATGCTGTTAGCTGTGAAAGATACAAAATGAATCCAAATTGATGGTAGAAGCAGATTCATAGCGTTGATGTTTTCCACTATTTGATAGCGTTTGGAGAGACAAGCTGGGTCTTTAGAGCAATTCTTCTGGATCTTTGAGCGTCTGAGCTTGCTTTCAAAGAGGATTAAGTGGAACGCACAAATTGAAACTAACTCAAGACCAGTTCCCAGGTAAACAACAAGCTAAATCTCTAGTTTAAGACTTAAGAAGCCTATTGGAGTTGCTCACCATGAACTTCCATGCCACATTTTCAGATCTGACGTTGAACATAGGCACGTAATCATGCCAGTTGACGTCAACTGCCAAAAACGCGTAGAAGACGCCAACGACAATGAGGAACTAAACACCTTAGATACTTTAGATGGTAACCTAATTTGAAATACCTGTCCGACTCCTAAGAACAAAACTAAGAAGTTCAGCTTCTGTTTCTCATAACCCCGGATACAACTGGCAAACATTCTTTCAATAGACACGCAAAGCAACGTCAGAATCTGGCCGTAGATAGCCATAACAGGAATTTGGCGAAGGTTGAACACGTACCAGGATGGGAGTAAATAGTCGCATGGGTCTCTGTGGGCTTTTGACAGACTAAAACGGAATCACATGGTTTTAAAATTCGGATGTTTGGAAGGGTTTGCGGCCCATGGACTTTTCAGATTCTAGGCTAGAACAGTTCCAGGCTCCTGGCAATCCAAGGCTCCCCCACCCCCCTGAAGACTGACAAACTGACCGTATTAAATTTGCCATGTGGACAGCAGCAAACATGACATTTTCAATGAAGCAATAGCATAAATGAAGACCAAGTAAGATCTCAAGATTTCTGTGCAGTGCAAACAAGCTCTTCTAAAATCGGACTTTACTACCGGCTAGCGGAGGGTCAAACTAACCCTCATTTTGACAATCAGAACCACTGACAAAGCGCCGACCACACATATCACTATCTGATAGCATGAAACAACCTTTGCTTTACTGTCGGAAGCAAGCTTAGAAGCAGTTATACATTTTTGAGCATCCATTCTCAAGCAATAACAACTTCACAAATTAATTGACAAGAGCTCCGGTGGAGCCTGACAGCCAAGCTCTAAAGCGCAGGAGTACAAACGCACAGGTTTTATAGGAAGCAGCGTGCGATGTTTGGTGAGAAACTAGGGTAATCAAGGTAAACTAGGACAGGAAAACACAATTAATAGATTTCTAAGAAGTGTCAGACGTATGCGAACAGGTCGTTTACCGTTAGTTCCCCCTATTCCAATCTACTACGTTATGTTTGATTGCAGACGTGTACGTGCTTGTAGTTATAGAAACCAAAAGAAGGCAAGTTGATTAAAGTTGAACTTGAAAAATTGAAAAATAGTGATTCATTTAATGGCATTTGTTTACGTCTTTGTATGTCTTAACTCCGTTCTACCTTAACAAAACGCCATTTA
This sequence comes from Steinernema scapterisci, assembly GCA_000757745.1. Classification (NCBI taxonomy): domain Eukaryota; kingdom Metazoa; phylum Nematoda; class Chromadorea; order Rhabditida; family Steinernematidae; genus Steinernema; species Steinernema scapterisci. The sequence goes on from KN167765.1 coordinate 68,846, forward strand.
GGACCCACAGTTTTATAGAAGCCGGCAGAGGCCAGTTTCCACGATGTTTTGGAGTGAGGGCTCAGGGCGTCTAGCCTATTTCCGTGTTCCGATGGGCCCGATTTTCGGAAGAGAGCACCACGATCAGGCACTTTTAGAAGACGAGAAGGCTTCTCAATCACACAAACTTTAGGTTTAGAAAAGCGACGCACATCGTGCACCAATGAAACCGCATCGTCATTGCGGATATAACTGACCGACACACAAACCTAACATCGGTTTAATTACCCTCATTTGAGGTAACTATTAGCTCCGCTCTTTCTCATGAATGTAGCGTAATTCAAATTTTGAAATAGTGTCTCGAACGAGACACTTATAAATGGTTTTTTCGCCACTGTGAGCTTGTTTGTGTTGTTCCTAGACATTGTTTCCAACCTTGAACAGTGCTTAAGAATGGTCTTTTCTGACCTGGAACGCTCAAAAATGACATCGGAAGGCGTCAGTTCGGCTTATTCTACAAGATGCGAAATCTGAAAACGCGTTCAAGTGCTTGATTGAACTGAAACTTTCAGGAAGTGTTCTAGGCAGCCTGAAAATAAATTCTGAGCCCTTTGCTTAGAATAGTCTTTTGTCACCCTCAAAAGTGACATCTAGAGACGTCAAGTCATGAGTTATATGAAATTCTAGGATTGGATGTTGTCATAATATCTCTGCTTGCGCCAGACTTTTTTGGCTACATCTTGGTAACAACAAAAGTACCGGTTTGTTTTCCACAGGAATATTGTGATAAAAAACTTTTCAGAAAAAAGTGCTCTTCCGATGAGTCCTCTAGTTTTATCGAGCCTACTAATCCTAGTGTAATTGGTCGCTGTGAGACTGATTCACGCAAACAACGCATTCGACCGTTACTCATAGTCTTTTTGTTTAATTGGTCGGGCGGTGTTCAGTAGACGTATTCAAGTCGCACTGTTTTGAGTGAACAAAATATTGAAAACGAGACATTACACTAGATTTGCTGACTGATTTATTTGAGACATATAACAGTAAAATTATTTGTTAACACATTTTCCTTTCACACAGACCGAACCAGCCTTACAATCACACCGGAAGCAGTTTCCTCCTTTGGGCACAAAGCAGCGACCGCTGCGCTTTTGTCTGACAGCCTGATATTGTGAAATATGCCATTCCTAAAATCAATACGAACGTTTCAAGCAATTCATCGTTGGCTTCCCTTGTCTTGAGAGACAGCCATGGCTGTCATACAGACCACAATGAGAAGAATAACTTGAAGAACACGCATGCTTATCGAAACTGACCAGTAACAATAGTGAACAGAACTCATTTTGTGGATCCAAATCCCGCTTTATGTACGGCCGAGTGTGGAAACGTGTTCCTCCAATGAGTCACAAAAACTGGAAAACAATTATTTTCGCCCCTATCCACGTTTCGGTAATTGCCTGTTAAAGGACAGAAACAACGTTTTTAATAGTTTGACGAGTTTTGATAGCCGAAAGAACATTGATCCTAAAATTGAATAGCTTAAAACAGTCGAGTCGAAAGCCTTCAAGTCGAAAGCCTAAAGTTTCAGATTTCTAAATTGGCGGAAACGTGGCACACGAATCCACATAAGATGGGACTGCAATCAACCTTGCTCCAACGCAAGTGATCACTTTTTTCTAATCTTTTGATAATGTGAATCTAAACCTGACTGTCCGTGATAAGTTCAATTGGTTTCCATGTGGATCTTATGGATCTCATGTTGTCCCCTTTATCTTGTTCCCCAGATCGTCTACCAATCGTTGTTAAATGTAATTTATTAATTTCAACACGTTCACAGGCTTTCAACTGGACTCATTTTCTAACACACTTTCCTTTAAGACACACGAGTCGTGGACCACAATCGCACCTATAGCAGTTGCCTCCAAGTTGTGTATGGCACATTTGACGCTTAGACCGTACAAGGAAGGAACGCTGTCCGTTCACCAGAGTCTCCATCAGATCATCCTAAACGAATCTAAGACACCAATTTTCAGAACAAGGGTTTACCTCTTTAAAGGAAACGGCGACTGCCGAAAGAGAAACGAGAACAAGGAGGAGGATGTACAGAGTGCGCATATTGACAAGAGTGAGCTGAATTGGCGGAATCTGAGACGGCATTTATTTAGCTGTGAGGGGTCCTCTGCCACGTCAAAACGGCTGGCGCCATTTTCAGTGTCTTTTTGGTTCTATTCAAAATTTGATTTGTTAAAAGTGACCTTTATGTAGCAGGAGACGAAAGTTCGCCAACAGGCACAAATGCCAGTATTTTGTTAGATGCCATGTCCTTAAGACTTGCTGAAGTGAATTTATTGCAAAGCACATTTTTCAGAGGTCTATTTCTTAACACAAGTTCCCTTTACACAAACAGTTCCTTCCTTGCAGTCACATCTGTAGCAATTTCCTCCTTTCGGCACAAAGCAGCGGCCGCCGCGAACTTGTCGAGCAAAGACATGCGAGAGCTGGCGTTGGGGTTGCTAAAACTACCAACAATGTATGATCTTGAAATAGACGCACGGTGACTCACTTCGTCTTGCGCCAACGCGACGGCGGCGAAGCAGACAATTAGCAGAATAGCGACGTGGAGGACGCGCATGTTGAACAGGATCTAAAAATTGTAAAAGTCAGAAGAGGTGACTAACGACTTTTCTTGTGATAGGAAAAGAGGACAATGAATTTGAATTGATGGGATTGGGGAACGCGGCCGGTTTATGTATACAGCTGTAAGCCGCGAAAGAACACGTCATGCACGTCATGGAGAACGGAAGCAGGACGCGATTATCGCTACGATCATTAAGGGCAACAATGGTGGTAAACCGCTAACGACCGCTGACAAGCAAGATAACCTTGAAATCGTGCGTTCTATGGTACACGATGACATCAAAGAGAAGTTAAGAATTGAAAGTAGCCCATGTCTTTGGAAAGAATCAATACACAACTGAGGTGTCGCGAAGAGCAAACAGGCAAGTATAAAAGCCGTGATCAAACAAATCGGTTTTCGCCGTTGCCGGGATGAATGGGTTTTTGAGTGGACCGAAGATCAATTGCAAAACGGGGAGAAAGAAGGCTTGAAAGGAGGAGACAGGTTTTTGCATGTTGCGTCACACCTTCTCAGACACATTTTCATTGACTGTCGAACAGTTGAATCTCATCTTTGTGCTCAGCAAGTTCCAAGCTTTTGAAGTCGAGCTTCAACTGACTAAAACGTTAAAAGAGTGGATCTGAATTTATCTTAACAATGGCAAAACAAGAAACAGCAAATCTATCATCAACTCCAATCAATAAAGCTCTTCCCTCTTTTCATCAAATTCCCCTGCTTGTCGTCAATTTCAGCGGAAAATACTTGGGAACCTCCTGTTTCATAATCTTGTTGTACTGCATCTTCGATCGCTTGTGCATGTGAAGCTCTTCTACGCTTAGATCCTTGATCCTTTTCTTGTGTATATCCTAAAATTGAGATGTTCTTTCCAGGCATCGCCGTCAACAAAACTTACATTCACGTGAGACATCACTCGCGAAGGATCCGTGGAAGAGTAATCGCAGCCACTCATGACGCACTTAAACGACAACCCAATGTGGACAGCGACATGACGACGTCTTGAGATTGAACTGAGGACATCATCGCCACATTCTCTGCACTTGGAATCTTCAAGTCCATGCGTATCCAACGTTTTCCGGTCGTTGAAGCCAACGAACGCTTCTGGAGGAAAGTAGCGGTCAAGGTATTTGGCGGCCTTGGTGATATACTCGTGTTGCATAGTTCGTAGTTGGTGATACTGCGTCGCGTTGAGTTCACCATCCCGTAAATCATGCTTTTTCTGTAACCAAGAGATAACGAATGAAGCAAATGAGCAGCTTACGATGACATGATCCTTGAGGACGGCTGCAGATTTGAAGTGCTTTCCACAGCCTTCGATTGGACAATAAGAAGGAATGTCTTCGTGACGTCCGATGTGAGTCATAAAGTTCTGCGTCCATCCCTTCAATTGTTGCTTGCATAAACGGCACTACAAAAGTTGGGCCAAGATTAACGCGCAAGGTTCATTTACCTTGAAAATCGGGAGGTAGCCGCGGCTCATCGGCTTCATCTTATACAGGCGAAACGAAGCCATCATTCTTTCGATCTTGGGGACATCAACTTCTTCCATGATCTTCCTAAATTGTTCTCTTCTTTCTTCATCAAACAGCACTTCGAGAGTCTTAAAGTCCATCATCGAGTAAAAATGATGAAACAGAGCCAATTCGACGCTCTCGTTTGCGTCGTCGATACCTAAACTAACCTCTATAACAGCCTCATCTACAACTCAACTTACGACAAAAGCGCCTGTGCATCCAGTCAGTCTTCCAAGTCTTCGATTCGTTCTCCTCTGGCCTCGGTTTCTGGTGATTTTCTTCCGGTTTCTGGTGATTCCTTCTGACGTTCTTCCGCACTCGGTAGCTTCTCCACATCTCCTTGAGAAGGTTCGGATCGAGATTATGCTGAAACTACGGATTTAGACTTTGAAATAAGCGGCGGAAAACTCACGTCGTTCATCTCCAAAACCCTGCATTTCTCCTTGGAAAACAGTTCCAAAAGCACTGTTGGATTTTCGCGTTTCACGTAGCTGTAGATGATCGCATCTACCACTTCTGCTGTGGAAGACGTTGAGGGATCAGTCGTCATGAGCTCTGGAAATAGAACCGCGTAAGAAGGTATGCAGCGAGGAACACGAAACTATGATATCATCGAACGCTAACCATCAATCCGCCGCGTGGAATTATGCAAGATCTCTGGCTTCACTAGCACACCTTCAAAGCATACCATCAGCGTCAGAACCAACTCAATGCAAGCGTTGGAGAAAAATGGAGCGCATGAAATACCTAGAACTAGGGGACCCGATGACCAAAAGAAACGGGATGAACGGAGAAACTCAACTGCCGTTCCAAAACACCATTCATTGGTTAGCTTCACAAACAACAACGCAACAGGCAATATCAAAAACCTTGTCGTGATCTTCCATCGCGAACTTGCTGTCTTGGGGTCCAACGGCTAGGTTGTTCATCGATGCTTGAAGGTCCTTACGGTGCTAAAAACGCTAACAATAATATCAAAACTTCTAGGCAGCGAATTATGGACATTTCCGGCCTCCTCTTCTACAGGTCCGCACTCTTCCAGATGTCCCCGAAAGCCCAGAAATTGAGACATACCGTTGTCAGCGAATCATCCTAAGCTCTCAGGTCAACAGCTCCACCTCCTAAGTTCTTCTGACGGAAACAGAGATGAAGTGAACCAAAACTCACGCGAGCGAAGGACAGAAATACACGGGTAAACTGAAGAGCTCCAAAGAGTGTCGAACGGCACGGCACCGATACAGAAGGCGGTGGAGTCAGTACTTAAACAGACAAGCGCAGCGTGCTACGCGGGCAACAATGAAAGCCAGACGCTGTCGAATACAAACCTTCTTGCGCAGATTCAGTTCTTCTCTATACGCCCGCACTCCTCCAAATCTCCCGAAAACCAAAGAAATTGAGACTCACCGTTGCCAGCGAATCATCCTAAGCTCTCCGGTCAACAGCTTCTCCTCCTAACTTCTCGTGACGCCGCATTTCATCCATCGAGCAGACCGGACGGTGCTGGGTTTCTCGGCCATCTGGAAACACGAAACAGAGATAAGGTGGATCAAAATCGGGTGCTGAGAAACACGAGAAAACACGTGAGCTCAGAACTTCCAAGCAGTATAAACATCAGACGTTCGTCACCAGAGCCCAAGCAGGAAAACGTAGCGTACGACGCGGGCGTAACGATGAAGGGGTATTCGCCTGCTGACTCAATCAGAGCTTGAATTCGACAGCAGATAGAGGTCTAACTCGACGGAAAAGCTTCACAAAGTTAAGAAGCAAAGAAGCGATGTAGCCGTAAATCGGACGTCAGCTCAGAGGCAATTCGTTGCGGAACCCAACTGTCCGCCTGCTGTGGCGACGGAAGTCATCCCCTCGTTTCCATTCACCAGAATTAAGTCCATGCGTTGCTAAGCCAAGGCTTATGCGCAGAAGTTTCATAAGTTAGACTCCACTAGTGATCAAAGATAATGAAAAGTGACAACTCGCTCGCTTAGAAACTCAAAGTATCATTTTGACATCACGGCTTTCGACCTAATGGCTTCGGACCGGCACTGTTGAGTTGAAAACTAAGGATAGCATATCCATGTCGCCAATCCAGAATCGGTGGCTGTGAGTCCCTGAATTTGCAAGCTGTTTCCTTAGAGCCAGGTACCGCCAGTTTAGAATCGGTTCAAAGGAAAACCAATCATTTTTTAAGGCCATACTGGAAAGTTCCATTTTTTGATTGATGTTGCTCTATAAAGGCATTTTATGGCTTCAATTGGTCGACAACAATCCCCAGTTACTCTTGACAGATTCAATAATTTATCACCAACTCATACTAGACATTATTTAGCCATGAGCTCCATTTCGAGCGATCATTGGCCACTTCTTTTTAAGTTTTCTTCTTCCCATTTTTAGGATGACGAGGAGTGGCTTTAAAAAGCTGATTCATCTGCATGAAATAGTCCGATGTCGTCTCATGGGCGTTTGAATTAGCTCTTTTTCGATTCCAGACAAAGTACATGATGATTCGATAGGAGAGCACATACGCATAGAGGGCCGTAAACAGACCGAGCCCTTCAGTTACCACTTCCGCTAGGACGTCATCCAACTCGTATAGATGGCTCTAAACTTATCATGTGTAATTTGGCAATTTCAAGAAGAACATACGAAAACGAGGTAACTGATGTAGACCATCATGTAGAGCGCAAAGTGACACCAACACATAGGGAGCAGAAGAATCACGACTCTTCGGTTTTCGTCAATCTGGTATTTTTCAGTCAGCGTCTTATTAATCTGGCTTATCCGCTTCTCTTGCAGCCTAATCTTATTTTTGCCTCTGCTGTTTAGGAAGTAAGTAAGATTGTACAAGATCATGCTGAAGGACTCGCAGCCGATTATGAACCACACAAATGACTAAATACAAACCTTAGCTAAATACCCTAATTGACCAAAATTTGTACCTTTAGTCGATGATCGTTTTGTTCATTCTTCTGCGTGAATGAATAGGTCAGTTCACTCCAGTTCGCGTCGTAACCACACCAGACGTAGGCGTATAGGAAGAGAACCACGATGCTAATGAGGTTAAAAAGCGCAAAAAAGAGCTTTGAGGTATTGTGCTCGTAGCCTTTAAGGAAGGTCGCCATGAGGCGTTCGATCGATAGGTATACATAAGTCAGGGTTTGGCCGAGTAAGCCGAACATGTAGGTTTGGCGGACAAGGTAGGTGAGCCAAAACGGCAACATGTATTGGCAGTGGTCTTCGTGGTTTGGAAGCAGTCTTAAAAACCGTTCTGAATTAGGGAGCCGTCCTCAACTCGTACCTGATGAAGTCGATAAGGTTGACCAAAGTTATGAAAACAATGACATGGGAGACATAGTAAGCGTGAAGGTGCAGAGCCAGTCGGACGTTCGAGTGAAGGGCTGAGAACTTCCGACTTTTCTAAAAACAGGCTTTCAGACTTGTAAGATAGAGAGATATTACCACAGATTTGCGATAGCAAAACAGCAAGAGCGCCAGACCAATGCTGTTAACAGTAATCTTAAACCCTAATAGAGGTTTGTAGATGTAGCTTTCGGAAAGCTCTTTGGCAGTAGAGCAGTTGGAGTTCATCTGAACCAAGCGTCTGTTAGAATTGCTAATATTTTAAACTAGGAACATGCGTTTGTACTAAACGAAACTTTGTCAAAGTCAGGAGAAACGCAAAACATGTCAAAGAAAGTTGATGAGATTATGCCAGCAATCAGCTCTTTGAAACCCAATAGAACGGAGGACATGGAAATCAATTAAAAACAAGGTCAACTTAAGGACTGGCAGCTTTATAAACAAAGTAAAGCCAAAAAAGTAAAGAAAAGAAGAGTCCAAAACCAAAAATCTGCGTTCATCCAAAGTCAAAAAGTAGTTTTCGAATTCTGCAAGTTTTAACTTCTGTTGCAAGAAAAAAGTCAAAATTAGACAAAATTGCGGATGACGAATTGACCCAATTTTTATAATCTCTCCTAAACTTTCCGAAGTAACCTTTCCGCTAGTTAAACTTCTTAAAGGTCAGAAGCAAACCGCAAAAGAGCACCGAGAAACTAGGAAGCTTACTCCCAAACGTCCTAGCCTTTGTCGCTGCCTATTAAATTCAGCTGACTCGCTACAATGCTGTCCCTACCCACTCTCCAAACATTGATTTGTCGACTACAATAGACAAAAAGGAGAAATGAGAAGTCGGAAAACCAAAATCCAATTCAAAGTTCTTAGGATAAAAGAATACTTAATCTCCTGAATTGCCAAGTTTTCCTTGAAACACTAAATCCATCCTAATCCAGCTAAAGTTTCTAAGGGCACCAGCCGGTAGCAACCTTTAGCTACTTTGATCGGCAGGAAAAGAGCGAGGGAGTCCGCTCCTGCGCAGATTGGATTTACGGCCTTTGCAGGTGAATTTAGCTTTGAACGTGATTAATCTAAATTGATCTCCGGAGAAAATATGGTTTAGAAGAAATGACGATAGGTACTACCCACACAGCAGGCAATATATCATAGTAGCAAAAGTTCAAAAAAAGGAAAGAAGTTATGAGCGAAAGCTATCCGTACGAACTCCAGGATTAATCTAGTAAAAAATGATGCGCTCAAGCGAGTAGATGTTTGGACTAAAGTGCAGAAATGTCATCAAGCCTTTGTTGCGTTCACAATCCGCAAACGAAGGTTGCGTCACCTGGCATGACACGGAACAGGCACGCATATGCATGACGTCAATTCCAAATTGCCCAAAATCGCTCCTGCTGAGTAATTCAACGGAATCGATATTACTCAGAACTTGGATAGAAAGGGTGTCTTGCAATTATTCCGATGTTGAAATCCTCTAACTTAAAATCGACTCCTTCAAAGTTAAAATCTAGAGGTCAGCAGTTAAAAATGGTGACAGGCAGAACGGTCTTAAGATCCACAACGCTCAGTCAAGCTTATGGGACTGACCAAAGCAAAACAGAAATGCCTGAGACTAAGGAAAATAGTCATTTTGGCAATAAAAACACCTGATTTTTCAGTTAATAACCAGTGAGTTGGCAAACACTTATCTAATATTCTCACACCAGGCATTCCTAATTTCACTTGTCCGTACAAATTATTCAGTTATTCAAAGGTTATGTCATGTGGTTCTGGGAATATATGATTTGCCGTCCAGAAAAACCAACTGTGGAAATCTTTATTGAACCCCTTATTTGAAACAACACGCTCTACGAGTGCGGACTTCGACGTTCCTCTTCTCCAATGAGCTCCCAAACAGCTCGTTCATTTGCTTGAAATAGTCACTTTTCCTCTCAGCGTAGATACTCTCTGTCAGCTTCTGCGCGTCTTTCTTGGACTTGATCTTAAATTGCCACCACACGTAGGCAGCAAATATGGGCGCGTAGAAAGTGATGAAACCGAAGGCTTCCGACAAGATTGCATCCTCGGTATCGGTAATGTCTCCCTTGACCTAAGTATAATTTTTATATCAAAGTCCGGTGGCTTTTGTTTACCTTAATGACGGCGATGTAGCCTCCGTAGGCTCCAAAGTACAAGAGAAAGTGTAGCCAAGCCATGGGAAGCATGATACGAACAACCTTGCGGTTCTCATCGATTTGGTACTTCTCACTTAAGGATTTGCAAATCTGGGACACACGTTTTTGGTCGAAGACAGAGAGTCGGTTGATTCCGCGGCTGTTAAGGAAGTAGGTGACGTGGTAAGCGATGATGCTGACACAGGCACATCCGACAACGATATAGGTGAAGATCTGAAATTACAGCACAGATTTAAATAATAAAAATTATAAAAACTAGAATTTAGAGTTTGTAACTTTGATCTACTGACCCTGATTCGATTGACATTCTGAGGTGTTTGTGGGAAGAACTGAACTGTCGAAGCTGACCAGTCTGCGTCGTAGCCGATATAAACATACACAAGAAACACAATCAGGACAATCTAAAAATGCAAGCCTGCACCAGCATTTCAATATCTAAGACGTACCTTTATCAAAAACAAGGCCACAATAAGCTTTTTGGACTGTCTTTGCTCATAAGTCTCCATAAAAGTGGCCATGATTCTCTCGATCGACAAGATCACGAATGTGAAAGTCTGCCCTAAGACTCCAAACATGTAACTTTCTCGGACTACAAAGGTGACCCATAAGGGTAGAAGGTACTTGCAAGGATCGGATTGTCTCACGGAGAGCCTAAAACAACTTTTTTCAAGCTTCTTGTTTTAATCCTATACCTCTGCAGGTCAATGACGTTGCTAATTATCATAAAAATGTTGGCCATGAACATGTAGAAAATATGGCAACTCAAAGTAAGCCGGACGTTCTTGTGGACAATTCGATAAGATCGAGATTGCTAAAACTGGCTTTTTTAAGTAACACTCTGAGCGGTTAAGCACATACCTTAAGGCAGATAAAAGTAAACAGAAGTGCTGTAGAACTCAGAACGTTGATAGCTATCTTCACGCTAACAGCCACCTTCATAGCTGTACTGTTGGCAAGGTCAGCCGCATCATAACAGTTTTGTAAGTTTGAAGCGCTACTCATTGTTCAGATCTGAAACTTCGATATCCATAAAAAGTTATTACCGGCTGGTCGCGTAGGAGCGGGACACGACAAAACAAAAAGGTCAAATTAGGATAAATTATTTTGAGATTTATGGGCTGTCCGGGTACTTAGTACAGTTTCTAAGAGCCTCAATATCTAAGACTGTATTTAAGAAACCATGCGTTAGCGGTGCTCTAAAACGGAAATAATTGTTTTGTTTTGATTTAAAGTTGAAAATTACGCAACAAACAGAGAAAAAACAGTCTGCAATTGAGCTGAATTAAGGATTGCTGAACTACACTTAGCCCTACGTCAAGTCAACAGTGTTTAAAACTGGTTTGGACATTTACACTTTCAAGATTTATGGAATGTGTAATTTTCAGGCAAACGGAAATTGTCTAACTTCTAACATCAACCGCCTAAAATCTTGCAACAAAAACAAATTAAAATGTTTAGAACGCGTTTTGACATAATTACACGACATTCACGTTCGCACTAAGACACTTCAACGCCGACAGTTCCACGCTGATTTTAAGCTCCGAACAATTTTGAATGTGCTGAGATAAGATGCCAGATGTCTCGAAAACAATTCTAAAAGTCCGAATAACAAGAAAAGTCCGTCGTTTCAACAATAAACTATGAGGCAACGCGCAACTCCGTTTCCCAAATCGACGCTTTGAAAGGCTGTGTCGACACGTTTCCGCACAAAATCCTGCAACAATAGCGTTTGATTTCAGTCTATGGAAATGGGAAAACTGAGTCTACGCATGTAGACCTCTTGGGAACATTGCTGAATTCACAAGATTAGAAATCAGCAGCTGATGACGAAAACCACAGACAGACAGTAGTTCTTTGATAACTAATCAAAAACCAGCTGATTGAGGTCAAGTTACTTTAAATCCTCAGTATTCTCAGAATTTTAAGTTTCTCAGTATTCTCAGTAGTAGAGCTTATTAACTCAACTGAAAACCTAAAAGTTCTAAAAGTCTAAAAACCCAGCCGTTCAAAAACGCTACCCTGTGAGCCGGCATGTGCAAAGAAACTGAGCAATAAAATCCTAGAAAAGAAGAATTAACTCTGCGTTAACTCAATCTGCGACTTCCGCGAAAGAAATGGGGAGCGGCTGCTTACGTTTTCCGTTTATCGAGAAGCATTGATTGTCGGTTAGAATACGATAAACGCAGCAATAACATCAATTAAATCAAATTGAAAACAAAGATCTTCAAGGAAAACGACATAGAAAAACAAGCTTGCCTTCTTAAGACGCCTTATTAAGTGTTTCCTTAAGCTAACAACATTAAATATGCTCGGCTTGCAGAACAATTTTTGCGCGAAAACAACTGCCAGAAGAAGCCCACACGCATCACGGAATATCACGAGTTTGGTATGTGTTTGTTTATGAATATGAAGCATTCCAAGCGACAGGAATGCGAAAGGGTATTTTGTAGAGTAAGAGGTACCTTCAAGCCTAAAAGCGTGTAATCGAATTGATCACGTGTAAACACAGTTATACCAAGTACAGCGTATAAAAGTCTACGTTCTTGTCTCAGCTAGTCTCAACCACCTATATTACCCTTACTCAATACTTTTACGAAGATTGAAAACAAAGGAAGAACAGTGTACGCGCATCGAAGATTGGCATTTAATAGCACACGCAGCCAGGTGGTACCTGAAACATCTCGCGCACGATTCGCGTGACAAGTTTTCCATTCCTGTCTTTAATCCTCTGGTTGAAATAGTTATAAATAGAGTGCGATGAGCTGTCTGTATAGAAAATGGATTGAATAGCTGTTTACGTGACGCAGGTTGTAAACAAAGCAAAATTCGCTTTCAATACGATCAGGTTAGGGGTAAAAAGAATAATTAAGTATCCATAGCTGTAGGTACAATTTACGCATGGGAGAAGTCAAATACATAAAACTGGAATGCGAATCATCTTATTAGCTTTACAAGGACGAATCTTACGGCGTCTTCAAGAAGTAAAAGTACTCATTAGTCAAAGGAAACCCGTGCAATGCAACAACTTATAGGTGAGCCAACCTAAGAAGTTTTGAACACTTTAGACAAAACTGTCCAAGATTCCACAACGGGGAAAAGCCTAATTTTCCAGCGAATTGTCCGTAAAAGAACGGCTGCCTACAGCACCTCATAAACAATATTTGCCACTCTTAGTAGTCCTTGCGTGCAAGAGTCAAAGCAAGGACTCAGATAACGTGAGAAATATTGAACAAACAATCTTATTCCTTAGCGCACATAATTCTTTAACAATTAACGCGTATTTCACTTGTTTCAGGTTACATTAAAATCTAGAAACAGTTCACAACCAATGAAGTGGTGTGCGCCAGTGCCCTTAAGCTAATTAACATTTTGAACAGATTTATCGCAGTCAATGTAAAATTAATTAAGATGTCATAAAAGATACGTAAAAGCGTAATAAATTAGGTTTAGTGACTACTAGTGTTTGTTCGTTAAAGGTTTCTACGAATGCCCAAGCAACCAAACCGCCTGTCATTGCCAGAACACAACGATTCATGCCTCTGACACCTTGAACTTGAACATAACAAGCTTGGAAAGAACGCATTTGGTCAAAATATGACACATGCATTTGTTTACTCTTAATCTAAAGAATTTAAGGAAAGTGTTTACTTTTTAAATTATTACTGCCCGTCGCTGTATTTTGCAGCTATGCACTGTGTATGTAGCAGGCGTTCAAATTTGAAGATAGTCTGGAAACGATCAGTTCTTGTCTTTTTAGGTTTTTGAAGTTCGCGGAAAACGGTCGTTTCGTGTAAAGTCTCTTAACTCTTGATCGCCATGATTTTGGTCTTTATTTCACTCTTGGAACCCCATCTGTACAAAACCAGGAATACAAACACCTTGCAACTCCGTCACTTTCTCGTTCATCCCTTACTTTGACGGCGAACTCTTAAAAAGTTCGTTCATCTGTTTGAAGTAATCTTGTGTGTCTTCAACCAATACATGTTGAAAACGACGTTGACGTGCGCGGACAAAATGACGCCAAATAAAGAAGGCGAATGCGTAAGGGTAAAAGATGGTGACGCCAAATATTTCCACCATGGCCGCAAAGAGCACGTAATCGTCATATGTCCGAGGGGAACCGGCGACCTAAAAGTGTAGAAAATTAGAAAATTAAGAATTCTGATGCAGGACTGTTGTACTAAATGTTGTCAATATCCAAAGACTCACTTTGGTGTAAAGCCAGTATCCTCCATAAGACGTAGTGTGAAGGACCAAATGGCACCACGACACCGGCAGCATCATCCTTAACACTTTTCGGGTCTCATCAATTTGATACTTCTCGCTAAGCGACTTGTTGATCTGGAGTAGCCGCTTCCGCTTCACGGCAATCTGATTCCTCTCTCGGATGTTGAGGACAAAGATCACGTGATAGCTGAGGACACAGAATACCTCACATCCGATGATCACGTAAACAAACGCCTAAACCTCAGTTCTATTTCTGGCGTTCTGAGAGAACAATACCTGAAGACGATCAGCGTTTCCTTCTGTCACAGCCGTGAAAGTGGCGACGGGGATGCTGAAGTCCAGGCCGTAGCCCATAAAAACATAGGCTACGGTTGTGGCGCAAGCGACCTAACATCATACATTATCTAGAGATCTCTTTGTGGCACAAACCTTAATGATGACGAGACAAACAAACAGGAGAGACGACCGGTTGTACTCATACTTGTGATGATAGGTAGCCACGAGCCGTTCCAGAGAGAGCATCGCAAACGTCATGGCAACCCCGAAGATTCCAAACATGTAGGTCTCGCGGACGAAGAAGGTCAGAGGGTACGGTAGGAGGTAGTTGCATGGGTCCGGGTGGTAAATGGTAAGCCTTGAATTCTATGGCTTATGTGAGGCGTACAGTTGTAAACCTACCGTATCAAGTCAATCGAGTTTCCGATGAAGATGAAGAGATTCGTAATTATGATGTATATTACTTGACAAGCCAGAGTCCTTCGAACATTCGTGTGAAGGGCTACGAACGACCGAGTTTTCTGGAATGCCAAATTTGAACCCTAATGTCAGAAATTGCCTTTTTGAAATTCATGGTTCAAACCTCCGCAAAATCATGATTCCGTTTTATAGGCTCGCCTCTGACGTCAACATCTCTATCGCCTTTTCTGAAGTAGGCCCTCCACTGAATTGCCTTCGCCGAAAATTGCTTTCAAAATGATGAATGAACGTTGTCGGCTTGAAACGTTTACTGCATATGCGCCTGTTAGGCGTTCCAATTTCGAAACGTTGCGCGTTGCGCAAAATTGCTTTTGGTTAAAGAAACAATGCCCGTTGAGAACAACATGGTCTTTGTCCGGTTAGTGAGCATGAGAATGGGTTTATCATTAGGTTAGTTTTGGAAAAGCTAAAGGTTAACTGGACTGTTTTGAAAACAAGGTTAATGGCAAAACTGGGAAAGTGGGAAAGTACTTTAGGGAAAATTTTATAAATGGATAGGTTCTCACCAAATGTGTTTGAAGATAAGATGAAATAAACATGGAATTTGTTTGCACATGGTAAAAATTTAAACGTTTTTAAATGTAAACTTCAATTAATTTTTTATGAACATTTTAAAATGTAAAATTAAATTTTTTTAGTTTTTGTTTTTTATTCTTAGTTTTTAAGTTTAAATTACAAAGTTTTAGAGCTTGTTAAACTTTTAGAACTCAAAATTAAAATTTACATTTTTTGTTTTTGAAAGTATTTTTGTAACATTGCGGTTAATGACGACATCGTTTGCAAATTAACGCTGTCAAAACAGCGTCGTTCCAGCCTTAATTAAGAGATTTCATTACGCTGAAACAGCTTTTTCAATGCTTACGTGGTTTTGCCGTCTTTGTTTTTTGCCTTTATTCCAAGCCAATTATCGCTGCGTTGCAAGTTTGAAAAACACATTTAGCGACGCGTCAAACAACCAAGTTTTCTAATGATTCAACAAGCTTGCAACTGGAACTTACCTTAACTCTCGAACAGGCCACGGCCAGCACGAAAAGTCCAGCCAAACTGATACAGATCTTTCCGATCAGTACGAACTTGTAGAGATGGCTAGAAGCCAACGTGAGGCCGAACTCGCAGAAACCGATTTCGCTCATTGCGTTTAAGAACCTGAAGTTATAAAGTTGAAGTAAGCAGTTGTCACGCTCCCGACGGCACCGACTTAAGCGCGCTTCGAAGATGAGCCGAATAACAGCTTAGCGACGAAAGAAAAGGCATTAATTCTCCGTTGTAAACAGTCTCTTGCCAGCGCCAACACAACGTTAAAAAGGTAAACAGAAGATATGTTAAAGAACACCTTTGGCTTAAAAACTCAAGTCACAAGAGACCAAAATGATCAGAAAGCCGTTTAAAACTTTGATATTTATGAGGTTTTCACGAAAAACGTGACAAACAGCGCTCTGCTGCTCAAGGACCACTTTACGTTGCGCTGTGGGAGTTCTCTGTCCTTGTTAGGCATCAAACAAAAAATGTTGCGAAGCGGAAGAAAGCCGAAAAACGACAAAATGAGTTAGGCACGCGCGCACAAAGGCCAAGAGGAGCGGATGACTTGGTCAGACATCCGCGACGCCGGCGGCACACATAGTGTGTATGCAAATGGTCCTCAGGCTTGTTTTTCCGCCTTCCCCACGTATTGTCGCTTTATCTCCCCGACGGAAGAAAGACGCACCAACGCCCTTAACAAACCTTCGCTTCCTTTAGTCGACTCGTCCTGGACGTCGCGGCACTTTCAAGAAGTTGATTGCGCACTACACAAGAAATCAAGTTTTAAGGACGTTTTCGGGTTTCCGCCACGTGTATTCGCGGCTGTCCTAAAACATGAGTAGTGAACAGCACCGACGAATGACTCAGTTTGACAGAAGCTAATGACTTTTATAAGAAGTGATGAGCAAAGCCAGTTGTCCTCTAGGGGGTGGGGAGCAACATTGCCCTCGGCTAATCTTAGAAAGACGCTTGTGCGTAGGAACTTGTCCTAGAATCCTTCTAATGCAAGAACAATATTATTAACGTATTATAGATTGAGTAGGGGTGTTATGAAGCTATCGATGGCTTCTCTAAGACGGCACCGGCATTTTGTGATTAAGAAACGTTGGCTCTGGGATAAAAAGGTGAAATCTTTAAGGGCGTCTGCTTAGTGATCCTTTAGCTAAACAGATCATTAAGCAAAAGAGTTAAGCAAAAACAGAGTTAAGCAAAAACACGACCTCGGAATCCTTACTTAGTGCAGGAGTTTACAATTTTTAGCAAAATCAGGTGTAAATTTACCAAGTTTGCATTTTTCGTGAAAATCGACAGTTTCACTTGAAAAGAACCTAACCGCTGTGTTGACCTAACCTTAAAGCTCAACATGTCACTTGAGTACTATACCAAATTTTCAAATCAAGGCTTCTTTCGACCTTTAGCCTCGAATAACATACCAAATCCATAACCAAGGCCCGAAATGCAAAAAGTGACGCCTACCACAAATAGCTTTGCCTAACCCAATTTCAGATAAACTAGTTTTCCACTGAACATGTTCGCCAACTTCGGACGGAAAAAAGGAGCTATGGACACGACGGAACAAGCGTATTGAAAAATCCAGAACTCTTTTAAGGAAAGCTACGTTGACGTAAATTTACGAGCTAAATTAAGTTAGAAATCAATTGAGGGGTTTCAAGAGCCAGACAAGTGAAGTCAAAAACTGAGTGAAACATGAATTGTGTTGGTAGTTTTGATTAAAAGCATCGTAATACAATAGGCTTCTTCAAGGGTCTTCCAACTGTCGAAGTTGGTACGTACGCACCTATATAAAGAAAGCAAAGGTCCACTGAAAGTCTTCTGTGTTTACGGCGCCCACAACTCTTAAAGTACCAGTACATAAGTGTTCATGTCGGTTTCGCAATAATCATGAATTCAGGAAAGGGACATGTTTACATCAACCAGATTTTTAGTTCTTGGGAAATTATTGGTGTTTTTGGAAAATACCATTATTTTTGCGTTAACAGAACAGTTGACCTTTTGAGATCTCATGTAGCCTGGGTAAGTGTGAAATGCAGAAAATGAACTTGCTTGTTTTGAATTTTGATCAACGATCAGCAAGCTTTTTTGCAAACATTTCCTACGTCAATCTTGAATTGGATAAAAACAAAAATGTCACGATTCACGCTTCATTGGTAACATGCAACATGACATCAAGAGTCTAAAGTTTCCATTGCACATATTGGCAGTAAATGGTCAATTAGAGGATTAGGAAATTCGCACTTGAAATTCGCATAAACAACACTTGACTAACGCAATAACGTGTTGAATTGGCCATGTCCTTCCTTACACATAAATGTGTAGAACGAATAAATGCACCCCCAGGCGCATCAAAGGTCAACTCATGCATAAACTATTAGCTATGGAGAGCGTCGCAAAGCGTCACAAACCACGTTAGCACGACATTCAGCATTTATCAGCAAATGGGTTACTAACCTAAGAATGCGGCCAAGGAAACAATCCCTCGATGGAAGTAGATGGGACTCAAAGTAAAGGAGCACCTGAAAATACGCTGAAATTTCAGGTGCTACCGTAGACGGTCTGTCAAGAAAAACGCGTCCTAAAATTGACATAAGTAACAATGACATAAAATGAAACATAAGGTTTGCCGGACACCTACAGTATGGCTTCAAGTCTTTATAAAATGTAGTACGGCGAATTTTGCCACTTTGGGACTCGTTTCCCACGACAAAAAAATCTAAATTTTTGAAATTAGGTGGGCTTGGTGCCAACCTTATGCTTAACATTGCATAAATCCTTAACCTCGATATCTGAAGATTTCCTTCCAGAAGAGCTCAGCTTTAGTCGTAAACCACCTTTTAATCTTCATTTCTTCATGTACGTGCAAGCTAAACGTTCTTTGCACGTGCTAAACGTTCTATTTAAGTTCTCAACCAAGCTCTTTTGACTATTCCTTATGCAGAAAAACACATGTTTCGGTCTTCAAACCTTCTTATGATGCAGACATTTTAATAATTCCCGTAACACACATTTTCACTGTACTTTTCCACTTTATTCCAAGAATTTATTTTGCGTCACGTTACACCTGCAAATATCAGTTTTATGGCTGCGTAAACAGACATGAAGTCTTTGTCAATTTTGATTGTCAGGTAATATAAATTCCGACCATCTAATCAGCCAGTCTTGAACTTTAAACTTAAAAAAGCTGCTGCGTTGCTCCACGACTTCTAGAAGCAAATGCGATTCTTATTTTTTAACCTTTTTTGGACGTTTCCAAGAACAGTTAGCGTGCAGAGCTTCCTGGGGTCTTCGAAGAACGCCTCCTCTCTAATTTGTACGTTTGACGGGTAAACGACGTTCTCGAATTTGTCATGAGAAGTCATGGAGTGGCTTGTGGCGTACTTAGGAAAGTGTCTATAGGAAATCTGACCTTTGAGGGCTCACTCTTGTCGTTTCCAGTGTTCTTTGTCTAAAAATGTTTATGGCGGATGCAAGTGTTGGCCAATAATCCTTGGTGCAGTTTACGTGGGAAGAATAAAATGGCGTGTACGGCTTATGCTAAGCTGCCTGTAAAAAGGTCCATCTGCCCACTTTATAAACTACCTAAACTAGATCTTTTTTATGATTGTTATAATTTTTATCAGTGTTAAAACTTAAAGGCTTGTCTTTATCGCTTCTTAGCCACTCTTTACCGCAATTGAATAATCAGCATTTTGTTTGTCTTGGTCAACTTATGCTCTCATTAACTTATTAATTTTAGGAACAGCTTGTCTTTCGAGTTCAAATTGAACAACAGTCTTAACGTTCCTACTATGAACGGTAAGTTTTAAGAAAATTCTATAAACTAAGACTCCTAAGCTGCATTTCGAGTTGGCTCAACCCAAAATTGCTAAACGGTTTTCTGTCGAAGACGACTTGACCCAAAATTCGTAGGTTTAATTTGCGTTAAGTCAAAGCCAGGTCAGTTGGGTCAACCCATTAATGCTAATCTAAACCATAGAATTTTGCAGTAATTGGAATCTCAGGTTTGCGTGGAACTTCAAGAACATTTCAAAATTCGATGACGCTCGTCTTCTTCACATTAACTTTTGCAAATAGGTCACTGACTTTTAGGGAAATTTAAGGTCATTTCTATATTTAATTCTCCTGAGAAAGGTAGTTCTAATACTCTTGGGATCTACAGTCCATGCCTCTAACTTGCCTCTAAAAGCCAGTTGAAGCCGCAATTGACGCTCACTTCTTGCTTGGACAAGTCCACGAGCGCAATCTAAAATTTATGATAATGCCCTCCAGAGGTAGTTCTGGACGCAGTTCCTCTTGAATTCAGCACCTGCCGGCGCATTTAGAACTACTTTTTAAGGAGTTTGCTAATTCAACTCTAATTTTTATGCATCTGGTTTTTCCTTGTCGGGGCAGAGGCAGTTCAGACGTGTGGAAATAGGTGCTTTTGAAGAGTAGCTAGTAATTAGAGAAATTGCTACATGGCCGCGCTCTGATTAACTTCTAAATATTGCAAACCATCAATTTGTCTGCGCCTCGCTCTAGTTGACACTTGAAGTCGTAAATTTAATTTAAGACTCAATTCCGCTATAATTACTCCTCGCGCACTCGTTGAGTCTGAAGATTGTACCTATAAATAATCAATCTCAACTAGTTAAATTTACGAAATGTAGCCGCAAGCAGCCGGACGCAGTTATATGTTATGTTTCAGTCACGCTCGCGATGGATTTCATAGTGGATGGTGATACTCCTAGCTGCTCTGGAACTGCCGAGATCGTCCAGAGTGGTGGACTCAAAGCGCTTGTAATTGTCCGGACAGTTTTGGACTTGCTGGGAGTACTGTCAGTCGGCTACGCTCTCGGTTTCAAGGTAGCTTATAATTTAGAACAGTTTAAAAAATACGCCTTTTAGACCCGCAAGTTTCTACTCCACGGAAATGCCAAAATTCTTGTGTATTTTCATATTTTCTACAGCATCATGTCCTCTTTGGGCTATTTCACCTCTCATGTATTAGATCTTGTCAGGTAGGTTATTAATTTAAGTCAGGACTGACGCAAATTTTAGATTGTCGGAAAGCCACGACGACCCCTGTGACTACAAGATCAAAATCTGGCAAGTGTTCTCAGTACGCCAAATTACATTTGCCGGTGCCGTTGGACAAATCTGTACAATTCTATTGATAGCTGTGGAGAGACTCATTTCAACTTTCGATCGAAGCTATGAGAGAAGCAAGTCCAAGAAACTGGGCATATTTATGGCCACTTTCAAGGTGGGAGAGACTTTTAAGCATTGAACACCAGAGTCCATTTCAGTTCGCTTTCGTAGTTGTGCTCTGCTATGGCTTTGTTCTCTTCAACATGGACTTTCAAGAACAATCTTCCGAGTTCGCCACACTTCGAGGCAACAGCACTGGGACTTCAATTCAGGTGGAGTTACCTGACTCAGACCGTCTTTAACGCATCTTTTTAGGTCATCACCTATAGTGGCATGACTGTGGAATTCTTATCCATAATTGTCTTCCACATCCTTTATTTCATAAACCTGAAAACTCGTCACAATCTCAGACGCAATGTGAGTGCGTCACGTCTCCCCGAGCAGGTGATGGCGATGAAATATCAGGCTTCCGAAAACAAGCGAACGATTTCGTTCTTCTTTCCAATCGCTTGGACTCATTTCATCCTTTACTCCATTCGCGGAACCACGGTCACTGTCTACCCATATGTAAGAGTAGTAAGTTTGCTCTTTGATCCGTAGACAATTTAGGCATTTGATTACACCCCACTCCACCACGCGTTCTACGAAGAATCAACCAACTGGATGAATCTGTACACCCTCTTTGTCGGCATTATGATGATACTCAGATTCACAAAGTTGGGACAGGCCATTAAGAGGCAGTTCTGGACAAAACTCTACGTCTGCAGAACTAAGCGCATTGCGACAAAAACTACAACGCTTAGAACTGTTGCAGGCTCGAATCAGATTGACCACTTTAAGCAATTGGAGCAGATGTTTGAGAGGGGACCCAAATGAATGTTGTTGGTAGTGTGTATTGTAGTTTATTGTAGTTTATCACTTTAAGTTTTGTATCTATGATAAAAGCCAAGATTTTTCTAAAAGTACAGAATTCCAGCCTCATTTTGTCAATTTGTGTAAAGCCCGAAAACATAGAAACGCGTTTGCGTCGCCAAAACAACGTCTACGGTAATTACACCTAAATACGATTTCACGAAACTCGAGTCATCATGTTTTCCTTCTTTTGACATGCCGCTGTCCAAGGTGTTTTTGTCTTCAGACCTGATAACTAGCAAAACAGGCTTTGTTTGGGTTAAGTCTCAATTACCACTAAAAATTTGGTTTTGTTTAAAGTGTACTGTGCTAAAGTTCAAATACCACCCACCCCAGAGATCTCCTTAAATTACAATTGATTGCCCTCATAGTTAATCTCTGTCCTCCGTCTTTGTTTTGACGCCTTTCGATTGTGAGCAGGTTGTTTTTCATTAAAAACAGCTCCTAATCCGTCTAGGCGTGTTTCTACGCTTTCTGAAACTACGTTACTATTCAGTCTTCTCTACCAATGAAATGACCTTGTAACTCATTTCAAGAGATGATTGACAGCTTTATGTATTCCGGTTACATATGACTTGATGTCGCCATTTCCGCTTACAAGCCATACTGTAGCGATCTCAGACACGCTTCGCTTCTTGAGCTGTTTCTATTTTAAGTTGGTTTCAGATCTTAACTGGTTTCTTATTCCCAAGTGCAGAACTTTGAAAATATTTGTGGAGAATGTCATGGAGACGCACTTCGCATAATTAGAAGCCTTCGCGACTCCGCGCTCACTTTTCAGAACGCGGCTTCTTTCTGTTTCCCAGGAATCTCGCGCTCGCCTTTGTTAATTACGTGATGCTGAGAAGGCAAGTTAATAGGCTCTCTCACGTGCCTTGACATCGTTTTATAGGCTTGTGAATACGCATGTTGGTATCGCCCAACGAAGGATGGGCCTTGGCGATGCGGGTAACTTTACGGTCGAGGTGTTCGAGATCAATGACGACAGAACTGCCGGGGTTTTGTATATTGTGACGTCAGTTCTGTTTTTGGTGGTTAGTTGTGGAGTGTTCTGGGTAAGTCAGTCTAGACAAATGCCTTAAATCTTTAGCTAAATTTAGACTCTTGTGAAATCATACTTAATGCGTCAAAACTGGACTTATTACATTCTTCTTCACATCTTTGCAAACAACATATTACAACTCGTTATTCATTTACTCAGCGGCGTCATGAATGTGTCGCAGAGTAACTTTGATTATTGGCTAGACAAGGTGCGTCACCATCTTTTACGATAGCTTAACAAGTAGAGTTTTAGACAGCCGGCGCTATTTTGACCACTTCAGTCAACGTTGAAGTGCTTCTCCTGTTTGTCTTCGCCATTAATCGATTCCAAGTAATTACCAATGGACCTCTGTTTTACTATTTCAGCGACAATCTGGTCTACAAGACACTTTTGTGCGTGTCATATCTTATAGGCCTCTTTTTCTTTGTCTCGCATATGACGCCTTTTACTGGATTTTCATTCAATCGGCACTGTAATTGCTGGATTTACTTTGCCGGTCCTTTCACCTCTGTCGTCGCGGCCGCCGACCGCTTTGTTTCTCTCACTGTTCTCATTTTCACGTTCTCTCTTTACTCCTACGTATTTAGCTACGCTGTAAAGGTGAGGCTTGAATGTCATTTTCAACGATCAGAGAACCGTTACAGAACAAAATCTTCACGACAACGCTAACGGGCGAGTGGAAAAATGAGAGGAATATACTCGTCGTTGCCTTGGTAATGTTCGTCTACGCGTTTATTATGGGAGCTCTCCATTGCTTTGCTGACGGCTCGCCTTACGACAGTGCAAAACTCGTCATTTTCGACATGTTTTGGATAGCTTACTGTGGGTTGTTTCAAGTCTTTCACTTTGCCTTCAATAGGTAGGTTGAATAAGAGTTTACATAAGAACAACAGAAGCTGTTTTAGCGACATGATTGTTAACACCAAACCAGCGTTCTTCAGGAGAAGAAGTGAGTCAAATACAGTGGTGAAATTGGCAGGACGAATCAGCAGTGCTTAGTAGTAGAGATTGTCGAAACGTCAATTATGTATGCCTGTTAGCCCGTGAATTGCTGAGATGAAAATTTCATAGAAAGTTACAAAAACAGAACACTATGACAAAATACATGTTGCTCAACTTTACTGACAATGGAATCTTAATCTAGATATTGGCCTCTCGGAGTTTTCTCAAATTTAACAGGTTTAGGATGACCAAAGATTACATTGTTATAGCTTAATTTATGGACTGTTAAAGTGACATTAAGTAGAAAAAACGGAGTGGACCGCCATACTACATTACGGACAAGACGAGTTTCTTGTCATATTTTGCGATACATAGTGATTCAGTATGAAACTTTAGGACAGGTGTTTCGTATCTTTGTGTCAATTTTGAGCGAGATACTTGAGTTAGATATCTGAACGTTTCCTCCTGTGTCAAGCAGGGTGTCGAAGGCATGCAGTTAATTCAACTTCTTCATCTTTATTACTAGTTTTCTGGACTATGGTTATCTAGCAAAAGCGGTTTTAAGTTAATTTCTGAGAACGTTTTTATGTTCTGCGTAAGTTGCAAACGTCATCTGTAAAATCTTAAAACGTTAAGGATTAGGGTTTTGAGGCCCATTCATATCAAGCTGAATCTTGCACTTCTTACAACTTGCACAACTTGCACTTCTTTGCGACACTTTATTAATTTGAAGTTTTCTGAAGTTAAGTGTTTTGAAACGACCTTATAAAAGGATTATGAGGAAATCATCAAACTCACAGGTCAAGCGAAAAGTACAGAATTGGGTTCAGCAGACCGTGACAGATCCATAATAGGTTGAATGCAACTGGTTTTCAAAAACTATCTAGCAGCCTACAGAACATGAACGTCAGTTTATAGAAAAACAGCATAAATGCTTGTAAGGCATGACGCAGTTCTTGTTTATTTGTCTTGATGGCAGCTGATGTTATCCGCTTCTATAGCAAACTTTAACTTTACAAGATCCAGTTGCATACTCTGCGCTGGGCAACTTTTGGATAAGAGGACTGTTCCAACTTGCACGTCTACTATGGTGCAAAGCACTGTTGATTTCATTGACCATTGACGAATCAGAAATTATTTAATTTAATTTAATTTATATACACATAAACTTAGGTACAATCACAGTTAAAAGACATAATATGGGGGACCAGGTATATGTGTAGATATAGTTACATACAGTACAAGAATACATATATGAATAATAGAGATAACTAATGATAGACAGATTCCCGCATAAATAGGACATGTAATTGGACAAAACAAGGGACAAGGGACAAAACACATTTAAACAAACAACATTAATCTCTCCTTGA
>KN167765.1:93985-109516 GCA_000757745.1 Steinernema scapterisci
GAGAGCGGGTTTTGGAACTAGACGGGGGAGACGGGAAGAGACTCTCTGGCTTAATGTTGACTTTTAAGTGAAAGATCTTATAAGTCATGACAAGGGAGGCGATAAGACGGCGTTTCAAGAGCTTTTCAAGAGCAAATTACTCGGTACACCCTCAGAGAGAAGATCACATGCAGATTACATCTACAGATTATGTATTTGGTTGACACAACATGATAAGTATTCAATGTCTAATGAGAATGGGGAGATCTCGTAACTTTGTCTTGCAGAGGAACTACAACAAATGTTGAAACATTGACATTGGCTGTAAACATTTCCTTAAATCTTTGACGGACATGCCTAAAATGTGTTTTAAATTACTAATTACACTTAATTATAAATTGACTCACGAATTCAGAACAAAGTAAATAATAGGATTAATAATCCCATCACACATCCACATAACAGTTATGGCAATATGTGTCCAAAAACTGCCAGGCAAAAAATAGCTTCCGAAATTCCAGCAGCAGATCAGTATACCTTTGTACACAAACACCAGAAATGCTTGCACTGCAAGTCGAACTTCGTGTTTTGAAGAAATGGCAGAAGCATTTTGACTAACTTGCGATAATTTCTTTCTCTGAATTTTCAATTTTCTCTGAATGCAAAGCGATTCAAAAAACTACCTTGAAAAGTATGGTAACATATAAGACAACGTAAAATACAAAAGCAATGATAAGAGCCGGAATAGTCGAGAACACTTCCATGTCTAGAACCACACCATTCCAAGTTCCATTTTCTTGAAAATCCCAATAAAAGCCTTCCATCGAATATTGGAGTCCGGTATACGGCGTCATGTAAAGCGCAAACATAGCCAGCCCAAAAAGCCAGCAAAGGGCTGCCATGATCTAAGAATTTGTTGCGCTACTCGAAATTTAAATAACCTTACGTTGTAAAACAAGGTTCTGTTAACTGGGCGCAAACAGAACAGAATCACATCCAGTCTGTTCAAAGCCAGTAGTGTTGTAATCAAAATCATCACTATCCAAGTTGAGTTGAAAAATGCTCCCATGAACTAAATACCGGTTTAATGGTTTGTCAGAAGAATTTCTGGCTTGAGGACAGAATCAGTCTTGCTTACCTTCTCCAAACCAGCCGCAATATTGTGATTTGCAAGTGTTATCGAAGCAGTATAAATGTGAGTGACAACTTGAGCGCAGTCACCAATGTTTATATAGATCATAAGTTGGTAGGTTGGAAGTTTTCGTTGGACTGGGCTGGACAGAAATACCTATGAAAGCGATTTTCGTCGTTCAAACAAATTTGAAACCTACATACAACAAGAGAAATTGACATGGGAAAGCTGTGAGTGCACAAAGTAGATACAGGCCACCAATTATGAAGTTCAGCATCTTTATTTCTGTTCCCAGAGACTAATTTTTGAGATAAGCAAAAGTCGAATAAACGTCATCAAAACATAACGAAGAGTATGTGGTTGCCAAGCAAATTTGCCCAATGCACAAAAAGAGAAACATTAAAAGACTACGCATGCGTCGCATTGTTGGAATGTCCTCATTAACCCGAACTACCTGTTTTGATGTGTTTTTAATTATGTACATTTCTTACTACTGCTGATTCAAACTGGATACAAAACCTTGCCTGTGAACATTAAACTCAATTTGTACATGAACAGATTTGGGAGAAATCAAAAAACACCTACGTATGGGTGTCTTAAGATTCTACACGCATTATATAGTTTTGGTCTTAAGACCGAAAATCTCAAAACCAAAATCAAGACGCTGCGACGGCTTGATCTTTAGAAGAATTGTGTTAAACTTTTAATTTTTGACAATACTTAATCCAAAAACTTAGAATTGGGACAGAACAGACTCACAAGCTGTTTTTGAATGAACCCATATGGCGCTGTGGAGTCGCTGATCACAGATGGGTTTCTATGTCCAAAACACATCCAATGGAGACTCCAATTGTACGTTCAGCCAATAGAATTTGAACCAAACCCAAGATTTTGTTGTGCTCTCAGGCTGTGCATTGTATCAAAGGTCAACGTGAGCCATACTACACTTCACGCACTCCAGCTTCGAAATCAACTGGCAAAGATTACTGCGAGCGTCTCTAGGAACTCCCAACCGGATGGGTTTTGGGCATAGAAACCCACCTGTGAGCAGCGAATCCATGCTTGAGCAGCAAAACAGTTTCAAGCCGGAGAACCAGAATGCTATTCTTATGTGTTGGCAGCCAATCATCATACTATTTTTTATCCCACTCTATTAGAAAAGTCTCGACATGTTAAGACGTTCGTGAGATTACAAGAGATTGCGGTGGAAGCACAGGAACTGAGCTCACTCTTTTGGTTTGAATTCTCAGCATTAACATTAATTGGCGGCGAATGGATCTAAACTGATAAGCTACAATGAATGCGTTAGGAAAGTGTTTACCCTGTGAACAAAATGTAAACAAGTGGGTTCAGCAAGCCATCAAACATCCACATTGAATTAGAAATCACGGGCAACAAAGTTGCGTTTGGGAATAAGACAGAACCATAATGCCATAGTGACACGATGGTCATCTTATAGCACACAAGACCGAATATTTGAACGGCAAGTCGTAATTCAGATTTTGAAATAGCGTTCGCGGAAGACGATAGCCAATTCCGTTTCTGAAAAAGATGCGCTAAGCTATAGTTTAGCTCTTTAGAATCTTACCTTAACGACTACAATTACACAGAAAATGACGTAAAGGACGAAAGTTAAGATCAAGGCTGGAATTGTTGACAGCGTTTCCATGTCTTCGACTACCTTATTCCAAGTACCATTTTCGATGAAGTCCCATCTAATTAAATGGATTTTAAAATCTAGACCTGTGTTAGGGGTCATGTAGCTCGTAAACATGATCACGCCGAAAAGCTCGCAGATAATGGCTAAGAACTAAAAGCGACAAAGTTCAATCATTATCATCGACACCTGACTTACGTTGTACAGATACGATCTGTTGAGAGAAGACTCACTTGTCACCTGGCGCACGACATCTAGCTGGTTAATGGCCAAAATCATGTTAAGGAGGATCACAGTTATCCAGCAGGCGTTTCCAAGACCACCCAAGAACTAAAAGCTGGTTAAAAGAGATTGTAGAGGTCTTTTGCTTGCCTTGTCTAATGGTCTTAGAATCACTTCGCCAATTAGTACAGCGATGGCCGAGTAGATATGCATAACCACTTGCAGAACTTCGGGAATACAGGCATGGGTAATAAGTTGAAAAGATGGGTTTCTCCGAAAGCGAGAGCAAGACAGCAAAATCTGAGTCTCAAAATAAGTCATACTGGCAGAAATGAGCTAAACTTACATATAACAGAACACAGTACAACACTAGGGATGTGGACGAAAGCAGAGCATAAAGCACCCCAACGGCTGTTCGGTTCATTGGTCAGAGTGATGATATTCTGATGCTTGGAAAAACTACGTGCTAATGCTAAGAATTAGTTGACAGGTGTTCTAGAAGCGCGAGAACGACCGTGAACAACAATTATAGGTATACTGAAGATACCGTTTAATGATCACTTTTAAGGAAGATTATCTAAACTCCCCAGTGAGGCTCAAATCTGTCTGACTTTTGCGAAGGCCAGAAAACACTGTAGACAAACTTGAAGTTCAGTTTGAAGCGCGAACTAGGTTTTTAGCTTGTGTAGCATATGAGAGACGGCTAATGTTAAGTTGTTTGTTTGTCCAAGTCCGCTGGTTTCTTGAAAACATAATTTTTAAAGACAACAGAACAACAGGTTTAAGAGCTGTTTTCACCACTAGATCAGCAAAATTTGGCTATCGATCCCGTTAATTTCGCCCATTGTTCCCAATCGTGTCGAATGGAATTCACCGCAGTTGCTTCAAGACAAACACAAAATGCATCAAACGCTTGGCCTGCAAGTTCAATAAAGCCAGATGCGAAAGCAGCAACCACACCTTAAAGCTTAAATCACAGGTAATTTATTAACCACAGCTGATTTTGATTCGCTTTAGCTGGAAATAGATCTTTGGCTTCGTCACAAATTATCAAGAATGACAAGTGTTAATTTGTTTGTTTGTTCAAGTTTACTAGTTTTTCGGAAAACTAATTTTTTAAAGATGTCTTGAGATAGGCCTAAAATACGTTAAAGCTAGGCCCACACGCAATGCCGGGTGCAAACCGAAAATTTTCGTTATGTTCAGCTTTTTTGTTTTCCCTTTAAATGTTACGTTCTGCAGCAGCAATGCTGTCTGAAGGGGGTTCCATAGTTCGAGACGCGTGAAGAAGTGGGTCAGAGGGTACTTCTTCATTGTGGACCAAACGCGTCGAAGTCGTTTGGACGTTGCCGCATGCGTCTTCGCCAACTACATATGGAGGCATTGAAAAGAACTTTGAAACCCACCTGCATCTTCGTGTGTGGTTCAGAAGACGCACGCGTCTAAAACTCGGCCAATTAGTATGGCGTTAGCTTGGCAAGACGCATGCGTCTTGAACTATGGAACCTCCTTTAGATGTTTGATAGAAAGGATATGTGTAAAACCTACACCCTATCGTCTGTTCTCCAGGGAACAAATTGTTTTTGCGCCATTTTCCCACATATCTGCTGTAAAAAAACAATTGTTTTGTAGCTTCCTTCAGACACACATGATCGCTTGTGAGAACCCTCTCAGTCGGGCCTCACACACAAGTCAACAACTCGAGAAACAGTTGACAACGTGGGCGCACTAGACGAAGTCTTAAATGTTGACTGAGTTCCAACCTTCGATACCGTTCGATGAGTATTCGTACCTCGTGACGGACAAACGGAAGCTTGAGCTCTGGTTACAAAAACGGTAGTTTCGCCTTTCTTGCTTATTTTCAAAGAGCGGAAGACTTTGCGTCTTAGGGATCTGAACAGTTCAATGTGAAATTCCTTTCAGGCCGGCATGAGCTCTTACGAATTAATCAAGATAGTCGCCACCGAGAAAAAGCCACAATCGAAAATCCATAACTGTTGGACTATGACTGATGAGAGAATTCCGGGAGCCATTAGACTGCTCCCCCAGAAAAACCACAAAAGGTACGTGGATTCGTAGAAGAATGACACTACGGCGATAATGAGAATTCTCAGCTCCACAATTGATGACGTAATGTCAGAGTTGCCAGAGCGGCGAAGCTGAAAACAAGGTTAACTTAAGATTTTAGCGAGTTTGAAAGTCTTACCATAATAAGCTTTAAAAATACTATAAAGTACAGCGTGAGAACCGATACCAAAATAGAGAAATCTACAATCTGTTCCATAATCAGAAAATATTGAGTCTTTTCCTGCTTATCGTAAAACCAGTCCCAATATCCATGAGCAGAGAGATAAGTGAATCCAAACCCAGGAATCATCAGACCCACTAAGTAGGTTACGGCCAGCAACCAAGAAAACATTAGAAATCCCCAGGATATTAAGCCTGTAATTTGATCACCCGCTGTCGTCACAAAAGTCAAGCCTCGATCCACGGCTAGAGCTAGCGAGGCTCCGAGATACAGAAACCAGCCACTTTGGATCCATGCTCCAGCGAACTAAAATATCACTTTAAGTCTAAATCGGCGGCTTTTGACTCACTCTTTCAACGTTCGTGTCGAGGTTGCTGTCTGTAATAGTCATTAATCCACCCGTGAAGTGAGACATCAACTGCATCATACAACCGGGAATCATAGTTTTGATAATTCGGTATGTATTAGTTCTGTACTCTTTATGGCGGAACAAGGTCTAAAGCGAATCCGTCAGTTCTAAAGAGAACTTGGCGACAACTTACGTATAAAACCAAACCGTTAATAAAAAATAGAACTGCCGAGATAATGCTGTAACTCAGTCCGACAATCCAGTTAACCAACGCCACCATCGAGCTTAGCTGTAAGAACAGGTAATAATTGAGCACAGGTGGTGACCTACAAAACCCCGTATATGTTATTATAATCTTTAATGAGAAAGGCTCTCAGAGGAACATTGTTACATGTGAGAGCAAGACGAGACAACTCTTATTTTGCTTATTATTTTGCTTATTTGCGCATGAAGGAGTCTTCTTTAATGCAAAAACAATAAACGACGTATTAAAGTGTCTGGGTGAATTATACCTATTCAAACTTAATAAACTGTGTCCAGAAATAAATAGGGTGATTGCGCACAGGCTCAGTACTCACATAAGAATTTAAATTTTTAGGGGGTATGGTTTTAATAAGCTTTAACGTTTACATTGACTTTAAAAACCGACCACGTTCACTACAAATTTTAATCTTCTAGCGAGCAGAATAAAACCTATGAAGGAGTGCATGTTTCGTTCAAGCTGTTCACAGTTTTGCTACCCAAAACAAGTTCTTTCTCACGTACTTTCTACTAGCACATCAACATCCCCTGCACCAGCACTAAAATTTACTGAAAAATTCGGTTGATTGCAAAACGCCAAAAATTGACTTTTGGTAGCTTTTGAACAGGCCGTGGTAAGCTCAATAATCTAACAATGCAAATAATTTAATCTTAACTGAGTAATGTAAGCTGAGTCACAAATCCAAAGCCGTAAGGAAAAATTCAATTACCGGATTCTTAGAATCGAGACAAAGACCGCTAAAGCAGACGGCTAACAAGAATGAGTTCGTCTACGTGAAATTGTAGCTGAATCCGACAGCCAGCTAGACTAGCCAAGCCCAGACGATGTCTTTGTTTCTATAGTTTTTTGTAGTTTTTTGCTAGCACAAATGTTTGATTTGGAACTTTTTTGACAGCTCTGCAGACTTTAATGTTGAAAATGATGAGATTCTCTTGACAACACCTTTGCTCACATGACGGATTCAAGACCAAAGTGCAATTTATGAATCGCATTAACAACAACTTCTTTCTATTTTAATGTGTCTGCAGAACTGACTATTTCTCCCAGACTTCATTAGACCTCATACAATTGTACTAAATGTGCATGGAATGTGGATTGACTTGTTGATGACCCGAAGTCAGCACCGAAACCTTGACTTCACACCTTTTCACCATGGCTATCGCCTTTCTTCTAATGGACCTTAATGACATTAAAAAGCCTTTGAACGGAATTATTCACTTCGCCCACCTGCTTATGATAAACGTCAGCGCTGCGAACAGCCCACAATCCAACATCCATAAAGCGTTTGACAGACAATGTGCTACTAATTCATCTGGTATTAGAATGTCGCCCCAGAACCATGACACATCCAAGAAAATCTCGTAAGCAAACGAAGTGAAAGCGATAATAAAAATTCTGGTTTCTGCATTTAACCATGGTGACTGCCGATTGGTGGTTCTGGTCATTTTACGCATCTGAACGCCGTAATTCTGATTTTCAAAGGTTAGGAATTAAGAGTTACCTTTACAAAACAGGCAAATACGCCTAAATAAATAGCGAAAATTAGAATGTACGCAGAGAAGTCTATAATCTCTTCTATTTCTCGAATGACCTGTGAGCCAGGTTCTGGCTCACAGGTCATTCGAGAGATTATACGTCCATCTGTAAAAGCGACCGTCGATGTTGTAGGTGAACCCGAAATCGGGCAGAAGAAGTACAACCATTGAGCAAACCGCTATCATCCAAGAGCCAGCTAGAAATGTGGCACTGACAAAGTGACCCAGCTTAGAATCACTTAAATGCAAGAAAGTAAGAAGACGGTCGATGGCCAAGGTCAAAGATAAGCCAATGTACAGAAACCAGCACGACTGAAGAAGTGCTCCACAGATCTAGAAACGGATTCACAGGAAAACCAGAACTTGACAACAGACCTTGGCAACCCAGTATCCAAAATCGGATTGGAACAATGTCATAAAGCTGCTTATAAAAAATACTGTAAGTTCCAAAATTGACACAAAAGAAATGTGTCGGATAATCTGATAAATGCATGTCTTGTATTCCTTTCGACAACAGACCAACAGTAAAAGAACGTTAAGAATAAGGAGAATACAAGATGTTAACAAATAGAACACTCCAACAAGCGTTGGGAGGAACATTCCGACTGACTTTTAAAGTCACTTTGAATAAGCTGAACAAGACGCGCCGTCAGTTGAAGACTTTAGAAATGGCAATTGAGGTTTTTAGTAAGAATCAGTAAAATTACAGGTTGTTGAGATTGCCCTTACGTCTGTCAGGTGTTAAACGGTAGGGAAACGTGTTGAGTCAATTAGGAAAGTATAAAATAATCATGAGTTTAACGGTTTTAGACTTTTTGAAGTAATTGGGCTAGCAGAGTGAAAGCTGTCTTAAGTGCTTTAGTGGCAGAACCACGATTTATAACAGAGGCTTTGGCATTGGATAGTAGGAAGACCGCGGTCCTTTCCAAAAATTGCTGTTTTAAACACGAGATGTCTTCAAATTATTTATCTTCTGGTATTGCTGTTGCCCATTTTAGTCATACTTCCAACGTTTACCACTTTAACGTTATTTTGGAACAGGTTCCGCAGCTTTGTCCTTATCGATCTAAAGCAAAAAACCATTCATTTGTAGCCTTAAGCAAATTAGCGCTTACTTGTTAACAATGATAAGGCAAAAGGAGAACAGTCCTGAATCAAACATCCAGAAACATGAAACGATCACATCTGTTTCTGCGGAAACGGTGAAGAAAGTGCTGCCCCAAAAACACCAAATTATAAAGATGGTTTCATAAATGAAGCATGTGATAGAAACCGCTAGGATTCTTAGCTCGTACTTGTAGATTGATACTGACTGTGTTGCCGTACGCTTCATCTAAAAATACCGGTTGAGCTCAAAGGATCCTGCCTCTGTTAGCTGACTTTCAAAAGTGAGATAAACACAACCACATAGATAATAAGCACCACTGCAAAAACACTGAAATCAATGTAAGGCTCCAGAGCAGCTAGAAACTCGGATCCTAATCCATCAGAATAGAACCATGTGTAAAGACCATTTGAATCTTCGTATGTAAATCCGAAGTCTGGTAATAGCAGTGAAACGAAGAAAGACAACCCAAGAAGCCACGCCAAAATTAGAAAAATGATATGTATCTTTGTGTTAAATTCTTGTCTTGACGGCACGATAAATATGGTAAGACGGTCAACCGCCAGAGACAAGGACAAACCAACGTAAAGCATCCATGCCGCCTGCACTATTGATCCAAGTACCTGAAAGTGATTTAAACACTAAATTGCATTACCAACAAGTTCCTTACTCGGTCGAGACCATAGCCAAAGTAGCATTCAGACGCTGTCATGAGCCCACCCATAAAAAAGACTAACAATTGTAAAATGCAGGCTAAGCACATATTTTTGATGATACGGTAAGTATTGGTAGAAAACTCGGAAAATCTTATCAAAATCTAAAAGCAACATTATTAAATCAGTCAAGGAAAAGCACGTACAATTAGAAGAGCAGCGTTTAGAAGAAGTAGAACAGCGGATGATAGGGCGTAAAAACAGCCAATTGAGACATTGAAGAACGTGGCCATGGCACAGCTACGTTTCTGAAAAGAGCAAAAACTAAGAAACAAAAAAGCTGAAAACAAAGTTGAAATAATGTCTTTTCAACTATTTCCACAACTTTATTATACATGTTAGTAAGACAAAAACAGCACTCGATTGAATCAAATTACGCGAAATTAGTTTAAGGCGAAAAACTACATTTCTAAGCACGTGCCAGAGAGAACGTTCCTGCTCATCCTAATCAAACGTTGGCCAGACTGATTAGAGATATACTCCGGAGTTTTCAGAAACACCAGAGGTTAAGTAAAACCGGCCGTCAACAAGTGCGGCGAACCTCTTGGGAGACTAAGTTGTGTATGTGGATGACTTTGAAAAACAAAGAAACTTGAAATTTAGAGTCAGCAAAATAACGTTGGTTCAAGTTGGTCCTAAGAACATTAGGTACGAAACTTGCCATGTGTGAATAGCTTTTTTTTATAACATGTTTGCCGTCTTTAAGTGCAAAGTGCATACAATAGTTTGTTGTAAGTTACGAGTGAGCCATTTTGAAGCTTGTTCAAAAACTATTAATAACCAGTTTTTCTAAAAATGTAAAAAATGCTAAAATTCTAATTTTTAAACATATAATTGAGTTGCATTGGGAAAAACAGATTTATCAACCAATCAATTACGCACTAAGTTCTCTGCAGACAGTGTTAGAGCATTTTGCCGTTGAACGTGGTTGGTTGCCAAGCAAATTTGCCCAATGCTGGAAAAGAGAAGCATGAAAAGACTACAAACGCATGAATTGTTCGAATCTCCTCATTAACCCAGACTACCTGCTGTCATGTTACTTTATTATGCAGATATTCAAATTGAACACAATTGTTACACCAGACAGACATGGCAACACCAGACAACTGTCGTAAAGCGCGAAAAGGAAACGGATGTTTGAGTCTTTGGACCCATCAAATTTTCGACCAGATTCACCAGCTTAGACAATCCTTGAGCATGACAACGTTAATTAGGCCTGAAGCGTAAAAAACACAATGAATAGCGATTTTCGTTAGCATCGATACATCGTTAATATCCATACATCCGCCATGCGTTTGCCATAATTCGCTTGCTTAAAAATATGTACTTTCTTATGTTTTCCTGCGCTCTCAAAACAACTGCAGTCAACCGGTAAAAGAGACCACCACTGTCTGATGTTTGAAAGTAGGAAGAACATGGAAAATCTTGTTCCGCACAGAGCTGAAATTACAAGCAATCATTTAGATGTTTAAAACAAGTAGAATGGAGTGGTTTTTACCTGTTTACTACAATTATTGCCAGCGAAAACAAACCAGAGTCGAAGATCCACAAAGTTGTCACAAAGACGTCTGCATAAACCGAATCAGGCAAAATCGTCGTGCCGTAGCAACACCAGACAACGAACAACGACTCATAGATGAACGATATCAAAGAGACGACAAGAAGCTTAATTTCGACTAGGGAAATTCTGCTTTGGTTGGCTGTTTTCCTTAACTAAAATTACCTTTTCCAGTTTATTTAAGTGGGACAATTACCTTTATTAGGAGTAAGAATACGGTAAGGTAAATGACAAACACCATGCCAAACACTGGAAACTCTACATACGGCTCAATCTCAGCTAAGAACTCTGCAACGTGTCCACTCGAGTAGGACCAAATAAGCATTCCGTTGTCGCTTCTATACGTAAATCCTGAGTGTGGCACTAGAAACGCTATCCAGTATGCTAAGCCAAAAAGCCACGAAACAGTCAGCGATACGTTTTCAATGTATTTTCTCAATCTGTCTGATTTTGCTGGAAGCAAGAAAATCGACAACCGATCCACGGCTAAAGTCAGCGATAGAGCCACGTACAGCATAAATGCGGATTCTACCGTAGCTCCGAGAATCTGAAAGATAAAGTTATAAAAGCGTAGTTTTGTCAAAGTTACCTTGTCCAAAAAATAACTGAAAAACGTGTTAGTCATAGTCATAACACCTCCAATAAAGAAAGACACCAATTGAAGGATGCAGGCTATGCACATACTTTTGATAATTCGGTACGTGTCTGACCAGAACTCATGGTTATAGTGCAAGATCTGCAAAAAATCACGAAATGGTTTTAAGCTTTACCTTACCATAAAGAGCAAAGTGTTAACCGAAAGCAAGAAGAACGAAGACAACATGTAGAACAATCCCACGAGAACATTGAAGAGTTGAGGCATCAAATATCGCAGTTAAAGTTCTTAGAATTTCTGAATGTTATTTTTTGGCCAATTATGCTTAATCTGTTATTGTCTGTTGCATGCGTTTGTCTGGAAGCTGCGGACAAATACATTTATTAAGTTTTGCAATAATCTGAACTTATGACTAAAATATGCCGCTCCGTGAAGGCAGACTGGTAACTGTAGTTAGACCTTTCCTCCTGACCATAGTTTTAAGTTTATTGCGGACAGATCTAAACATCAAAAATTGAATTCTAGTTTTAATATGCTCTAACCGACCTGTTTATGATTAGCGTCGCAGATGCAAACAACCCTGCGTCAATTATCCACAAAATTTCCGAAACTACAGATGTGTAGATGCTGTCACTAACAACTGAGGGTCCGTAGAAAGTCCAACCGATAAGAATGAATTCGTGAACAAAGGAGATTACAGATACTGTGAAAATGCGGATTTCAACCTTGTAAGCCAATGTGCCGTGGGCGCCAGTCCTGTTTCGAGCCTAAAATGGGTCTTCAAGGATCTTCACCCTTTGGATATGATGACTCACTCTTAAAAGAAGGACAAACACAATGGCGTAGATGACGAAAATAGTCCCAACTAAGGGAATATCCGCCATTGCCTCGAAATGTTCCAGCATCTTGGACCCGGGCTCATCAGTGAAAAACCACATGATGTAGCCGTATGGTCCCTTGTAAGAGAACCCGAACCCAGGAAAGAAGAGGATTACCAAGTAGAACAGGCACACTAGCCAAGACATTGTGTGCAAGAGGTGAACTATCCCTCGAGTCCACTTTGTTTGATATCGGAAGGCAAACATTACTAGACGATCCACAGCTAGCGTCAATGACAGAGCTAGATAGGTCATCCAACCGGCTTGGGCTATGGCTCCGACAATCTTAAAGATTACGATAGTGATAAAGTGTTTGAATAGCGCTTACTTTGTCAATATAGTAGTCAAAGTAGGTGTCGAAGACCGACATAAACCCCCCAATGATAAATGGGAACAGTTGCATGAGACAAGAGACGCATAAACTTTTGATGATTTTGTAGGTATCGTAACTGAACTCTTTGTGTGCAAATAAGATCTGAAAACGTTTTTAGCACAAATGCCTAGAATCGCAAACTCACAAACAACAAGACCAAATTGACCAAAAACAAAATTGAAGCGGAGCTTGTATAGAAAACACCAACTAGAATGTGAAGAAGATCCGCCATGCCGCCGCTTCTGAAAACCAACCGACAAAAACAGGTCAAGTTCCACTGGTCATAGCACCCGTTCACGCAGCAAATGCTTACTCCTCACTCAAGTATCTACCTCGAAATAGACAGCTCTCCACCTCCGGCGCGTAAATTAAGTTAACGGCGCCTTGTAAGGTCCTTTAGATCAGGCAGGTGAAACCGCACTAATACATTAACTTCCTTATCCACTTGAGAATCAAAACCGTTGCCTGATCATTGAAAAGGCTTCCGGCTACCACATGTGGTCTGGAAAAACGTATAAAAGTGCATCAAAATCTTTATGCATCGTTTAGATTTTTTACGGCTTGCATAACTTTAAGTACCGTCAAGCGTAAAAGTCAACGAAACTACTACGGTTTCTCAATTACATCTAAGCACTTTTGACTACTAAAGTGTACTTTGCTGAAGTGAGAGAATAGAAGCACTTTCAATTGGTCTGAATTTAATAAAAATTGCTACAAAATTAAAAAGAAAATAAATGTCGATTATGTCGATTAATGTCTTTGCTGAACTTCGTTAAAAGCTAGTTGAGTAACATGCAAAGACCAAGTTAAAAGTAATGAGGCGTCCAACTGCAAATAATAAGACGTAACGAAATAAGCATGTTTTGTAAAATCTTTTAGAAGCGAAGCAGCAACTAGTATTAACTAAAAGTTCAGCTTTAAAAGCCAAGTTCAGATTTAAAAGCGAAAAGAAATTAATAACTGAGGGATGTAACATGTAAAGTTCAGTACCTCCAAAGTTCAACAGAGTATAACATAATTAAACAGCTAAAAGAGTACATTGAGCTACGACTGAACTTTGCTCTTGTAAGTTTAGAAGGAAAACAGGCTTTTAGTTGTTTGTCTTTTAAGTTTGCACAGATCACTATATTTTTACCTTGTGCTTTTAATTTTTTGGTTGTTGGGTTTTTAAGCTAAACACAAAAAGGTTTTTTTTCATTTACCGCTTTTAGTGTCAATTGGAAATGTGACTGAAAAAAACCGTCCCAGAATAAGCGACATAGTCTCCATAGAAGCTAAAAGTGATCATAATACAAACCTCAACTTGACATGTTTGTTAAAGTAGCTTTCCCAAATGACCCCCAGTTTAACTAGTTGACTGCACTATCTGACTCCGTTGGTTCACGAAGTGTGTCAGCCTATTAAAAGTGTGTCAGCCTTATTAAATCGTGTCAGCCTTATTAAATCATTGCGCTCCTTGCAGACACCCACCAGACACATCAACTTCTGGTGATTGTACGACAGCTGATTCGCATTTTATTGAATGGGTCTCTTAGACTGTTCACTTGGAAGCAATTTGTGACACGGCAGGAGTGGTCACAAAGAGTTTGCTTTTTCTGTGAAACATGAATGCCGCTTTTAGTCGGACTGTTCTAAAAATAGGTAATACGGCTTAGTTTAAGGTGTTTCCTAACTTGTTGATTAAGAACATTGCCGAAACAAACATTCCAGCGTCAATGATCCACAGCAGTTCCGAGACAAAAACGGTGGATTTGTCGTCCAAAAATAGTAGTCTGCCGAAGAACGTCCAAGTGATCAGAAACGTTTCATACAAAAACGTAATCACAGAAACCACAAAAATGCGGAATTCAACGTTGTAAAAACTCCTTTGTGCTCCATTTGGCGACATTTCCCTTGCCTGAAAATCAATCTTAGCTTGCCACTCTTGACAGCTGTTTAACCTTTGACAATAAGAAGTACACGACGCCGTAGATGACAAAGTTGATCCCTTGAATGGCGAAATCGATAAGAGCCTCCAGAGCCATCAGCAGATGAGACCCGGGTTCGTCGGTGAAGTACCACGTTAATTTCCCAAAGTCACTGTCATATTCAAACCCGAATCCAGGCAAATGTAGAATAACCATATAAGCTATCGAAGCACATCAAGAAAGAACCAGCAGGCGATACTTGTAATAGTGATTGCTGTCGTTTTGTGTGGCATAAATATAGTCAGCAGGCGATCGACGGCAAGCGTCAGCGAAAGGAACACGTAGAGTATCCAGGACGCTCCAGCCATCGCTCCAACTACCTAAACCCCCCTTTGCAGATTCACCTGTTTATTTCTGAGCTTTTTTCATTTCTGAGCTTACGGAGCCTTTTCTTACCAGCAAGAAAAAACCATTAACGACAAATAGATGTAGACAGTTCCGGCAATAATGTAAAAAAATATCCGCCATTTGTGACACCTTCTGATATTGAAGACACTAAGCAAAGTGCGTAAATGCGTAGCTCTTTAAGCTTGGTTTGGCTAGCCAGGACGTTCATTTATAAGCTAGACATAAGCGTGATAAAGTTACAGCAAATAGCGTTTATTAGATCGTCCTTCTTGAGTTGTAAACTTATTAAGCTTGAATTTAAAGCAATACTTTTTGTAGGTGGTCTCGTCATGAAAACTAATAGTCATTAATATCAAAACTTCATTTCGAAATTTCGGGAAAAACATTTAAAACTATGGCAACTGCCAATTTTGTTTTGTGTAGTCCTCAACCACACTAAGAAAGCCAAAGTTTATTTGACAAAACACTTATTACAGTGCCAATCAACCTTAAGACTGTCTTTTGTAGCTCCCACTTGTAACGCTGACCATGTTCCGTCCTCTAAACAATTTCTTTATCTTGTTGCGTATCGATCTAAAGAAAAGAATCAACTCAAACACCAAAAAGGACA
>KN167765.1:113559-163606 GCA_000757745.1 Steinernema scapterisci
GATAATACGGAAGGTGCTCGTAGAGAATTCCTTATGGCGACAGAGAACCTAAAATTTGCCTTAAAACGTCTTTCAACATAGCTGAGGATTTGCTTGCCGCCAAGAGGAGACCATTAACAATGATAAAAGCACTAGACAAGGACAGAAATAAGATGCCAGCTGTCAAATAGAGCGCTTCCATTACAAGCGGAATCTGGAAAATGATTCTTGCCGCTCTGTTTAGGGTGAAGCTTTGTAGTGAGCGATAACTTAATCCAATCATCAGCACGTCTACTCGATTAATGCATGAAACACCTTTGAACTTTTAGCGCAGCACAAAACCTACACTTTTTAAGGTTAAATGAGTTATTTAAGGCCATTTTACATCTGTTACGGTCCTTAGGGACACAAATGTGTCAATGCCTGTCACGATTAGAACTAAAAATAGGGTTTTTGCAGGTGTCATTCGTTTTTATGTGACCTCAAACCCCGCATTTGAGTCGCTACACGCCAGTCAGGAAAATGTGGTTTTAAGAAGAGCAAGAAGCCGTAAGATCAAGTTTTTCGGTTGAACAGAAACAGGTCGTTCCAGAAAAATTAAAAGTAGCTTTTTGCACGAATCAAGAAGTCGAACGTTGAACGATGAACAGCGGTGAGAATCAGGTTGTTTTGTCAAAACATAAGGCAATTTTAAATAGCCCTAACGTTTGATTAAAGCAAAAGACATCAAAACACCAATAAGTGAAATTAACGTGAGGAAAGACTCCGAATGATCAGTCACGCTCTTGTGCCAGTCTCATACAAATCTCGGATAAACATAAACAACTCCGGCCTATAAAAAACAGGATTTTTAAAAGCCACGTATCGAAGTTCTTAAGTTCTCGAAGATGTTCTAGTCTATGAACGTCCGATGAACGATCCAAAATAATGCAAAACATAAATAAAGCCTGTGTAGCTATGTAGCCATCTTGGAAAAGACAAGCACAATGGCTGCCAAAAACCGCTTTAAATGGATAACAAGTTAGTGAACTCAGAAAAGGCTCAGAAACGAACAATTGTTATTTCTGGCATTAAACTTTAATTTTGCTAATTTCTACAAACCCAACTGCAACAAATTCAATTTCAAATTGGTGATAACTAGAAAACGACCCGCAAGGAAGCGACCTAATGCAAATAAACTACTGATCAAAACTTGCGCAAAAGATCAAGTCTAAATCTGTTTGAAATGGAAAGCCTGAAAACAAACAGCTTCAAAAACAAGGCAAAAGCTCAAGCCTAAGCCTATGTAAAAGTGTCGCTCTCTAGTACTATCCCCGTTGTTTGAAATGCGTCTGTTGGCATGTCGAAGACTGCAGGAAGCGTCTTTGGTGCTTCAGAAACTAGGCACAAACACACGCCAGTTATGGAAGATTTCAGATTGCGGGAGCAGATTCTACCCGTCCTTATTTACTCATCCAAATTTTGCTCGTTAGCTACCGGCTAATTGACAAAAAACCCATCGGTTGGCTTCTCTTCAACGGCTCCAAATGATTAGTTGTAGCCAATAAACTGGTCTTCAGACAGAACAAACAGTAGCTGTCTGGCTAGAGTAATTGTTGCCTAACAGTTTCATGGCCAACGAAGAACCGTAAATTTGTCCGGGGTCGTTTTCTGGTCGGATTGTCGGAAGGTCGGATTGTTTTCTTGCAGGGTCGTTTTCGGTCACAATTCTCTAGACACATGTAGACACTCTAGCCATTTTTATTTAATAATTCAGTGGTTATATATGATAATCTACACAAAGAACGTAAAGCGTAGACATGGATTATTTACGGTGACTTGAAGACGATCGACGTGGACTTTGCGCAGCTTAGGATTGCAGCTTCTTGCCGGCCTCGTTCAGCTTGTCGCCTAAAAATTTACAGTTTTAAACCG
The DNA here is from genome assembly GCA_000757745.1 of Steinernema scapterisci. Taxonomy (NCBI): domain Eukaryota; kingdom Metazoa; phylum Nematoda; class Chromadorea; order Rhabditida; family Steinernematidae; genus Steinernema; species Steinernema scapterisci. The sequence goes on from KN167765.1 coordinate 115,453, forward strand.
GCTAAAATTAAGACATTTCTTACCTGCAGCATCACGAGCATCCTTAGCCATTCCGGCGGCCTTGTCGGCTCCGTCCTTGATCTTGTCGGCGGCCTTGTCCTCCTCCGTCTTGCCCATCACCTTGTCCTTCACGTTACAAGCGGCATCCTTAGTGGCATCATAGGCGTTGGACATCTTTTCCTTGACGGTATCCATAGTTGATTGTTAGCGAATAGATCTGAAACGGCGGAGTGAGAACGGAACGGAACTAAGCGAACTGACTATTTCTGGTTTCGGTGCTCTTTTTATAGTGTTTTTTCGTCAGCGAGGAATCCCCCTTCGGGGGAGGAGCTTTTGAGAGTTGTTTATCAGGGAAAGCAGGAAAACAAGCACTTTCACAACTACGCGAAGTGATCAAAGATTGCTGAACAAACAAACATGATTCTCTGGATGCGAGTTCTTGCGAAACGCCATCCGAAAGAGTAGGACAAGAAAATAGTACATAGCAAAGTACATAGCAAGGATGGGCTAAGACGAACTAGGAATCCCGCAAACTTGCAGCTGCGGAACGTTTTTCTCAAAAATCTTTATTCAAAAACACCAATTTTGTCTTTCTGCTGTGTGGCATGGCGATCGACCCCGTTTTCGCCCATTTGGGACCTGTTTTTTGGCACAATATAGCTGCTGTGAAATCTGGTGGGATTCTTATGCACCCTAAGTCTCCTCACTCTGTGCCAAATTTGAGTCAAATCGGTTCGATCACTTTCAGAGTGTTCCCTTGTTAGAACAAAATGGGAATTCTAGAGGCTTCACGTCCTGTTTTTAGGCAATTGCTTCCTTTTTCTGCTTGAGTCCCAGGCGACCCCAAAAAAGTCGATAGCGTACTTCGACCTCCCAGCGTCGTCGGCAGCGTAAACAAGCGACCGCGGAAAATTGCAAAATACGCAGGCAGCGCGAAAACAACCAAGGGATCTCCCTTGCGAAAGCACAGAAGATGTTTGGTCGTTCAAAGGACATCGAGAGTACTGATCAATCATTGCTATTTTTGACGCTCAAGATTCTGAAGCTGGTCTTGTTTGAAATTAAACTTATCCCTGAATGCTCGGATTCCACAGAGCGGGTTGAACGTAGCAAAACCAAAGAACCAAAATGTAGGATAGCGTTGTTTATAGGCCGCCGGCGACAGAAGAACGCCGAAAAACACGTAAAACGCAAAATCGATTCATCTCTTTTGAGGCTGAAAACAGCACACCTAACCTCAACTGCACTAGTATCCTAGGTACTTTGAGTGGGTGCAAATTTGCTTCAAATTTAAGACGTATTATTAGAGTTTTAAAAGAATTTTTTAGTTGGTTTTAGGTTTTTTAGGAGATCGTCGTAGTTGGCGCATTGGGTTGCACTTAGGCTACTCCCCAATTCAAAGACCAGCTTTTAGCTTTCTGAACCGAGTTGAACCTAAAGGTTCGGAGTCCCCAGATCGCGTTAAGTGTGCCAAAACCGAACAACCAAAAAACGTAGGATATCATTGTTTGTTCGCCAACAGATAAACGTGGAAAAATCAATTCATCTTGTGAGGCTGAAAACAGCACATATAACTCCGACTGCTTGTGCTTGTTTGCACTAGTATCTTAGGTACTTTGAGTGGGTGCAAATTTGCTTTTAATTTAAGACTTTTTAATTGCTTTCGGGCCTTTTAGGAGATCGTCGCAGCTGGCGCACTACTGATCTGAATTTAAAGACCAGTTTCTAGCTTATCGGGCCAAGGTTCGAATTTCCCAGAGCGGGTAAAGACCACAAAACCAAAACGTAGGATAGCATTGTTTGTATGCAGTCGACAACAGAAGAACGCGAAAAACACGTGAAATTCAAAATCGATATGTCTTGTGAGTCTGAAAACAGCACATCTAACTCTGACTGCTTGTACGTATTTGCACTAGTATCTTAGGGACTTTAAGAGGCTGCAAATTTATTTCAAATTAGACTTATTATTAAGGTTTTGAAAGAATTTTTTAGTTGGTTTTGGGCTTGTTAAGAAATTGTCGTAGTTGGAGCGTTGGGTTGCACTATAGTTCCGAACTCAAAGACCACTGGAAAAGCACGTAAAACTCAAAATCGATTTATGTCTTGTGAGACTGAAAACAGCACATCTAACTCCGTCTGCTTATACGTGTTTGAGCTAGTATTTTAAAGCTAGTATCCAACAAAGTGAGACGTTAGCTGCATTACGCATCCAATCAACATGACTTTGACAATTCGGTAGGTGTTGGTTTGAAACTCGGAATGTCGAGAAACGGTCTGAAATTTAAGTTTGGCAGTCAGTTTTGCACCGGAAATCATTCATACTAGAAACACCAATAGGTCAAATATTATTAGGAGCAGAGATAATGTGCTGTAGACTGCTCCAATGAGAACGTTTTCTGTCGGAGCCATACAGCAATAACAGCTTTTTTGACTTTCTATAAACTACGCAGGTAAGGTCAACAGAAAGTCAAGTCCGCTAGATACAGTCTAAAGTGTTTAACACTTAACTTTGGGCTCTCGGCACAACTACACGCGATCTCGAATCAAGATAAGACTATTTGACAGTAATAAAAGAAAATTTGCCTATTCATTCAAGCTCTTCAATTCAAGCATTTTTTGAATTGCATAACCAAAAACATTCTACGTCGTGTATAATAAGCATAAGGCCAAAAAACAACACGTGAAAAAAAAGTAATAGTATCTGCACGCGGAGAAATTCTCTGAAGCCTTGACAAATAGGCAAAATTATGAACATTAGGGTTTGAAAACTCGGATAATTCATATCATAACAAACAGATAGTTTGAAAACGAATAAATAATAAGGAAATGACGTTAGAAGCAATTTCTATTTAATGCACAAATTAGGTTCTCAACGTAGGCAAAAAGGAAATAACTTGTTTTATCATTAAATTCTATTAAATAGGAAATTTTTGTGTTGGCTTCAAAGAAAAAAGCTTAAAAATTAGATAAAAAATAGCATTGAAAATTTGAGTAAATTTTCTAAATGTTTTCTGTGATCTAAAAAGCGCTTCTTGAAGACAATTGTTGTTAATGGTCAAGCTGGTTAGAGAGCGAAAACTGCAGTTGACAACTGCATTCCGCCAGAACCAACGGAATCCTTATCTTAGGCTCAACTTTCCAAGACTTGAAATCTTGGAAAGTTGAAAAGAAAACATCCGCTCTCTGTAGCCGTTTTCCGCCTTCATCACTAACATGTACCGCTGGACATTAGAAGAGCAAAAACACGGAGTTCCGGTCAACTTGGACCCCGGTCAGTTTGAACTTAGTTAGTTAATTTCAACCCCTTCATGTATCTCAGTCAGTTCAGTTTCAGTCAGTTCAGTTTTTTCAGTAAGTTATTTCAGTTTGCACTAAATAAGGTACCAGTTGTAAGGTAATAAGGTGTTGTGAATGCTTGTGACTCATAACTTTTCCGAGTCTGCACTATGTACAACAATACAAGCATCACACGTAGTTTCCCCTGTTCGAACGTCTGATTTCCCCGTTTGACATCAACAACATGACACTTACCATTTCTCTCTATTCTTCAGCTCACAAACACGCAAATTTTCACATGCTTAGCTGGGAAGAGCGTCTCAGACATCAGAAAAAACTACCGTCTTCCCATATTGTTATCCCATATAAGCGTTCGAAACGTTTCTTGTGGAAGCTTCTGGTTTCTGCTTGGTGTTATGGATCTCTATCTCCGAAATCCTAAACGTTGGGAAGAGTTGTACAGCTGTGGGTATCTGAATCAGACAGAATGGGATCAGGAAGGTAGTCCTAACGCTCTGCTGGGCAGTCTGTATTTGTATGTGGGACTTATATTTATCGTAAGTGGCTATTTTAATATGTCGTTCAGCGGTAATTCTAGATACTCTACATCATGTGCATAGGAGTGATGTGCCAAAAGCAGTTTCGCCAACACTCCTGTCTCAAAATCATGATAAACATCGGTCTCATGGACATGGGCAACTTGATAGTCAACAGCGTGTTTACCGGATACATGACAATAATCGGTGGCGTTTATTGCACGCATCCTATTGCCAATTATCTCCTGGGAGCTTGGGTCATGTGTGCTTGGACGAATTGTAGCACTTCTTCGCTCCTGTTATCCTTGAACCGAGTTTTGGAACTATTAGTTCCCCATTATATGGACACACTCTTTGGAGGGTACAAGATTTTCCTTTGGCTTCTTATCCCTTATCTGGAAGGCTTGTATTTCTTATTCTTTTCGCCTGCGCCTATGTTCTCATCGAAAAGTTATGGGTGGTTTTTTGACCCTTACTTTGGTATGGACTTCATTCAGGTTGATCGTTCTTACGTGAGTTTGAAGCACTCAATTTGACAATATAATCAAAGTTTTAGTACCAAGACACTTGGGCCCACTGCGTTCACAACGTGGGGACTGCGATCATCTTTGCCTTACTGTACGTAATCCATTTTTCGGCTTTGTGGTGGAAGACGCGGTCGTCAGACAATGAAAACATGTCAAAGACCAAGAGAATCGTAAGATTAAAAATTATAGGCAAGTTGAATCCAAAGATTGCTTTAGTTGTTTATCCAATCGATCCTGATCTGCAGTCTCAATTTCTCAGCCAGCGTCACGTACGTATACATCGAGCATACCACTCCACCCCGACTGCTAGTGATGGTCACCCACGCTCTGTGGATTGCTTGCAATTGTGAGTTCGCTGAGATAAGCTTTTGTCTGAAATCTGCTAATTTCAGGCGGCGCCGTTGTTATTTACCTAACAGTAAACCGCACCATCCGCCGCGAGTTTGTCAAGTTGTTTGTCCCCAAGAAATATGTATCCCAGTGTAAGCAAGGTTCTCTAAAATCTTAATAGAACACTCATGTTTTAGTGGTTGCTCCATCCACCATACATGCTTCAAAGCACCGACCTACATCGCAACCAGCAACAACAAAGTAATAAACAGAACTTTGTGGTTTTTCGGCGTATTTTTGTCTTGTAGGATGCTGAAAACAGCTGTCCTAGGTTTGGCGATTTCCAAGAAATCAAATATTAAGGCACTTGAAGGCAATAAACAGTTCTAACAACATTTAAAAATGTCGGAACCACGTTTTCAATAAGTACATATAGAACCTCAATGGTCATCAGTACCTCAGTCATTGTGCCCTTTCTGCCCTATTTAGCATATACCGAGGATTAGTGGTTACATACACCGATTTTGAACTCATGAAAAGTTGGCTCACAAAGATTATGTCAACATTTTACTGTAAAGCTTTTAAATGCACGGAAATACGTAGGAGACAGTTGTCATAAAAACACTTCTAAAAGCGTTGTTTTTATCTTCTATAAGACTCTCCTGTACAACATATTCCTTCTTAACCACATGTTTTTAATGTAGTAAAATCAAAACAGTGTTTAAGCAACTATTCATTCGATCATCTCCTTCGACTCTTAACAGTTAGTCTACGTAAAATGGATCTTTATTTCCGTGATCACCAAACGTGGGAAAAACTTTACAACTGCAGTTTATTAACTGATAACGAATGGTCAGAAGCCGGAGAACCCAATGTCCCACTTGGCACCGCTTACATGGTTATCGGGACTGTCTTTATCGTAAGTCATAGACTAGCAAGACAGCTTCTAAAATTAGATTTAGGTTATCTACGCGCTTTGCTTAAAAATCATGTGCCAAAAGCATATCCGGCAGCACTCATGTCTAAAAATTATGATTCACATCGGTTTCTTGGACGTCGCAAACTTGTGCCTGAATAGTGTTTATTCTGGATATTTAGCCATAACTGGCGGCGTTTTCTGCTCCAGCCCAACGTTGAATTACATCAGTGGCGCTTTGGTAATGGGTGCTTGGATTAGCTGCAATACATCAGCTATGATTCTATCTCTGAACAGAGCAATAGAACTTCTTATGCCACGTTACAATCACCACGTTTTTGGTGGATTTCGTACTTATCTGTGGCTGCTGTTATCAAACCTGTACGGAGCATACTTTCTCTGGTTTACTCCTGCTCCATCATTTACATCCAAGGGCTACGCTTGGTTTTTCGATCCATATGTTGGGTTCAACTTTACTAACGTGGATAGATCTAAGGTCTGTACGATAGGGTTTTAAGGTTTAATAGTTGGTTTAGTACGAAAGTCAATTGCACAGTTTTCATAACATCGCCTCATCCGTAGTCTTCGTTGTTCTTTACGTTGTCCACTTTTTCGCTCTTTGGTTGAAAACCAAGTCGTCGACAAGTGAAGCTATTGGACGAACCAGAAAAGCCGTAAGCTGGGCCAATTTTTCCCTAAAGCTTTCATCCATTTTTTAGCTTTTGATTCAATGCTGTTCAATTTGCTTCTTAAACTTTTCGGCCTGCGTTGTTTATGTCTACATTGAATACATCACTCCTCCAAGGCTACTGATGATCATTGCACAAGCACTCTGGATCGGTTGTAACTGTAAGTAGCCAAATGCTCCACTTTCGGCTCAAAATTTTGTTCAAGGCGGTCCAGTAATCATTTATTTGGCTGTAAACAAGACCATACGAACGGAATTCATCAAACTGTACTTTCCTACTAGAGTTCGCGAAATACGTGAGTGTCAAAAATTCCTTAATTTTACTTTTGGTTATTTTAGTTCCTTTAAAAATTGGTGGTTTGACTCTGCAAGCTCCTTCACAAGGAGCGGAAATGACTTATTTCTATCGATTGAACACCAGCTCGGCGAACGTCAATCAGCCTGCTCAAACTGACAGTGTTCAGAACAAAGTTCACCCATCCCAATGATTAAGCTTTTAAGGAGACAAAATCCTAAAGTTCTTGAGAAAACTGATTTATTGTATAGTTCAAATCCTTAGAATCGTGTAACAGTCGTTGTTTTTACAGGCTTCACCAACGTCTTAATGCGTTTGCGGATAGACCTAAAGTGTAAGCTTAGCTGGATACCGGGAATAATAGACTTACGCATTAAGACAAATTGTGACAAAAGAGAAGAAACCACAGTCGATAATCCATAGAGTTGTAGTAATAACGTGAGTATAACTGCTGTCAGGCAAGAAAGTTGATCCCCAGAAAAACCAGAAGAGGTAGATACATTCGTAGACAAAAGTTACTATAGAGACGAGCAAGATCCGAACTTCCACTTTGAGTGATTGTGATGCTAGGAATGTGCTACTTTTGCTTCGCATCTAAAATGCACTATTACACAGGCCCGTAATTTGGTAGGTCTTACCTTAAGAAGACATCCAAAAACGCAAATGTAGATCAGTAGTACTAGCGACAGAACCACAAAGTCCAAATATACTTCAGTGTGCCTCAAAAAGTCTGCCCCATTTTCTCGGGAATAGAACCATCGGAGATACTGATCAGAGCAACAGTACCTGAAACTGTAGCCTGGCAAAAGGAAAGCAACCAAATAGCCAAGTCCAATTATCCAAGTTAGACCCAAAATCGAGGTTATAATCAGATTTCCAGTTCTTTGGCTTGTTGATATGAAATAAAGAAGACGGTCTATGGCAAGTGATAAGGAGAGCCCGATGTAGAGGAACCAGCCTGCCTGAAGAATCGCTCCCAGAATCTAGAATTCAAAGTTTCAACTTTTCAAACCGTTCTAAGCGCATACCCTGTTCAAGATTGTGTTAAACTCGTTATTAGCTATTGACATTATACTTCCGGTGAGAAACATAGCCAACTGAATCATGCAGACCACGCAAATACACCGGATAATGCGGTAGGTCCCAGTTTGATACTCGGGAGCTGTGAAAACAGTCTGAAATCTGTGATTACCAATTTTAAAGGTTTTGAATAACTTACGACAAGTAAAACTATATTCATGGCAAAACACACCATGGCCAGTCCACCGTAGAAAAGACCCACGAAAGCTACCGCAGTCTGAGAGAACATATCACCCTCCTATAACATGACGTTCATTGCTAGAAAGATGAAAAAACCAGCGAACGGTCACGGTAAGTTAGTTCGTTCCCACCTAAGCCTCATATTAATACGAAGATAGACAAAGAAATACAAATGAATGTTGAGGACATGAGAAAACCACAAAAGGCTTAACCGTTCTCTGAAAAAGTTTAGCGCAAAATTAAAAGCTTTGTTTTACAGGTCTAAGAGTACTACAGGTCATATCTATAGAAAAGCTTAGAAAGAGGTTTTGAGAAAAAGGTTTGTTTCGCGTCGCGTTAGAAATTTTATTGCTGGAGTCAAAACTAGATGTTATCAATACGATGGTTATCTAATTATCTAATTCTTTATTTGGCATTTCCAACGTTTCGAACTTGTGACTCTGAATGTTGTGAGTATCCCCACCAGTTTTAAGCTTGAATACCTTTGTTAGCCTTCAGAGTTAAAGCTAATTTTTTGACTCTTGTTTTAAGCATCTAAAGTGGAGCCATGTTTAAGTGAATCCAAATTGGAGCCTGAAAGCCTTGCTTTATTAGTTTTTTTTCAGTATTTTCGATTTGTTTTCGCTTGTCACCTTTCACGGTATCTTAAGGGTTTTTGACACGTCAAAGTTGAGTTCAGGCAGCCATCATCGCCCATGTATATAATTTTAATTAAAACTGCTGAATGTGTGTCTTTATGCGTCTGAGACTCATTAAACCTGCTTTTTGTATGTGACCACTGATGTGGCGCTGACATACGCCTTTTCTTATGACAAAGCAGTTTCCACCTAGCCGTTTTGCGTTTTTTACATTCAGTTTCAGAAATGGTATCTCGCTTAATAGCCGGCTACACGTTGATGTTCCTAACAGTCCTAGGGTTTGTGTGCTCGCTGTGTGTGATCAAGGTAATTTTCTAGTCTCAACATTTAACAATGGTTTCGCAGATCATCTTATTTTCCAAACGCCTCCGAGGAATGATCATCTATCGGCTTTTGCTGCAGCTTTCCGTGATGGAGTCAATTTTGCTCTTTGGTCATATTTGCTCTACACTCATGCTGTTTATCAATAATACCTATGGGCACTGGATTCATAAGGTTTAATTAACCTTTTAGGGGTATCTTAACCTCAGATTTTAGGTTTTATCGACAGTCCTTCAGTGTTCCTACGTAAGCGCAATACTTTTTAATGTCGTCATCGCTCTCAACAGATTCTACATCAACACTAACTACGGCCAGAAAGCATGTAATGGGATCTACAGGGTGAGAAACCTAAAACTTCGCCACGTCAATTTTTTAATCAGTTTTAGGGCCTTGTGGGGTTTTGTTACTTGATTACCCTTGTGGAAATTGTTTGTTATATGACCCCGTATGTTTCTACTTCCTTTAGTTTGGACCAGTTTTGTTGGGTCTACAAAGAACAGGAAAATTGGATCATGGAGTTCATTTCAATTCAAGAGAAAATTATAGCTTTCGGTGGAATGCTGTTGGAGTTGCTTAGCTACGTTGCTATCTTCGTTTTTATCACTAAGGTAAGACAAGTGAAAAAAGACGCTCAAAAAGTTCAACTATTTAGAAAAAACAAGGAGCATCAACATCGATTCCAAATAACCCTGAATACAAGATTCTTATCACTTCAATTATTGCGTTCTTTTACCAAATTATCATGGTTTTCCCGTTCCACTTTGGAAAGCAAATTTTTGGCGATGTCCGTTGGTTATGTTTTCTAAACGCTGCAACTTGGGCGTGTTTTCCATGTTTACAGCAAATGTCAATATTGCTTCTGAACAGGTTTGGATTAACCTTGTGTCGTATGTAGCTGCTGAAATTTCAGGGAGTTCCGGAATCGATTGTTCAAGATGGTAAACCTTCAAAAGGGTCAAACTTATACTGTGCAAATGTCCGTCGCTGTAGTGAATACGCAGAAAAGAAGTGTGCCTAAGAAAACTTGAGGCTTGAAACTTAAAAATCGCTGTCAAAATAAACTAATTTTGCAATAAAACCTGTTCGACAATTGCTAAAGGGAAGAGACTGCCGTTTGACACTTTTCAGAGCTTCCTCTGAATAATAGGAAACCAGCAGGTTTTTACCCATTACATTCATGGGAGGATTCCAGGGCGCTCAATGAGTTTCTGCACTTGACGACGCTTATATGAGGTCCTCGGGAGCTGTTCGCTCTTCCTTGATTGTACATGAGGTCGTCGGGAGCTGCTCGCTCTTCCTTGATTGTGTGCGGTCCCATGTTGTTTTGGAGGTACTGATTGTTAAGGTCCTTTATCGTTTCTAAGGGAAACTCGAATGGAGAACCACCATTTTTCCTTGTCATCACTCTTGTCAACCACCAAAAAACCGCAAAAGACAACTTTTTCCGCTTGTTTCACGGACGCGAAATTATCTGACATGTGTCAAACTCCGTTTCGCGCTCTTATCACTTTGCGCGATCACATTTTCCCCGATCGAAAACGCGCTACTGAACTGCACCACTCATCAAAGCGCAGGTTGATAAATTACGGCGCCACGGAAATGGGGCGGGAGTACACCGATCCTACTTAACAAAATTATAAGACTTGTCAGCGAAGTTGATGGTTTGCTGTCATATCGATGTGGACATTTCTGCTTAGGTTGTTCTTGTTGACGCTGACCGGTCCTGCAAATGGTTTCTTAAATTTTTGCCTTTTAGAATTAACCCCTTAATTTAGGTCAACTTTTAAGAGAATACGTTTTTGATGAGGGTCAACGATCGCAAATCCTGGAGTCTCATAATCTGCTCAGGTCACTGGAACCGGCTGCGAACATGCAGGAACTGGTTTGGGATAATCGTCTTGCAGCAACCGCCTTGCAACATGCCCGAACTTGCAATGGGTGGCATAGTAAAAGTATGTTTTTAAGATCGCTAAGACAGCAATTTTTTTTTGTTTTTAGGTGATACTCGTTTAAGCAAATTCTATTCCTACATTGGGGAGAACATTTGGTGGAGTAATGACAGAACGCTTCGCAGCAATCTCCGGTCAGCCATGCTTGAGTTCTACAACGAGAAGCGATTCTACTTCTTTGGTCAGAACATGTGCGGCAAAGGGAAGATGTGTCTTCACTACACTCAAGTAAAGTCTTTATTTTAAGCTGTTTTTAAGCTTAAAAGTTTAGTTCGTCTGGGCGACGACCTGCGCGGTTGGATGCGCCGCAAGCCACTGCGGCTTTATCAAAAACGGACGTCGCATATCTCAAGGTCACGTGATTGTGTGCCACTACGGAGAAGGGTGGGTTTGTTTGATCGAAAAGAGTCTATGTAGCCGACCACCCGTGGCTTTTCCGGTAAACGTGGAAAAGCAGGAAGTAGCGCAGGAGACCAAATGGACATTAAAAAACTGGTTTTGACGCTTTAAACTCGGATGCAACGGTTGCAATTTCACGTGGGTGCGGCTGCGGAAGGGAAAATTGGTGATTTAGTTACGCAATAAAAAACTCCTTGACGCAGAACAAAACTGACCTTGTATTATTTAGTTCGATTTTCAAGGGAACGTCTTCAAGGGTTTCGCACAAAGTTGGCTCAAGAGAATCGTAGGCCGTTTTGGTCCTAACCCATATTTTTGATGACTGTTTAAAATCAAAAGATCCACAAAATTGACCAAAAACGTTATTTCCAGAGGTAACGAATACGGAAGTCGGCCATACATTCCCGGACCCAAATGTTCCCAATGTCTTCACGGCGGTCAGTGCACTTCAAAAGGACTTTGTCGTAATTTTTGTCTTGAAATCCAATATCCTCATTAGCTCTTCATTCAGCATCGCTATGTGTGTCACCGTCCACATCACTCACCCACCAACCGACGCCAACCGGTTACCCAACGACAACACCTTTTCCTAAAACTACACGTACGCAACATTTCGATAAGTAAAAAATGTACTTTTAGTGCGAATTGCAGGCATGCAAAACCCACGACCTTCGACCGTTGCGGACTGCCGTGACATGCGATCATCCTGTGCGCAGTGGACAAAAACAGGCAATTGTCATGATGCGGGGCGTAGTTTTATGGCTCAACAGTGTCGCCTATCTTGTGGTCTTTGCGGGAAGGCAGCAAAAGACCTTCAAGTCGACAATTTGGCACAGGAACAAACTAGCTGTGCTAATGTTCTCAGCAAGGCACAATGCGAAAGTCTTCGATCTGCAGGAAATTGCCGTAATCCAAGAACGATCTCAGCGATGATGGACAAATGCAAACTGACTTGTGGATTTTGCAACTTTAATCCAAGTAAGTTTTCATGTTTTGTTACTTTACTAAGCTTATGTATTTAGGATGTCGCGACGTCTACACATCCGATGAGTGCGGTTTGATGAAAACTCGAGGTCACTGCGAGAATGTAAGGTTGCGAAGAGCTATGGATGAACGATGTGCAAGGACGTGTGATAGATGCTCAAAAAGAAGGATTTGATTTCTTGTACATATCAAGAGTAAATATTGAATTTATCGATTTAAACTTGGCTAACACTTGGCTCAAAGCAAATACCAAAAAAACCGATTTAAGGATTCCACAAGACATGCCTCATTCCCCAAGCTCTTCTGGTGCGATGTCACGGCTATTTCGGTCAGTGCCAAGCCTATTCAAGCTTTTTTTCCGTTTCCTTTAAATATTTTAAGGAAGACAAATACGTCAAGCCACCGTGTTTTTAGTCATAACACCCTTTAAGACCTTTTGGCAATCAAGCCGTTATTATTACCTGGTGGCTATTAGTCTCCTTTGTGAGAAAATACTTCTGTTGTGCTTATCAACCGTTCCTTGTCTATCGGTTTTTCCATTTGTCATCTGTTATGTCGCCTGAGGTCTACATAGCTAGCGCCGTTCTTAACCTCATCTCAGTAATCTTAACATCTACGTTTTTGACTGTTTTTGCTATTTCTTGTCCGCATAAGCCGACACTCAACATTCTTGTTGTTAACCTACTTTTTGCTCTACTTGGCAGATCGGTCTGTGGGTTCACGAAGTCAATATTGACTGCCTATGAAATCAAGGTAACGCAAGACCGGCATTTATAGAATTAGCCCGTGACTTCAGAGCGATTCGCATAGCCACAAAGAATGTGTATTCGACTCCATTGATCAATCTTACTATTACATTGTCATCACGTCTACGCTCGCATGTCTTCTAGAAAGGATACTTATGAATGCTGGTCTTATATGGATCTCCATGAGTAAGACTGTGGCCATAGTTTTAGCATTCTTAGCGGTATGTTGCAACAAGACTTTGCCTCAAAACGTAAGATGCACTTTTAGTGGTTGCCACTGTTCTTAAGCCTCTATATTTACTTCGTTTCTGAGCGGATACTATATTTCCAAGTTGACACGGGCATCTATTCTACAGGTTTGATGAGCCTATTAACAGTTTTTCTAGCAATTCTATATGCTCTGAAAACAAGGTTTGAAGGTTTTATTGAATCTGTTGACTATCTAATTTTTAGGCAATTGAAGCAGGTATCTTCAAGGCAAATATCTCTTCGTTATGAGTTAGCGGACACTATCAAAAACACGCTTCCAATTTTGAGCGTTGCTGTGCTTTTCTCCTTTATGTCACTCTGTCACTGTGTTCTCTACATGGTTGGCGTGACCTATCTAAAGCATGTGAGTTTTAGTAGACCTCAAGACAAATTCTATTGCGCTTTTGATTGTTTAGGTTGTCAGCTTTGGTTTTGCTTTATATGGAATACTAGTTGCTTTTGTGTACGTGTTCAAGTGTTCGTCTGTTCTCAAACCGTTCCCAAACGTCAAAAAATGGTTGTTTAAGAAACCTTCAACAAAGGTGACGCCGCCTACGTTTGTATATGACCCAGCGTATGGGCCGTTGCCGTGAAAACTGAAAATAATGGTAAAAAATTGGAGTGGCATATGCGTTTCACATGACAATTCAGAGACCAAACCTAGCATGTCAGCATGGGAAGATATAGCGTCACGTCTTTGAAAAGACTTAAAATTCTTGTAAACGTTTTGCTTTTATGTATTTACTGTAATAAACATTTGTGGGCATTTGTGCATGTACTGAGCTCCAATAACCCGTTCCTGGAACGATTAGGCGTCTGAAGCCTCTTAGGCTTGGTTCAAGTGCTGCTGTTAAAAAAGGTTTTAGTCAATTCAATGTAGATCCTTACACACAATCCATTCCTCTATGTTAATTATATTCACTTCCTATCCTTACAGCCTATCTTGCCATAACAAAAGCCCGACGTGACCCTATTAGTCTTTACTCATCTAATTGCAAGCTATTAGATTGTTTTGCTTTTATTATCCATTAACTGTTACTGTTGTAGATTCTCACTGTTCCACCCATACTGCAAACGAAAAATTTTTGAAATAAACTTGACCAAATTATGTAAGACCTACTTTTTCAAAGCCAAATACGAAAAGGTGGAAACAAAAGCAGATTAGTGCAAAAAATGAATTCAATGATTATAAGAGCCCAGAACTCCGCTCTGGGAAAAGGAATGTAATTAAAAGTCACGACCACGAGAACATCACCAAGGCACTTAGACATAGCGTAGACAAGAATTGATCTTTCAGTGCTCCAGTTCTCAATTTTCCCAATTTTGACTTTGGACCAAACTAGGTGAAGACAAACAATAAAGTAGCAAAGGAGAGTCAATGTGAGCGAAGTCAGGTTTACATAAATTCCAGTCTTTGTTAGAGCGTATGTGTAAGGCAGCGAATAGTTGAAGCTGCCTAAAGGCGACTTCGGAGTATAGACGCAGTCAGCGTAAGGAGAACACAGCAAAACGAAGTATGTGATTCCGTAGATTGAGCTGGCGGTCAACAATATCTAAAAGATGCCAAATTTAGCGGGATTTGATTCCAGTGACATACTTTATAAACACTTGCCGGACACATAAGTCCGCAAATGACTTTTACCCTGCTCACAGCCAACACAAGACTCATGACAGGCACTGCTTTACACAAAAACAGAGATTGCTTGTTAATTCTTAAGAAAGTGTACTTGTTAATTGTGTTCGTTAATCCCGCATCAAAAGACTAGCTTTATTTTTGGAAAGGCTTACCTCATCGCTTTTAGCTTCGCAAGAAGTGCAAGATTTCCGGTCACATTGAGTCCTGTATGCTTCATATGCCTCACTGATTCCCTTGGCTTGCGTTAGTAACTTTTCTCCGTCAAAAACTTATCCAACCTTACCAGCAGAAAACATAATGCGGAAAGAAAACAACTTTCTGATTTTATCCGGTCGAAGTACACAACCATTGTCGTTCCGTAAGGACCAAAGGTGGTGCCGAACAATTGTATTTAGCTTGAGCGCAATTATAGCGGAGCAGGTGTTTGAGTGAACCGCGTGGGGTAGGTAGCAAGGAGTAGAAAAATTTGTTTTCTCAGTTAGCAGGTGGGACAATGTTTAATGCTCCAAAAGCGCTGAAAGACTATTTTGGAAGCCCTTAAAATCACAATGACTGATGGCTTGATTCACGGCATCTTACAACAAGTGAATTTCAACGTTTTTAAGACGGTAAGACATTGGACGATCCCGGATTAGACCAAGCCGGAAATCCCAATCAGGGCCAACCCGATTAAGATTAAAATCTGGATAAAGTAGGATCAGACCAAACGGTGTAAATCCGCAAATCTTAGCAAGCCCGAACTGGCTGTCATCAGAAGCTTTCGACATGGATAAAACTGGATCAATCCGAACCGCTCATCGTTAATTTTCAAACCAGGATGGGTTCATACCGAAAGATCTTCAGGTACAATATAAAGCTGAACCAAACCGGAAGATTCCCATATTTTGAATAAGGCCGAATTGACTACAATCCAAATCTGAGCAAGTCTGGGTAGCCCCAAACAAGGTTACTATTGGTTATATCTCAATTTCTCTAAATCTGAATTTGTCCGAATCTGGACTCGCTTCAATTCGAATTTCTTTGAAATGGGTTTTGTCTGAACCTAAAAAGCTCTAAATTGTGTTTTCTGTTTTTTTGCATTTTTTTTATTTTTTTAACTTTAGTGTACATTTCTTTTAAATTCAAATTTGGGAGACTCTCTTTTTTGGTCCTATACTCCTTTTTGTGTCTGTCCTACATTTCTGTTTGCAGATTTAATATGTCAACAACTCATGCGCTAAATGTCTTTAACAGGTGAAACGCGTACTCTCGTCATGCACCACGAGGTATACGCTCAGGCGGAGTCAATGCCATTATCGGATGGACAGAGCTTAGCGCTGTGTTACTTCAGCTAATCTTCAGGTGCTGCCGAGCGGCAAAATGGCGGAGCCGTTTTCTGATGTGTGCAAATCTGCCTTCCAAATAACGGGGAATCTGACGTTTGTCGGAATCCAGTGGTTCCGGGTGTGCATCTCGCTGGTGGCTTGTGTCACGGCTGTGGCGTCGGCTGGATATGTGATTGCTTATAAGGTAGGAGATTAACTTGTTCTAGGTTTTTTTTAAAAAAGCAGACAATTTAAGTTAAAAAAAAATTTAAAAAAAACTAAAAAATAAAAAAAATTTCTGTTAAAAACTTAACATGTTAACGCTAATGTTAACAAGAACTGCTCATAGAAAAATTATAAACAAAAGTACGTCTTTTTCTTAGAAATTATTTGACGAATTTGAACTAGGTTTGGAATGAGATTCAGAGCTTTTCGGTCTTTTGTGGAAAGAAACGAATGCTTAAAAGGAAGTCTATGTCTCAGGTTTGTTTACATTACCCCTCAAGCCGTTTGGCGCGGGTAACCCAGGCAATAGACCAAACATCCAGACTAATTGGTACGTTTATCAAAATTGTTATTTTTCCCATATTTCCGGTGAAGTCACCACATAATAATTGCTACCCCACTCATTGCTTTCAACGAATTTGAAAATGTTGAACGGCGTTTAACAAAACAAGTTTCAAATATCAAATATCATATTGAAATTCCAGCAATGCCGGTTTTAAAGAGAGTTCTAAAGTTAAAGACGAATGCGTCTTGCGCAACTCGCCTCATACCGATTAGGCGACATTTGAAGCATGCGTCTTTGGAGCACCACACGGACGCAAGAGAGTTCCACAGGCAACGGCTGCTTCGACCCGCTTTAGCTTGTGTCTTCTTGGAGCGACAGCGCATTTTACGCAAGCGTCAAGTTGGGAATACGCAGGCCGCATGCGCCTTGGGCTTTGAACTCCCTTGAGCGTAGTCATTAAGACGACATCTTTGTTACTAGGGACTAATTAGAGACTAGTTTGTTCAAGTAAAATTTCTAAAATCATTAATATTTAACCATAAAATTGTGTTGTATTCGTTAAATCACGTTTCAGCTTTACCACTGCAACCTTCGAATCCTCATTGTCAACATCTCACTTCCGACCTTTGGCTACTGTGGACTGACCGCCTATCGCTCCATCCACTATCTTTACATTTACTACAACTTCAACAAGGTCTTAATGACCTCTCAATAACCGTTGTTATAAAGGCGATTGTTCTAGGATGATTGCGCTTACGCTGCCTCGAAACGCTCATGCGCCATTCAAATGGCCGCCGCCTCAGCTCTTTACCAAGCCTGCATCTCCTCAATTTTGGTCTCCGCTATTGAACGCACCATGGCCACGATTATGTCAAAAACCTATGAGTACCGCAGACACAGGTTCTTGATCTTGTTCTTGGCTGTTACTACGGTAGGTTAAAATGTGGTCAAGCGGAAGACACAAACTGGAATTTTTAGTGGTGGCAGCCGATCTTCACTATCGTCATGGTCTTGGTTAGTGACCCAGAGAATAACGGCCTCACCGATTACTGCAGCGCCCAGACAATCGGCAAATATTATCTCCAGTTCTTTAACTATCTCTTGCTTGGTTCCATGGCTGTTTCCATCTTTCTCTGCAGCTTCTTATTCGTCTACAACCAAAAATTGATCGCCGAGTATCACAAGTCGCCTCAAAACCTCTCGCACAGCTATCAGCTTCATGAAAACATCCACACCACTCGTAGCGTCCTGGCTTCTGCTCTCATCCTCTCGTTGGTTACGGTCGTCAATTTTGTCTTGGCTAGCGTGGGATGGCATATTTTCCCATCTTCGGAATCGTTTTCCATTGTTAAGGTGATCCAAGAGTTGAGGGGCTTCGCAAATTGGAAGTTGTTCAGGAGCTGACTAACGTGTCTATCGCGTTCTTCTCAATCGGCCATTTCACTTCTCTGATCATGAACAAGACCCTCAAATTCATCAAACGTGGCGTAACGGAAGAGAATCATCGCAAACTGGACAATATTCACAACTATGGACAGAGCAGCGAATACTTCAAGAAGTTGCAGGCTTACTGGAGAACTCATGCGACAAACTGATCTTTAAGAATCTTTAAGATTCAAATTTTTTTGATTTTTTGTTACATTGTAAACGTCTTTCTATTTATTAAGTTTAAGTATCTGTTCCTCTCTTATTATCTCTCAGTATCTTAACGTTGCCACGCCTAATTCTATGTCTAATCCTTAAACCGTGTTTCTGTTTAAATTCGTAACTGTAATAACATAACTAAAACTAGCTCACTGACTGCGGTATAGCGACACTTGGAACAGTTGAGCACTATTCAAGGCTGGAAACAGTGTCTAGGTACAACACAAACAAGCCCTAACTGGCAAAAAGACCATTTATAAGTGTCTCGTTCGAAACACTATTCCAAAATTTGAATCACGCTACATTCATGAGAAAGAGCGGAGCGAATAGTTACCTCAAATGTGGGCAATTAAACCGATGATAGGTTTGTGTGTCGGTCAGTTATATCTGGAATGACGATGCGGTTCCATTGGTGCACAATTTGACGCCCTAATCCGTTAGCAAGAACTGACTGAACAATCTCTGGTGCACGGAAATCCCTGACAGGTTTAAACGAGAGGTATTCGATAGAGCGGAGACCCGAATGCTTCGGTTTCAGAAACTGGTTTCAACATTAAATTAGTATCAAAAAACGATTTTCAAGATTGTGCTTCTGTTCGCAACTCTTTCCGTGTGGTTGATTCTTAAGTTTAGTCGTGCTATCGCTAATGAGTGCTAATGCCAATGTGAAAGAAAAAAGGGAGGACTAAATAAATGAACACATTGTGAGCGAACCCCTGTTTTTCTATGACAGGGCGTGCCACACACAAACAAAGAACTCAAATTTATGCCAATATTTACACAGATTACTTATCCTCCTCCACATTGTTGTCGTACGCCACACGTTCCTCATTTGTGTCTGTCGACAACCCTACTTCAAAATCGCCTTGTTTTCTCCGGACCACAAACTCGGCCAAGAAGAAACAACCAGCGGCTATAACAACGGTAACGGCTAGGATTACAAGATGCCATCGGAGCTCCAATTTTGTGCCGTAGAAAAAGGCGGCACAGGCGAGAGCGGACTGTAATGTCTTAGGGTTAAAGGTTTGACTTAAAGTGATTGGTCTTGCCTGGTAAAACTTGAAAAGAGCAAAAGCTTGAGCACTTTTGCCCTTAAAATTGTCAATTAAGAACCCGTAGATCTGGGTGTTCCAACAGGCGTCGCCAAAGGTTAAGAATCCGCCACAGACCAGGGCAAGTACAATGCTAAACATAACCAAATTCTCAAGATAGAGGCCGTTTTGAAACCGACCTGGGCTGAATAAGAGAAATTTCATCGGTGTGAGCCAGTGCAGCCTCCGAGGGAAGGTTAATAAAAACAGCTACAAAAGTCAGAATGTGGACAATCGTGGCCAAGAGGATGACAGGTTCCCGACCAAGTCTCTTCATCTTGTCGCCGAGGATACCGAATAGCAAGCCGCCTGAAGATGACTGGATGAGTTCACAGAGCTAGCCTCTCAGACCTACCTATGAACTGACCAAGACCCTGAGCAATAGCATTAAGACCCACAAGAGCATTTCTGTTCATTCCCATCTTTCTTGTAAAGGCGATGCTGGTAGGATAGATTCCACTCCAGAAACTGAGCTCAATTCCGGAGTAGATGAAAACAGCAGACATTAGAAGCATCTCCTTAGTGGGGATAAGCTTAAATGTGGAGACTAAACAAAGTTATTAGCGGGATCAGAACGGTGAATTTACCCAAAAGTTGCTTATGACTAAGTTCGTCATTCTTAGATTCACCGGTGACAACTCTTGGTGGGATTCTGAGAAGACCCAAGGTAATGACTCCAACAATAGTGATTCCAGTGAAAACTCCATAGACAGTTTTGACTGTGGTGTCGGAGATGGTTTCCCCGGAGTTCCGAAAGACAAGAAACAGGAAAATGCCTCCGATGGCCAGGCTGAAAACATCTTATTAGCATCCCTCAAAAGCGTTGAGTGGTTGGAGCCAAAGGTGGTTTAACGTCTTATCAGCAGCACATGGCTTTGAACTGAAACTAAGCCTCCTCCGACAATCCACACACAGAATCCAGAAAGCCAAAAAATAGAACCCGTGATAAGACTCACCATGACTGCGATATTCCCCAGAAAACTCCACTGTTCCGTTTTGAGTTCGCTTCCGTTGAGTTCAGGGCCAGATAGTTTCCTTGGGCGGTCCAGATTACTAAAGCACATTTTCGTGAAAAGTTGACGTTTAAGAAAGTAAATTACCCGCAGCTCCGACTCCCATAACAGCAGAAGATATATACAAATAGGTCTGATTTAGCCATAGGAAACCTGCTTCGAAGGCAGTGTAACACACAGCACCAAACAGCATTCCCCATTTGGCACCGATAAGATTGACGAAAGGAGCAGCAGCAAAGTTGGAGATGGTGAAAACGCCGTAGATAATGGCGAGACTGAAAGAGAACTTTAATTATGTGGAGTCAGATCACGCAAGTCAAGCAGCGTGCCCAGCGTCACAAAAAGACCATTTATAAGTGCCTCGTTCGAGACACCATTCCAAAATTTGAATC
The DNA here is from genome assembly GCA_000757745.1 of Steinernema scapterisci. Classification (NCBI taxonomy): domain Eukaryota; kingdom Metazoa; phylum Nematoda; class Chromadorea; order Rhabditida; family Steinernematidae; genus Steinernema; species Steinernema scapterisci. The sequence continues at coordinate 136,158 of KN167765.1, forward strand.
ACGCTACATTCATGAGAAAGAGCGGAGCGAATAGTTACCTCAAATGTGGGTAATTTAACCGATGATAGGTTTGTGGGTCGGTCAGTTATATCTGGAATGACAATGCGGTTCCATTGGTGCCTAGCATTGGCTATAGATTTAGAATTTCGTCATATTTGGGTGTTTCCCAAATGTACCCAAACAGCCAAAACCGCCCGTGATCAGCTCACCCACATAAACCACGAGCTCTAATCCATAACATCACTAATCCCGTGTAATCCGCTAAGTCAATATCTCAATTCCTGATTTCCCCGTGTTGCTTTCGTAGTTCTCGATCTCATATAGTTCAATTGACATCCCACTAAAGGTAATAACCGTTTCGAACAGTCCAACAGAAGCCATAAAGTAAGTGCACACGTCTTCCGAAAGTAGACTATAAATTCTTCCTTATCACTGGAGACCAACTCCACACATCAATCGTCTGATTCTAAGCCTTTAAAAAGTAACCTGATATATCCGGCTTGTTGATCAATGTCTCCTCGTTTGGAAGCCGAGTTGATGACCGTTTCCTCAATAAAGCTTTGGCTGTTAAACGCGCAAAACACGGAAAAGAAGCCAGCGGCCATTTGGACCACATTGAGAAGCTCGTTGTCCCATAGCAAACCCATCTGAAACATTCCAGATTTGAGAACAAATTGAGCCAGAAAGTGAAAGTTCCGCATAGACAACACGTCAAACACGTGCAAGTGTGGGAATCATGAGTATCACAGGTGCGCGCGATCGGCGAACGAGAGGCGAAGATAACGATCGTTTGCTGCTGCTGCGAAAGGGGGAACAGCAACGCGAACTGATGGGTGGTAAATGAGGCGGCGCCAGTGTTTTCGCGATTGGAAATATGTAAACAGAACGTTGCAAAGTGGGGAACTTCCGGTAAACCCAAGTATAATTGCTGCCGGAATCGGGTTTTAGGGCTTAAAGCTGGATTGATTTTTGCACTTTCTGCACTTTTGGCAAGTTGTGCACCCGATAAGCATGTGCACAGAACATGTGCATTGTGGACTTTGAAGTCCTTTTAACCAATCGAGCTTGGTTTTTCCCGAATCCAAAAGATTGACCTAATCTAGTAAACTAGGAACTAGGACTTAGGTGACTAAAAAGGTTAGACCTTCCAGAACTTTTGGCTCGGATACCATCGCTGTGTTCGACCAGACCCTAATCTATCATTTACCAATTATTTTCTAATTTGAACTAACTTGTCAGCTAACCTTCATCTGGGTTAACTTGAACTGCTTTGCCAGACGTAAATCCTCAAATTCAGAATCTGATTCCTATGATTCAATATCAGTTCCATCGGCAACACATTTCAACACTTTCTGACGTGGGCCGATGCCCATTTAAGCCAATCGTCAACCAAACAAACACTCAAACCACTTATCTCCCCTCTGATCCATTAACACAGGCCATTAGAAAAGGCTTTCTTTGTTACTGTTTATTAAAAAGCCCAATGCTCAGACGTATTCGTTCACTTTTCCGCCCTCCCCAGCCCAGCCTCACTCTCCCCATCATGGCTATTAAAAATCCTGAAGACGTGGTCCCCGTCGAGTATCAGATCCAAATCGAACCGGATCTTGACAATCTTACATTCAAAGGTCATGTTAGCATCTATCTTACGGTAAGAACGCTTTAAGGACTTGTCCTACATGATCCCTTTTTAGCTCGCGACGGCTACAAGGACGATCTATCTAAATTCGGCACATCTGAACATTACCAGCGTGTCCTTCCGAGAGAGAAATGAATGTAAGCAACAGTCGAATCTTGACAATTGCTAATTTTATTCTCTTAGACAAGAAAGTGTCCCACAACGTTCAAGAGAAAGATGAGCTTCTGGCAATCCGTCTTCCGAAACAGTGTCAAGGCGAAGGCTTCATTCTGGAATGCGCTTATACCGGAACCATCCGAAACGACGACATGGGACTGTGCTACACGCACTACTTGTCCAACAACGGGAAAAACAACCGTGTGGCTCTAACTCAGCTTGAGCCGACCTACGCTCGCTACGTGTTCCCCTGCTTTGACTCCCCATCCATGAGAGCGAAGATGACGCTTCAAGTGATTGCGCATGGGGATTACACTGTCGCCCACTCTCAGCCTCTTAATAAGAAACTTCCCCAAGGCGAGAATTCGAATTGGACCTTTAAGAGAAGCGACCCGATTCCTTGTCACGCGTTTGGATTTGCCGTGGGTCGATTTGAGGAGGTGGAAGAAGACAAGGTATGGACGATAAGGTTGTATAGTTACGTACGTTTGTTTTCAGAGTCTTCCCCTGGTCCGAGCTGATAAGCACTTCAAGTTGCTCACCTCTGTCCCTGATGACCAAAAACATCATCTGGCCGCGAGCTTGTTGACAGCCCGACGAGTCTATGACTGGCTTCATCGGTTCAACTTTTTCGATCATCTGGATTCGGTTCCTCATTATACGATTGTGGCGGCACCCACTTCTAAGCGAGGTAAACCGGAAAGCGGAAACCGAGAATTTGTGCAGGCTGCACACATCACTTGGTTTTTCCAACCCTTGTTTACCTGACCTTTTTCAGACTTGCGAGGTGGTTCCGGTGTGTCGTTCTTCAATACGGATCTCTTCCTGCACGGAGAAATCAAGAAAAATCACCGCAGACGAGAATACAAAGAGCACCACAGCGAGAATTTCATCCGAGTTCTGACGGTCGCTCATGAGATCGTCAAGAATTTTGTTGGACACAAGTATTTCTTGGTTTGGACTACTTTTCCTAACTATAAAAATAACAAGTTTTTCAGAATTCCTGGGACGACCTATGGCTCCGCGACGCCATCACCTGGACCGCGGCTCGCTTGGCGATCCGTGAAACGCACAAGGAGTTTAAGAGTGCTGTGAACAACTACTTCCTGGAAAAGACGTTTATGGCTATGGTCATGGATGCTGATCCAAATAGGAGTCGGCCTCTCGTGGTAAGTCCCATAATATTTAGCTTTTCGGTCACCTCTGATCTCTTTCAGCCTGACCAATTCTACGGCAAGGGGCATCCAGAGAAACAGTTTAATGTGCTGACCCAATTCAAGTCTCACAGTATCATGAAGATGGTGAAACGCTTTGGGGGCTTCAGGAAGAATGGCCAGAACGTCTTCTTCGAAAAGATCATCTGTGGAATGCTAGCCAACAACGACCCGATTGCTGACCTGGACCAGTTTACGGGTCATGTCCAGAGGGGTCTGAAATCGGGGCATGAAATGGTGAGTCTTAAGGTCTCCATAATGGTTACAATGAATGGTCTTCAGCGTCCCAAAGAAGACATCGAGTCGTGGCTCCACGAACGAGGTCATCCAATTTTCAAGATGACCTCGGACACGTACTCGCGCGGCGGACGAAATTTCTATTTCGAGCAGAAGTCGGTCATCAAGGGCGACAAGACCCACAAATGGAACATTCCGATCATCTACAGTTCCAGTGTGAAGCCTGAGAACGCTGCTGGTAAGTTTATGAACAGGAATCAGCACTGTGTCTTCCAGTGCCGCAACGTTGACAAGAACACGTGGTTTGTGGTGAGCGAAACGTTGAAAGTTCCGGGATGATTGAAGAACCTTTCAGTTCAACCACAAGAAGATTGGATTCTACCACGTCGACTACACGATGGAGATGTTCGAGCTCTTCATGGAAGATTTCCAGAACTGGAGCATGAACATGGGAGATCGATTCTCGATTGTCAGCGATCTCTACTTCCTGGTAAGCCCTTCTCCTCCTATCCTAACTTTGGTTCTACTCCCAGATGCGCCACGACCCCAACCCGACGTCGGAGAAGCTGCTCATGGTCCTCAAACACTGCACTCAAGAACCTTCGCCCTGGGTTTGGAAAGCAGTCAAGTGGGCTCTGACCGCTCTGGTAACGCATGAGATGGATAACGTTAAGACGGAAACCAAAGAGGCCATCTACAAGACGATCGAAGAGGTCGTGCACCCGAAACTCCGAAAACTAGGCTTTGAGGCCAAGTACGACGACCAAGGCCACGATGAGGCCATGCGAGAAGTGTTCCACGGCATCGTTGAGCTTGGAAGCTACATGCATCTTCATCACAAGACTCAGCAGTAGCCAGGACATGGTTTCGTGCAGGATGGGGGTTCATTTTAAACGGCTTTGGGATAATAATGGTTTAAAAGTGCCTTGGATACACAGTCTTCCCACCCACAGCGCTTAGGAACCGGTCGGAGGAATCCGAGAATCTCAGAGTAAACAGCTAAAAAGATAGATTTTATTTAAGATACGTCACATAGCAAAATGATACAAGAATTCTATTACAAAATCAGAAGATGAGCCTCTTGGAAAAGATCGAGGAGCTGACCTGAAATGTGAAGAAATTAGAATGAATCGGGATAATGAAATACTCACGCTTGATCGGCTGCAAAGCTTCGGCCTGGTGGATATCGGCGATTCTCCCATGCTGACTTCTGAAGGACGGCGCGTGATGGCTGGGAAGGGGCTCGGGCTTGGACCGACCGACGAGAACGGGCTTGGATCGTCGGTGGAGTACGGGCTTGGGTTGCCGGTGGAGAAGGGACTTGGGCCGACGGACATTTCTGACATCGTCGACATGGGGCTCTGGCACGCGCTGCTGCACCGAGACCCGGCCGGCGTCCGCAGCATCGACGAAGATTTGGACCTATGGAAGGACATCCGACGTCGTGTTTCTTTGTGCTGCTCGGAGAACATCTTCACGTAGTTCATGGGCTCGCAGAAAGCCTGAAATGTAACTGTTAGTATGCATAAAGTGAGCCTAAAAGCTTACCTTGCAGCCCGGAGTAGCGTAGAAGTTGCTGTAACCCCGATCCAGAAGGTAGATTTCTGGGAAGTCCACGCGGGGGTAGTTGTTGGCGTTGCGCATCCGGTCGAACTCGCGCAGCTTGTGGCCCATCGTCGGTCCTCGCTTCTGGGAAAATTCGCAGTAGAAGATCGGGATCCTGCTCCGCATGAAGTCGGCGTCGATCGGGTCTTCTGGGTAAAACGTCTCCTCGATGAGGCTTGGATCGTAGATGTTTGTGGCGTTCTGGAAATACAAGGTTAGTCAGAGCTAAAGAGACGTAAGAACATACCCGAATGTGTCCGCCGAAGTACTCGTAAGGGTACCGGCAGTCGACCAGGAAGTACTTGGCCGCGAATTCCGCTTCTGGAAGAGTGCGGATCAGGTCGGCGAGGACTTCCGGGCTGATGCTCCTGAACGCGGAGGATTGGACCTGCGACGCGTTCGCGGAGGGAAGGTGGTAATCCTGAAAAGGGTCAATGAGCCAAGCTAATATGAATGGGAAGCTTACCGGAGTGATTTCCTCTTCCCGGGTGATGCTCGGCTTGCCCATAGAATCCAGCCTGCAAAGAACGGATGTTAAAGACGCCGATAATGAGTCGCGATGGTCGGCGATTCACGTCGAAACACGGCACATTGAAAGCACGCTACGGGTGATATTGAACACGCAGAAGATCGCATTTTACGGGACATCAATGCGAGTAATTTGCGCGAAATGAGAGGGTAATAATCGCGGATTCAAGGGTCACAAGATTGACGGCTAAAGCGCGCGACAGATGATAGCGATTCCGCGCTTTGTGAGTGGTCAGGGCTAAGCAAGAACAAGAAATCGCACAGCAGCAAAATCCGAAGAACATAATTTCGGAGAACTGAAAGCAGAAGGGCAGCGACCTTTCCTAAAGCAAATCACACCACGCGCGCGCACAAATTCCAGGTTTAGCAGCTAGTTTCGGAGCAATTCTGCCACATTTTCATGCTTTGCGAAGCTCTCAAAAGTGCGAATTTCTCACTCATAGCGATGTCAAGAATCACCAGCGGGAATTTCAGCGAATTTGACCAAAAGCGCAAGTTGAGTCCGTAGGAGGCGAGCGGCAATGGGACCCTCAAAAGCGACGCTCTCGGAAACGAATTCAGGAACGTCGCGAAGCACGAAACAACAACAGCACGGGAATATTACGCGGACAAAACGGAGCAAAATGAACGAAATTTTGGCAATTACTCGGTGCCAGTCTGACGGATTCACGAGCGACGATCCGAGCGGCGACGTCGAAGCGAGTTTGCAGAATCGTGATGCCAACTCTCGCTCGCCATCGCCGCTGCACTCTCGACGCGAAGAGAATCGTGAGGCGCCAAAATGTTTTTGAACAGCCTCTTTCCGGTGATGCTTGGCTTGAAGTGGGTAGAAATCCGTGACGGAACGAGATGTGAGAGTCGTCGAACGGAATCTGAGTGGTCAGATCACACTAGGCAACAAACATCGGGCTTCCACATGATCGAAAATGCGGTTTTCAGTACTTTTGAATCCCGTGCGTCTTGTTTGTGTGCGCTTATGCCAGGTTCCAGTGACAAGTTATGGATTCTTCGCCTTTACATTGTTTCCCAGGACTTCCAAAACGATCCCAAGTGCATCAATCTTTAGCTGCTCAGGAAGCCTTTTTTGGTTGAGTAAAGAAACCCCTAATTCTCCAAATTCCTCGAAACACTTTAGAAAGATCCTCAAGGCTGCGTTGTGAAGCGTTTAAGAGCCCGTGTCCATTCTGTTTCCCACAAAAGCTCCCAGCCTGAGAACAGCGCGCGATGTTTCCATAGGATCTCACCACGAGAACAGCATAATATGAGGAAGATGCGAAAATCTAAACTGCAGCCGGATTTTCGTTTTTGGCCATGTTTTCGAGCAAATGGAAACCTGTTTTATTTCCATGTAAATTTCAGGTCTTCAGAACCCCAAAATGGAGGTCGAGGACGAAGTTTGGCGTCACCGGAAGGTCCTCTACGGCGCCTATTTCGGCAAAGGACGCTACAACCCGCGAAGCTCGACAGAAGAGCAATTCTTCCATTTCCTGGACAAGCTTCTCAAGCTTTCAAAGAAGAAGTACGTTTGATACTCATTTCTGACGATTTTATGAGTCTTTTTAGGCGGGAAAGAACCGGGAAAACGCTGGACATCACGGATCGAAAGAAGCTCCTCTGTTTCGACTGCAACTGGCTTCGGGAACGGCACAATCCTGCCGACATCCGCCATGTAAGTTTCTTCAGTTTGGGCCTAGTTCGCTCACATTGATGCTTCCAGGTCCGACCCGATGTGCTGGAAGAATTCGAGTTCGCCGTGGGCTCATACATCGCCTACAGGAATCGCGAACGTTTCAACAAGATCAAGGATCTCAAGAAGGCGCAGGCGAATCTCCCGATCGCTGTGGAGAGAGCGCATATTTTGGAGCTTCTGGAAATGGTAATTTTGGTGACTTTTGCTGTCGAAATAACCGCGATAATTTCAGAACCAAGTGTTGATTATTGCTGGCGACACGGGATGCGGAAAGAGCACGCAGGTAAGCGATCTTGAGCATGCTGAAAACCATAATTTTTCGCCCTTGTTTTGCGATTTTTCAGCTACCCAGATACCTCCTTGAAGCGGGTTTCGCCAAGATCGCCTGTACCCAGCCACGCCGAATCGCCTGTACCGCCTTAGCCAAGCGTGTTGCCTACGAAACCCTCAATCAGTTTGGCAGCAAAGTCGGATACCAAATCCGCTTCGAGAAGTCCAAAACGAAGGCCACAAGGATCCTGTTTTTAACCGAAGGTCTCCTTCTACGACAGCTGGCGTCGGACAAGAATCTCTCTCAATATAACGTAAGTTTTAGCGTGAAGTTCAGTCATTAAGAGGGGTGATTTAGGTGATAATCCTCGACGAAGTCCACGAGCGAAATCTCCACGGCGATCTCCTTGTAGCCCTGCTTCGAGACGTGATTCCTCGCCGTCCGGACCTGAAGCTAATCCTCATGTCAGCCACGATCAATCTGGAGCTGTTTACGTCGTATTTCGAGAGTGCCCCTGTCGTTCAGGTATCTGTTCTTTGTGCTGACGAGCGTTCTCTAAAACTGACCTTAGGTTCCAGGACGACTGTACCCGATAGAGCTCCACTATATGCCGGTCAAGGAGCACGACACTTCGAAGACTGCGAAGATCGATGTCGGGCCGTATTTGAAGATCTTGGAGGTTGGATGAGCACGTCTTTATGAGGCTAAAATTTGTGAATTGGCGTTTTAGATGATAGATCATAAGTACAAGTCCCAAGAACGCGGCGATGTCCTAATTTTTGTCAACGGAATGTCGGCGATTTCAGCGATAGCTGAAGGACTGAAGCAGTATGCAGAGCACTCGAAGCGATGGATTATTCTGCGATTGCATAGGTGGGGAATTCTGTGGTTCTTCAACCCCTTCATCTCACTTTTCCAGCTCTCTCACCGAGGAAGAACAGGACAAAGTCTTCGATATGGCGCCTCCAGGAGTCCGGAAATGCATCATCAGTACAAACATAGCAGAAACGTCCCTAACGATCGACGAAATCCGTTTCGTGATCGACTCCGGCAAGGTGAACTTGGCAAAATACGACCCACTCACGCGATCTTCCCGATTGACCGATTGCTGGGTGTCCAAGGCTTCGGCTAATCAGCGAATGGGTACCGTATCCCTGCGAATTCTTGTAATATTGACGTTTTTAGGTCGCGCCGGTCGTACTGGCCCAGGAGTGTGCTTCAGGCTCTACTCAAACGAGCATTTCTCGAAGATGGAAGATTTCACAGCTTCGGAAATTCGCAGAGTATCGCTGGATTCGCTGATCCTTCAGATCCTTGGGATGAAGTTGGATTGTGGGTTTTAGAGGTCTTACAACATGTTTGATCGCTGTCATGAATTTAGGGAATGTGGAAGACTTTCCTTTCATTGAGAAGCCCGACGATGAAGCGTTTAAGGAAGCCATCGCTTCACTGCAAAGCCAAGGAGTCCTGTTCGAGGAGAACCACAACTGCCTGACCCCGTTGGGAGAGATCTTATCCATGCTACCGGTAGATGTGGCCATAGGAAAGGTAAGGAATCAGGTACTTGAGTCATGCTGACCTAGGATTTTCAGATGCTTGTGTACTCCTGTGTCATGGACCAGATTGAGGTGGTCCTCACAGTCGCCGCCGGACTCTCGGTCCAGTCTCCCTTCACGGCCCAGTCCTTCCAAAGCAACAATACGGTCCGGAAACGCGAAGAACTGATGTCGAGCGTTGGAGATCCATTCGTCCTCATCAACGTTTACCGAGCGTGGCTCGAGGCGAAGCGCAACAACGAATACACGCGAGACTGGTGCCGAGATCGTGGAATCGACGAATCCCGGCTATACGAGATCACGAAGCTGAGGAGGCAGTTTGCAGAAATCCTGGAGCAAGCGAAACTTATTGAGAAAGGGGATGAAGAGTCCACGACCTATGAAAGGAGAGTCAGGGCTGGCGATAAGAGGCGGCTGAGGGAGCTGAAGAAGGAGGCCAGGCAGAAGGAGAAGACAAGGAAAGTCTTGAAATACGAGAAGCATTTCGATTCTTTCGCGGATGTGGACGAAGAGGAAGATCAGAATGGTGAGTTGGGATTAGAATTCTCGGGACTTCGGGTCCATCCTAAGCGTAATTGTTGTGCTAATTGACCTGTTTTCAGACCCGACAAGGGAGATCAGCGTTCTGGAATTCGCTGTCTCCCATAATCAGCGCGAAATCAACAAAGTCCTGAGCGCACACAAGCTCCGCGATCTAGCCAGGCCCGTCGTCAAGATGATCATAGCCTCGGGCTTGTATCCCCAAGTGGCCATGGAGCACAACCACAATGTGCATACTGTAGGTCTCCAATATTCCTTCGATCCTTAAACGGTCAATTTCAGTACGGTCACGCGCAACTCGCCTACTGCCGATCGAAGCCATTCGTCAAGATTCATCCCAACGGCTGCCTTTCGCAGTATCCCCAATTCATGGACATAGAACAGTCTCACGACGGAGTGTCCGACAACCATCACCTGCTGTTTTACGGGATGCTCCTGGAAACGACCGATCCGTTCTTGGTGAACACGGCGAAAATACCAGCGCTGCTGCTGGTCTCATTCGCTAGAAGTGTAAGTCTGTGTCTGGGATTCATGGTTTGGTTTGGGATGAGAACCGGATGATTCTGGCCGTCACTCGTGGTCTTGGACACATGGTGGATGGCTTGTTTAAGACAGTCTAGGAGCAGATTTTGTGTCTGTACCTGTCTGTACAGGGTGACGCTCAAAAACAGACACAAACCTGCCGGCTTCTGTCTTGTGGTGTCTGGATCGTGCCATTTATGAGTGTCGCGCACCAGACCACCGGTCGGATCGAGCATTGTCTGTGAGGTACGACCGGTCAATTCGAGACACCACCGGATGGAAGCTGGAATTGGGGTCTGGTCGTCGCTGTCAGACAGCTGAAGCTTGCGTTGCTTTGTCTGAAAGACACACAAATCGCTCGATGTTGTCTGAGAACGACGCCTGACCTTCTCGCCTATTTCAGGTTATCCACTCCGAACCCAGAATCATCTGCTGCGACGGATTCATCGAATTCATCTTCGACAAGGAGCACCATGCGCTAGACGTCTTCGAACGGGCCTGCGACATCCGAAGAGACTTCTGCGAGAGTGTGGCCAGGAAACTAGCCAACCAGAAATACGGTGGCCGTGAGCTGGACCGGAAAATCGAGAAATTGTCAAGGATAGGATATCCGCTAAGGTACCGCTATCCTCTTGTATGAGCATTGAATGATTGTAGTGTTTCAGGCTTCGGAGAATAATGTATCCACCTGTCGGAATGCTTCTGGGCGTCCATTCGCTGAAAGGAGAAGCGATTTCCTTCGACGTGAAGATCGCTAAGGACGAGGAAGAGGCGCCGAGTTCCCAGGAGGCCGCAGAAGTGAAAGAAGAGGACCAGGAGGAGCCAGAAGTCAAGAAAGAGAGGAAGGGCAATCTGCAGCGGTTTTGCAAAGTGTGCCAGAAGATGCTCACGTTTGTGGGACCGACGGATGCCGTTCGTCACATGCGTTCCCACAAGGACAACGTATCTTAGGTTGGAGAGAATGTATATGTGTACGGGTTCTAAGACGGGTCGAAAATTAATGTATTTTAATGCTCATTTCATAAATATCGGACTTCTTAAGAGAGATCTTGCAAGAATCAAGGAATCCCCCGGCGTCCATCTCGTCCAAAACTTGCTCGAATTGGTCGTCGTTGACGTAGGAGAGCGAAACGGTTCCAGCCGCTCGGTCGGCTGGGAACGATCGGATAAATTTTGCGATTTCTTCGCTGGTCAAATTGTCGCTGTGGATGGCGAATTCGCCGAGGAGGGGATTAAGTTTGAAAAGGTTGAACAGGCGCTCGTGGTCGCCGTTGTAGGAGAGATCGAATCGCTAGATTAGAGTTGCTATTTTAATCGAATCAGGCAGGAATGGACGAACCTTTAAGGTGGGTAAGCTCCTAAGTGCAGCCTCGATTTCATCGATAATCGCATAAGGTCGTTTGATCCAATACTTCCTGATTGCGAGGAGAGGTTTGAGTGAGAGCGTGGGGAGAAGGAGTTCCCGAGGCACCTGAAACATGACCTTTAGAAGGAAGAAGAGGGCATTTGGAGTTCATCTTGGATCGGATCCCTAATCTTACCTGACTCTCGACCATCCCAAGCTGCAATTCCTGCAAATACGTACAATTCGGGAGTTTCAGAACCTGCTTGAGTCGTTTCAAATTCGATCGTTTGCAGTCGTCGTTGTACGCATGCCACTTGATCGATCTAACGCGAACGTTTGGAGGCCAAAACACAGGAGAATTGATCGGAATTGAGGTGATCCGGAAATGTTTGCATTCCACGTCGATCCGGTCTGCGAAAGCGCTGAATTTTCGACTTCAAAATAGCCCATAAATGTCGGACTTACTTGAACTTGACGTCGACGGAAAGCCTGGGAAGGAATTCCTGGACAAGAAGATTCCATTCCTTGCTGACCAAACGGCATCTGAGAAGGTCGGAGAGAGAAAAGTACTGCGTAAAAACGAGGTATTCTAGTTCTTCAGGAAGCTGAAAAGGCGAGAGAACGTTTGGGGAGGGCTCAGCGATGCGCTGAGATCTCTTTCGAGACGAAGATGCGCCCATCTGTCGTCCAGTTGACGGGAAACAACTTTGAATCGGATTCCCGCGAAGTGAGTCAGGCTGCCGCGTGTGAATTTTAGTGACGTTTTTGATCGCCGCTCGCCAAGAAAACTGCCTTTGTCAATGTAGTCACTGTGCGACTGCCTGGGTTGGGGGTGGAAGGTTGCGTGTTTGATCTCTTGGAGGAGGAGTTCCGGAATGTAATTGGAGCTAATTCAAGTGCAGGCTGGAAGGCATAAACAAGCGTAGCGTTGATTCGGAAGTTATGAACAAGAAGAACAGGTTGAGGGTCGTGAGAAACTGTAAACAAAAAAATTAGGGATTGGGTGTTTTCTTAGGAGCAAGATGTATAGAATTAGTTCTGATTGTCAGATCCCGTAGGAGTTGAAAAGTGCAGGGTCGTCTTTAAAGAAGAGATGTCGTAAAGATGTGACAGCGAGCACGAAAAAACCAGTCTGTTCTGACACTTTAAAGAGGTCATGGAAACCTGAATTTTGACTTTTTGTTATTTGAGAGCTCAGATGGTTTCAAATATTGTTTTCGGTCCGATGTTGTTCAGAGATCTATGCTTGACAGTGTAGCATTGATGGGTTTTCAGAGCCTGCACACCTGCACCGTTATGTATACAGAACAGCTCCGATGTCATTGTTTCGATCTTTGGTCACGTGATCCATGCTTAAGGATGGCGCCTGAAATGTCCGATTTTTGCCGTTTTGGATTTTGGGCTAATGAATGATGAATGCAGTTATTTATGGACCTTAACAAGCTATGCCTGGATTCCCTGAATCCTGGGTCTGTGAGAGGAAAACCATTTGGGGACAACCAGCTGAAACTCGACCAATTCCGATTGTTTCCCTTAATGTGCTAAAGATCTCCCTGGAGCGATCTCTAAACAAGGCTATCCCACAGCTGGGAATCTCCAAAAGACAGCCGTCAACACTTCGTCACTCTCACAACATCCGCCACCGTCGACGTCCCACGACAAATAACACTTTCGGCCAAGTGTATCAGATTGGGGACGACAAATCTTGGAATAATGAATTGTTTACTCTTGCCTTCGTTCGTTCGTTCGTTCGTTCGGCCTTTGGTCTTGGGCAGCGCAAAATCTGAGGAGAAGAAGACCGAAATTATTATGTACATAACTATATTCGGTGGACCAAAAAAGTGCCGTCATGGGACCTGGATGTTTACGACGCAGTCTTGGGACTTTTATGGGATTACTGGTGTCGGAATGGCTTTGCCAATCGTTCTAATTTCCTGAATTTTCTGGCTACATTTTGCAAAAACAGTTGATGACATTTTAATCTTTGGTTCTCATCTCCGGCAACCGTTAAAAACCCTGATGTGATAGGTCCAGATGGCCTCCGCCCAGTCTTGCGAAATCGGGTAATTACCCATGAAAGGGTCGCCCGAGTCTTGGAAGCAGAAGTAAGCAGCTTTGATCTGGCCGCTGGAATGGTCTTAGTCAGGTTTAGAATCCCGGTTAACTTTCTTAGCAGCCTGGAAAACTCCAGAAACCCAAAACTACGCGCTGTTTATTCCAGCCTCCGCGCAATCTGCCTAATTCCTCCTCGCCACATTCATCATAAATCTATCAAAACATGACCCGCGGCTGTTTACAACTTTCGGCACCCTCCGCAATCTCGAATCTTCCCCGTCCCCACTGACGGCCTGGTCTCCACTTTGTTGGGTCCAGCTGTGACGGACCGCTCGGATATCGTATATCCTCGTCGCGTCGCCCTTTCGCCGTCCTCGCACCATCTATCTCTTCTCGAATCAATCGATCACGGGCGCTTCCGCTTCACAGCAGCTCTCTGTGGGCTATCCGCAAATCTGAGGCTGTTAAGCAGTTTTCCCCAGTTTGCCATTTTTGGTTTTTCCTGATTTTAGTCTATTACGCGCTGGGGACAATGCGCCCGTCTTCCGCGTTTGCGGCGCGCCCGCGCAAGAGGAAGAGAGGCGAATTCCCGGAGTCACAAAAACGAGGCGCTTAGAACGAGAACGACGACTCATCTAATTGCATAAATTGAGTCGTTTCGGCAACTCCGCAGCGGCTAGTTCAGCTCGCTTCGAGGAAATTGATGTCGTTCCGGGGCGACCTTCCAAGAGGAAGACGACACAATGTTTACAAGTGCTCGAACGAGCGAAGAAGATCGCTTTCGCGCTCTTCAAAGTTCGCTTGAGCACCACTTTCTCTTCCTCTGAACCCATTATTGTCCCCCGCGCGAAAGTGAATTTGTGTTTTTTCCGAGTCAGTTCCGTTGGGACATGTGCGCTAAAGCGGTTTTGAGTGTTCCGTTCGGGGTTAGGGAATGAGGTCAGTTTTGGATTGCGAGCAAAGATTAGGGTGGGAAAGTTGCAAAATTGAGGTTACCATGGATTGTCATGACGTCCAAAATTTGAGAGGTTTTCGATGGGCAAGAAAGGCCTAAACCTGACTGTATAGGGACATTTTGAACAGTTCACTATTGCTTACGATCATACCTTGCTGAATATACGCGATCTCGTCAGATCTCGCCAAGTCAAGCAGCAATGGGCGTCGGTAGTACTTAGATTGGAGACAGCTTGGGAATTCCACGTGTCGTAAGCTTTTTGGTCTTTTAGTAGACGCATCTTCCTTTTTCAGACTGTTTTCAAGGGCTCAGAATTTATTTGAGGCTTGGAACACCTGGAACACTTCTTAAAAGTTTTTGTGCAATCAGGCACTTTAACGCATTCTCAGAATTTGTATCTCGTGGAATAAGCCAAGTCTCTCGATGTCATTTTTCAGCGTTCCAGGTCACAAAAGACCATTCTAAGCACTATTCAAGGGTTTCACATCACAAAAAGGCTATTTATAAGTGCCTCGTTCGAGACACAATTTCGAAATTTCAATCACGCCTCATCCAAAAATGTACAGTATCATGTGAAGCTTGCTTTCTACTTTCAGCCATGACATATTAATTGAACTGACCCTTAGAAACGCAATGTGTTCTCTCTCCCACCACCCCTGTTCATAATCAATTTGCGAGTGTACAACCCCCAATCGCTTCCATTCACGCGACCCCGCCGCGTTCCCGGATTAATCGATCGCAGTCGGCTTAGCGCCTGAAACTCATTTCCGTTGAATTAATTAGGTGGTACAAAAGGTTTTTAGGAAGGCACGCCTAGAAGAGCAACGGAGCTAGATTAGGGCCACCGGCGCGCGCCGTCGACGGCTTCAGATTAATCGCGTGCGTTTGAGCAAAGGTCGATGTTTATTTATGGCTGCGCATGGGACTCGTAAGTCCCATTTGCGGGCGCACGGGCTCCGCAGGGGCCACTTTCGACGGCGTTTCCGGGGAAACGTTTCTTGCGGCTTGGAAGCTTGATTCTATTTCCGTTGGGCTATTTCCTATTTCTGAAGGTTTCGATTTAAGGGTTTTGGGATCTTGACTCTTGAGGAATGACTTGAGATCCTCGGAAAGGTCTTAAGTAAGATTAGATTTTAGCCGGAACTATGAGAGAAGCACGTGTAAAGGTTTCCTATAACGACTTAACGATGCTAAGGCTGTTTTCAGAACTGTCTGTCATTTGAGCCAAAGCCATCGAATGCCCAAATAAGATCAGCCAAAAATTCAATTTTCCGAATTACGTAAAAGATACAATTTGATAGAATTTGACTTCTTATACAAGTCCTAAAAGGGCATTTCAAGAATGCTACAAATGCGACTCTTTAGACATCAATTTCAACATGGAAAGTGTCACGAATGCTGACAAACGACCATTTTTCATAGGAAGGGAAATGGACGTTTGGCTGCTTCTTTGCTGCAGAGACCAAAAGTGCTCCTCTTGCAAAAGTAGCATTTTTCTGCCAACTCCCAAATAGCTGTTTTCGCTGCAATTACACCTAATCTCCACCCTTAAATGCCCCGGACCTGGACGAAACCAGCCATTCCCATTTCCCGCGAAAGTTCTCATTTCCACCGCCGCGGGCCATTCTCCTCAGCTCTCTTCGGATTTGCAAACGCATTTCTCATATTCGAGCGCAGCAATTTTCCGCAACCAAATCACCCCAAAACACTAAAAGCTGCCATTACCGCCGCTCTACTATAAGCTGCACACATTAACGATTCATAACGACCCGCTTTTTGCGTTGTTTACATCATGCGTTCCGCTGAACCCATTGCATGCTTTCACTTAGTCGTTGGATGTGCTCTTTCCTGTCGCTGCGCAGATATCCGTTTTTGTCCCAATTAGCGGTTTTTTTTCTTGGCGGAGATGGTTTTGTTGTGAGACGGGGAGGCGGGCCGGTTTTGAGGGGTGGCTGTCTTGTAGCAGGGTGCTTGAAGGAGTGTCTTGGATGTGCTTCTAAGGATTTGCATAGCTCTGAGCTTTTACGTATCTTCGCACAAATTTGAGCTGCAGGATTGGCTTTGACTTTAGCCTTGTTAGCTATTTTTGAATCTCCCAAAGATGTCAAGGTTCATGGCAATTCGCGGCTCGGACTTGCCCGAGTCCAAGGGTCGGCTCAGGCTTTGAATTGTCCGAGTCTCGGATTGCCAGAGATGTCAGATACCCAACTTGGCTTCCAAAGCTCTTTGGTTTTTCCTTAATGTTTTCGAGTTTCGAGTTGTTTTCGAGTTTGAAGTCCGGCGCTTTGGGCTCCTTAAGTTTGAACCCAACAAGGGAACGTTCCCTGAATGCTTCTTTCGAAACTGACTGAAACGGATTGATACCGAAACCCAATAGATCGGAACTATGAGATCCTTTGAAAGGCCGAAGATTGACGTATTTCGATGACGCTAAACAGAGATAGGTAACACTTGAGGTACTGTAAGAACCTAAGTTCATAATGTCCGCAACCCAAGGTGTCGACCTCTACCGACGGAAAAATGGGCTTTCTCAATTTTCCCTGCCATGACACCGATATCCCCCTGAGCGCACATAAATCCATTTATCCCCAATTAGCGATTCCCCTGCGCTTCGCATATTTGTTGTCATCAAAAGAGACACATCGCTATTGGAATGCGGCCTCAGGCTAGCAGGCACACATCAGCTTCCAACGACAAACCCGCGTCGGGTCGTCGCGCGCGGACAAGGCTAATGGCATGCGGGAAAGGACGAAGCGCTTATCGCGCGCATCGCTTTCGCGGTGCCCGAAAATTGATGTTGGCCGCGGCGGAAAAGGGGCAGAAGAAGAAGCCGCGGAAGAGACGCTTTTAAAGGGTCGAAGGGAAATCTTCTTAGTTGCTCCGGCGGCGGCGGCTTTCAGCGTGCTCGTTTGACGCCAAACGCGATTATTATGTTGCGTCTTTTGTTTAAAGATTTAAATGTGTGCGCGCAGTGTTTGCAAAAGAGACGCTGAAGACGCCTCAGGGAACTCGGGAATTCGCGCGCGTGCACCCTGGACATATTCCTGGAAAAGGGAATGAAAAATCGAAATTTCCGTCAAGGATTTCCGTTTGGCGTGTTTGATTTAGCGAAACGTAGATGGAGGGCGAGATAATGGCCGTGATTGTCGTAGTTTCAGAAGGACTCGCTGAGTCGATGAGTCGAAAGCACCATTACGAGAGTTGAAAGGAGCCCGACCGACAGCGAAGAGGAAGAGGAGGAGAAGGACGTGGATAAGTGGACACGCGAGTGGAGGAGGTTGCAATTTTGTGCTTGAAGGGAGTATGGAAACTGAAAAGACGGGATGATGGTAAGTTGGGTTCGTGTTTGGTCAAAATCGAGAAACTGAGATCGGGATTTTTAAGGCTTCTTTAGGGCTTTGGCCTTGAGTTTACGGCTCAAAGGCTTCAAGGCAAGCAGGCTTTCCAGGCTTAAGGCTGTTTTAAGACACGGAAAATCTGTAAAAAAGCTTTACATTTTAGTAAGATTAGAATGGTTCCGTCCCACCACAATAGTGATTAAGTCAGCCAGATTCGCTATTTATTTGAGGCAGTTAGAACCCTTAAGAACCCTTATTTGAGACAGTTAGAACCCTGGATCCATCGTCTTAAAAAGCAACAAATTTGGGAATTCTCAAGCTTTTGAAATTGAACCATGACCGCTCACAGCCAAAACCAACAAAGATAATGACAGGTTTCTGTGTCATTGACAGCTGTCGTCCAGCCGCTCATCCTCAGCTGGTAGATTAGAAGCTTGACAAGCTTCCGTCATAATGATTTTTAGAGTTTTTTGCGCTTAAATCAAAGCACTCTACTATTTGTTTTGACCCTTGATTTGCTCTTTTCGCGGATCACAATTCCATATGCAGCCACCGCCGTAACGAGAATTGCTTTTGATAAGTCGCAGTTGGTGGCCGCAGCGGCGTTCATTTAATATGCAGAGCGTGAAAGACCGGCCAAAGAAGTGTACTTTTAGTGCAAAGGTTGATGAGCGACCCGTCAAAATTTGCGAGAAGTTATAAAAAGGATGGTCAGGAGAGTCTGGAGGATGATGAGTGGAACGAGGAACGATGGGAATTTATATTAATTGGTCATTTTTTGATCTCATCAGACCTTGAGCAATTTAATCCTCATTCCTGTCACGAGTCCTGCCTTTCTCATCTCTCAAAACCGAACTTTCCACTCTCTAATCAAACTTATTTGCTTCTCCGCCCGTTCTTCAGCCGCGTCTTCCCCTCTTTCTCCAGGGAAACAACGCTCACAACGGCGTTCATTAAAGCTCTAAGCGTGTGTTTCTTCCCATGAGAGCCCACTCTTAGAGAGCGCATCGCTTGAGCGCGAGGCTCCGATGACAGCGATCTTGCGATTTCACATGCATGTGACTCTCTAAATTGGGGTGTTGCGTCTTGTGTTTGGCAAGAGTTTTGCCTGGGATGGGTGTTTTTAGAGAGCTGAGTTTGCCGGTTCTGGGTTCGCCTGCTGCTGGAATGCAGGTCTCTTGTAAAATCGGCAAAACTAGCTTTTTTATGGATGTTCCTCTAATCCTCTCCCGCATTCAAACCTCATCAATCTCATCCGAGTTTCATTCAAACATCGATCCCATTAATCGCTGCCCTCCGCCCTCAAATTCACCCCTCATTAATAACCCACAAAGTGTAATAAGTGCGCGAAAACAGCGTCGTCCTGCAACCGTCGCCGCCTCTCCGGGCATCTCGCCCGTCCTCGACCGGAACCTCTCCCAAGCGCCCTCCACCCTCCGCCATCCCTCTCCCTCCGCGGCGGCCTCGTAACAACTCCCCGTGGTCGGCGCAATATTGATCTACGTCTTCCCAGAGTGCGCGCGCGCTGTTAGCAGCTCCAGGCTTGCACTAAAACGCATCCGGGCGCGATCGCTTTCGCTGTCCTTCCACGGCCGCTGCGGCGGCGGTGGCCTCTTGTGACACTCTCTGCAAACACTCCCCAATTATGGTTCTAATTTAACCAACATTTAATTGCAGCTCATTGTGACGGCAACTAATTGGTTTCTATGGGCGCTCTGCGCCTTCCTGGCGCCCGTCGCCAAGGGGATCATCACGGATCAGGTAGGGGACAGGCAATCTTAGAATCTGAGCTGGAAATGTTGGGTTTAGGATCCGAATACGAGGTACATGTGCCAAGGCACTCTGAGCGATTATGCGGCTTGCCAATGCCGTGAAGAGGAATCTGAGTTGGCCTGCATTAATGCTCAATTCGTGGATACGGACGTGTTTTTGCACGTCAATAATCATTACAGGTAGGCCCCAAATTCAGCTTCAAAAAGACCCAAAACAAGACTAAAAACTTGACGAATCCATAGGTCTAAAAGAGTGTTTTCAGGCATCTCAAGAAGGTAACCTTCCACGGAAACAACTTCCAAGACCTTCCCGACGGCGCGCTCTTCGGCCCCCACGACCACAAAGACCTTCAAGTCCTCAACATCTCTGCCAATTACATCGTGAATCTCAACAAATACGCTCTCAAAGGCATGCCTAATTTGAGAGTACTTGACTTGAGCAACAACGAAATTGTGCTCAAGGAAGAGAATGTTGACTTTCTCACTCATACGCCTAAGCTCAGAGAGGTAAGGCTTGGGTCATTCTAGCCTAGCTTAACCCGTACTCTCAGCTCTATCTACGCCGAGCCTTCACCTCGGTCGTAAACCGCTCTCAGCAGTTCGATATCATGATGAGAATGTTCGCGAACGCGAATCTCCAACATCTCGAGGTTCTGGATCTCAGCTACAACTACTTTAACACCGTCCCTTACGAGCTTCCGTGTCCATTCCCAGCGCTGAAGACGCTGGATTTGAGGCAGAACTTGCTTAAGAGTTTGAGCATAAACACGACGTGTTTGCAAGATGTTGATAAGGTCGATCTCAGCAGGTAAAAGTCGGATTTAAAGGTTGGAGTTAAGGGCTGAATTTAGGAACTATTTCCGAGAGTTGGACAAGACGTTCCGGGAGCAGACGGCGAACCATTTGCCAGACCAGTCCCTGGTTATGAGGAATTCGTTCTTCTGTGACTGTAATAGCAAGGATTATATCCAGTGGATACGGGCTTCTAATAAGGTGAGTCTTAGTTCTAGGGATCTAAGGGGGCCCTAATCGACCTTGGGGTTCTAATCATTCAACCCGGGCCTAACCTCAAACATTGATTTCTTGAGATTTTGATCCCACGTCTTGACGACCCCAAAATTACAGATTCGCGACAAAGGAACGCTCCTCTGCGCCCGAGCCAGCCCAGAAGAATACACAGGTGTTCGCCTCGTCGAAGTCCCGCTTAAGCAACTCGACTGCAGCAAATCGCTAAATCACTCGTCGCCTTCGGTCTCCTCGCACACTTCGCACTGGATCTTCGCCACGATTCTTTCGCTTCTTCTTTCAATCGTTCTCTACTAAACCAAAAAGTTCATACGTGTTTTCTTCGACTTGATCCATCCCAGTTGTTTTCTTCTATTTCATGGTACCATAGCAGCAAAGCTTCAAATAAAGTCAAATATTTTATCCTGGATTTGGGCATTTACAAATGGCAAGGATCGACTGACCTAGAAGCCACTGGCTTGATAGCTAGATTCGGTTATTTGGAGGCCGGTTTACGCGTCTTGAACTGGAATTTACAGCACCCGTGGGGGAGCAAAAGCGTTTCGTACTTTTGCGTGAGCGTCCCGTAAAAGTAGTTGATGTGGAACTTGTGGATCAGCTTCGCCAAAGCCACCTGGAGGTCCTGTTCCGCGAATCTGCGTCCAGCGCACATTCTGGGTCCATGACCGAAGGGAAGAAAAGCGAACGGATGCGAGTCGTGCACCTCGACGCCGGTGTCACCCCGGAGCCATCGTTCTGGGATGAACTGGCAAGGCTTCTTGTAGAGCTTCTCGGACCTGGAGAGCACGTTTGTGTTGATCTCAATGGGCGTCCCAGCTGGGATACGGTAACCGCTCAGAACGATGTCGGTTTGTGGAATCCGGGAGATGTCGGTGCCGATGGGGAACAGCCGGAAGGATTCTTTGATGCAAGCTTTCAGGTATGGCAAGTTGTGGAGGACTTCGGACGTGATTTCTGGAATTTTGCAAGGTTCTCTAAAAATCGAGGTGGATTTCTTACCTGTCTTCTTTCCCAGGGCGCTGCAGACCTCCTTGTGGAGCTTCTCTTGGACCTTGGGATGCTTGGCAATGTTGTAGAGGTTGTAGATGAGCGTGGGAGACGTCGTGGAGAGGCCGTCGGAGAAGAGCGAGAGCAGAAGGATGCTAATATCCTCGTCGGTCAGCTCGGGGTTCTTGGCCAGATGGGAGACGAATTTGAGGTCTTTCTCTTCAGCATTCTGGTTTCGGAGACGTTGGATGGTTTCGGCGATAAGCTTGTTGGCTTCCCTGAAAATACGAAAATCTATAATTCGGCCTGCACCAATCGCAAGCCAAAAAGTCAAACCTGACTTACTTGTAAAAAGCGTCCTCCAGCTTCACAAACTTCTTCCACTTCGGCGTAGAAACGTAGCGGTAGAACGGCAATGAGTAGGCCAGATCTCCGCTAAGAACGAAGATGTTCCTATTCGTCTCTATCAGCTCATCGGCCCAGTTTCCAGACGCCGGAGTGAAGACTCCAAGCCGCTTCTCGAAAACCAGAAGACCAGCGGATTCCAGGCTCCATCTTCCTCCAGCCATTCGCATATCGATCTCGGAATTCTCGTCTCCACTTCGGTTTCTCTCGATGAAATCCACGAGATCTCCGGCGACTTGATTCACGGATGGCAGATATTGCTTCACGGCTTGCGGCCTCATCATGGACTGCTGCGCGGCGCTCCTAAGACGGTACCAGGGCTCTCCGTTGAGGTTCCCAAGACCGGGGTTGAATCCACGCATCTTGCGGTAGAGTTGGGTCGTTTCTTGGAGCGGCGTGATGTAGGGCATCTTCCCGTCGGATTGGAAAACTGCCTTCGCGTCTTCAGGCTCGAAAACGTGGACAACGGAGCCGCGATCCCAGCCTAGATCAGTCTTCACAAGCGGTCCGAAATCGAGGTTTAGTTGCTGGAGCGATTTGGCCAAAGATGGAATCGTGCGGCCACCTAAAATCAGAAATAGCCTTAAACGTATTCTTCCCGCCACTCACCTGATCGAAAATAGGGCAGATTCCCAACGAGCGCACGCTTACGGGGTCCAGGAATTTGATCGAAAGGCTTGGCGGCCTGAGTGCATAGCTTCCGCCTGAGGCAAATCGATCTCCACAACATCTGAAACAGAAATCTCAAAAGTGGAAAACAATCCCGGCGCTCCCGACCCCGAGTTATCAAGTCATGTGGCGGCGCATGCACCCCATCACCACTGC
Source organism: Steinernema scapterisci (assembly GCA_000757745.1). Classification (NCBI taxonomy): domain Eukaryota; kingdom Metazoa; phylum Nematoda; class Chromadorea; order Rhabditida; family Steinernematidae; genus Steinernema; species Steinernema scapterisci. The sequence continues at coordinate 158,824 of KN167765.1, forward strand.
ACCACCATTCTTATCGATTTGTTTTTCTCAGTTCTATCTCGCTCCCGCGTTACCCGTTTCGTGTGATGATGCCCACCTTTGGAACGTTTTTTGCAGGATTGCACGTAATTGGACGTGATTAGCGGCTTTATTCCTGGTTTCTTTGGGACAACTGGGACTAGGGACTAATTCCGTGCTAGGCCGTAGGCTTCGGGCCTGTTTTCGCCTTGGATCCAGCGTTCTGGGATAAATTAAGTTGTATTCTTGAACAATTTCTCGGGTCTGGCGAGGAGGTTCACGTTGACTTGGGCCGGCGTGTCGTCGGGGGCGTGATATCCGCCTAGGAGAAGATTTGACTGCGAGATCCGGGAGATGTCAGGGCCAAACGGGAACAGGCGCAAGGCTTTCTTGATGCAGGGGAGTTGCGGAAGGATATCGGAGGCGATTTCTAGAATTAGAAGGTCGCTTCAGATCGCAGTTCAAGAACTAACCGCTTTTTCCAGCTGTGGCTGACCTGAGCTCATTGTAGAGCTTCTTCTGAATCACAGGATTCGTGGCAAGGTTATACAGGATGAAGACCAGCGTGGGTGCAGTCGTGATGAAGCCATCGGAGAAGAGCGAAAGTGGTGTCAGCCTCTGTGAGTTCTGGATTCTTGGCCAACTGGGATGCGAATCGCAGATCCTCGCCGGGATGCGTTCAATCGCTTTGTTGATCAGCGTCGACGTTTCCCAACACTTGGCGATTGTTCGTCCACCTGAAAACGGAAGAATCAAGGAAATCTAAGAGAAGAAGAGCTGAGGAATACGCGCTATGGATTAGAACATGGTTCTGTGTTAATAACGTTCGAAAAGCGAGGTTAACCACGAGACCAGTTCTACAGTACCCACGCTAGAAACACGACCGATTCCCTGGTCCATGCGCCGCTGGAAATGGTCACATTTTAGACACGCACAAACCACAGACAGCGTAATTATCAAGACCTGTCCAACGGTCCCATTTGAGACAGATCTGAAGTTCCAGATTCTAGACGTCTGCAATGGCCTGGCAGACCAAATGAGCAGAAATGTGGCCAGAAATACCCATACCAGACGTCTAAAAGCACGACAGCCACGTACAGACACGCATTTCAGACCCCACAGACCATTTCAGACAGCTTCAGAGTCAGACAGAAGACAGCTGTTCAGACAAAGTCAAGCATTTTTCTCACTTCTCCAATGCGAACTGGTCGTTTCGAAACCGTCCGAACGTTTGACAAATCGGTATTTTTTGTATTTTCGCGAGTTTTCGTATTTTAGCCTGCGTGGCTCACTATTCCCAATCTCACCTGTCCTGAAATAAGGCAGACTGCCAACGAATACGTGGTTCCGGCGTCGTGGGATCTGATCGAACGGCTTCACCCACGCCACTGTCTGTACTGTGAATCTTGGGAGAATTGATATTCGCGCCGTTGACATCTGAAATGGGAAGTTGCTTCCTTGATTATGTTTTTTTGATCTTCGGCTCCCCTTGATTATGTCCTTCATATCATGTTTCAGAGATCGTACGAGGCAAGACAGCATTAATCATGTTATGGTTTCGGGGAAGCGTAGATTTTGTATTGGGGAGCCGAAGATCAAGTGGGCTGAAGCGTGGGCGAATGACCTTCCGTGTAACCCATTGCGTTCGATTTATAGGATAGAATTGCGCGTAAACCAGCTGGGAATTCCTGCCCAGTTTCGTCTGATCCCAACTGCCATTCGCCGCTCGGCTGAAGATCCTACAACGGTGAAATTGCGACCGCTGCGACGCCGCAACGACACAGATTCTCGGCAACTTGGTGACAGATCGTCGTATTTGCATTCCAGCGAAAGCGCTCTGCAAGTTTGTCAAGATTCAGTTGTATTTCATGCTCCTTTTTACGTGATCGTGCTATGGTTCGTATTGCTCAAAATCGCGATTCCAAATTTCGAGGATATCCTGCACGTGCTTGAACGTTTTCGTGACCTTAAATCGAGCTTTTATCCCTGTTATTTACTCTGATATTTCCCTCACTTTCCAGAGATCAAGGATCAACTTCCCTCTTTCACGCCGCTGCCCTTCCTGCTCGCCACGGCCAGGCTCAGCGTGCTTTGTTCGCCTCTTGTTTCCAGCCATCCCGTTTCTCTCCCTGTGCACGTTTTCGCTTGTGCAGAGCTGCCCAGCCACGCTCTTCACACGCGACAGCTGCGCTCAACTCTAGCCGGCACGACAGTCGACGACGGTATTGATTTCGGCGTCATCAGTGGTCCTGTTTTACGGCATTCTTCTGTGCACTATGCCGGGCGCCTTACTTGACTGTATTCCGTGTTTTGGGGCTATTTTTAGCGCTGTTTTGTTGCGCGTTTGCCTTGTTCCTCGCGCCATAGTTCTATGCTTCTCTCAACCGCGAAACTCGTGTATACTGGAGCGTCACAATCAGCAAATTTGCTCTTCGCTATTCCCTGTATTCGAGGGCCCGTGAATCAGCGTTATTGGCCTTCCGTGTGTTGTTATTGTGCAGCACCAGCAGACGTCGCCGCTTCGTTTTTCGGGTGTTTTCGCTGTTGGATTTTTCGCAAAGTCGAGTTTGAGAATTGATTGATCTGCTTGTGTGTCGTTTAGAGGCCGTTGGATAGCGATTGACTTTGCTGAGGTGTGTTGTTTGGCTATTATCGCTTTCAAGATTTGAGGCTACGTGTTCCTTTCCTAAGCCATATAATCTGCGCGTTTATTGATTCCGTGTTCCTTTATTTGATCCCTATTAACCAGCGTTTCGTTCCAGAATCAGATGTCGCCAACTCCGACCCCGACGCAAGATACCCAGGCGCCGGAGCACCACCACCATCATCACCATCATCACCGCAAGCACTCCTCATCATCGACATCCTCTTCGCCACGCTCTCCAATCTCACCAACATCGCCACCGAAGCCCAGAGCTATCGACGCCCTGCACCACGCGATGTCCAGCGCCAGGGCTGAAGAAAGCTTCCTGTTCGACCACAACTACCGGTTCGTCTCCGTCAGCGACCATATCCTGAACTCCCAGTGCCCTCACCCGGCCGAGGACGAAGAAGCCGCCAAGGAATGCAACGTGTGCATCTACGCGAAGGAACTCGAATTGGCGCATCTACCGGACATGATCTTCCCGAACAACACGTTGACGATTACCGCTGCGACGGCGAAGAATCCCCAGGCCACTTCGATCCAGTTCAACGCGTTGGATGCCTTGAAACGAGTGGACGCGCATCATCTTCCGAACGTCCAGGTCGGCGCCAGCCAGGAATGGCAGAAGAGGCGGAATCCCAACATCGAGCTGGATTTCAAGGCCAAGGACTTCGATTGGACATACACGAGCGATTATGACGCCACAATTGGCGAAGGATTCAGGTAAGGAGAGGGTGAGGAGGGGGTAGTTGGGAAACCGACCGGTCCACGGCTTTGAGGGGACTTGAAAATGAGGTTTCAGCGGAGCCGTGGATCATGTCTAGTACCGAAGAAATGAGACTCATGTGAACGTCTGTGGGCGTATCCTAGACAGGCGATGTCTCGCTGATGCCCACGGTGGACTATTCCGACCGGTCTGCTATGGAAAAGCGTCCAAAGATTTTGAGACACTGCTGTCTGGTTGTGCAATTTTGACCTCTTATCCACTCCGAAGGCTAATTAATGATGGTTCCAGGATAACTGAAGCCCGCGCCGACGAACGGATCAACATGGAACGCTTGAAGCGCCAAGAACCAATCCACTTCTACTCCCAGTTGACCCTCTACGAAGACGAACTCGCGGACCACGGCTGCACCGCGATGAACGTCCGAGTACGCTGCATGCCGACGAGCTTCTTCGTCCTCTGCCGCTTCTATCTCCGCGTGGACGACGTTATGGTCCGAGTCTGCGACACCAGGCTCTTTGGCGAACGCGGCTCCGACAAGATTATCCGCGAATGGACCCGCCGTGAGGCGAAATACAGCGAGCTGAGCCCTCTGGGATTGGAAGCCGTCAGGGATTCGAACATCATTTGGCAGTATCTTCCGATCGTGGATTCCCGCTACACGACGCTGACCTTCGACCGCGCCTGACGAAGGTGAATCGTGGTCGTTTTATGTCTTATCCTTGTTCTTGTTTCGCTCTCCCTCCCACATCATCTTTAATCCTTCTCTTAGTACGGGTGTTCCGCTGGTTCTTGTTGATTTACTGTGCGAATTGTTGATTTGTCCCTGTGAGCCTAAAGTAAATTCTTAATCCGCTGTTTCTCGTAATTTCAGGCATGATTTTGTCAGCATAAATTATGTTCAGATACAGAACGAAAACAGGGACGGCTCCTCGTTCCTCCCATTGAAGATATCCCGGAGATGGCAGAAGTAGAGCTTCGTGTCCCCCTGGCAGTCGACAGGAGTGACCTTAGCGCGAGCGGCATCGATCCGCTTCCGGCGGAAGAGTTCCAGGGCGCGCCGGAGAGCGTTTCATGATGATCAGCGGCATGGCGATGCCGTGGAGGGTCATCCAGTTGAAAGCTTCACATAGAACTACGGTTTCGACGGGGTCCGTGGTGACCTGAAACCAGCCTGAACCTTGCGAAGAGGATCTCAGGACTCACCTTCATGACGAAAATGATCGCCGGAAGGAGATCAGCATGATGAAGAAGTGGGTGGTGAGGATGTAGCCCCAGGTGATAGTGACAGAGATGTTCTCCTTAATCTGGTATTTCAGAGACAGGGAAGATCCGCTCCCGGTGACCGAAGCCGGGTCTTGACGGATACGGTAGTAGCGGAGCTTGTTGAAGAAGTAGACGATTCTGAGGACGATGAA
>KN167766.1:6905-19997 GCA_000757745.1 Steinernema scapterisci
GGAGTCTGTGACTGGACTCCGTTTGGACTCGGCCTGAAGCGCTCATTGTTGGCACTCCTGGACAAAGTCCAGAAACGAAGTAACGCAATCTCTTGTTTTCTCCCAAAATGGCAATGTGTCCCTCCTATCCCTCATGCATATTCATGCCCTCCACGCGTTTTCCTCCCTCGGCTATTGACCAAAAACATCGATAGCGATCAATGACTCAAGCGCTTATCTCCCACCGCTCCGTCATTTCGTCGTCTCCACGTCATTAAAAGTTACGAAACCCGAAACCACTGATAAACAATACCAAGATCTAGTCTAATGACTCATCCCGAACAGTTCTTTGCACATTCCACACGTTCTGTGTTCTCGAGAGTTCCCCGCAACGAACGATTGGGAAAGACCGACAGGAATCAATTTCTAAAGACACGGGAGGAGGAGGGGGAACGTCGTAGGAACCCCATTAGACTTTCGAAACACGTTCACTTTAATCATTTTTTTGCGTTTTGTGATTTGCAAGGGGGTTGGGAGACGTCTTGGAGGGTGATTACAAGCGACAGAAAGTGAGAACCTCGACTCAGTGTCGGGTTTCTCCGACGAGAAAATGGGTTTATTGATTTCTAGCCTGCACCATCTGGTCTGATATTTGAGAATCTATGTTTTTAAGAGGCGGATTTTGACTTCGGAAGCCAATTATGACATCACGAACCCTTGTCACAAGACCTACTAATGGTCTCGTTTCCAAGAACCCCAAAGTTCCCTTCGTCACAATGACGCCAACGGCGTTCACATGATCGCTAAACTGGTCTGTTAGTCCGATGGTTCGTGTTGGGTGTAAAAAGTGTCGTCTTCTTTAAAGAAATCGGGGACAATCGGGCGAATTCGCACGCGCGGACAAATCTTTGATCGATGCTTTTGGGCGGAAGATCTTTGCTGTGGGGGAGATGGGAACGGAAGTGGGGAGTTAGGTGTGAACAGGCATGAAATGGTCTTTAGAACTCAAGGGGAGCGTAGCTATGGTTTTAATTCTTTGGATAACTTTCGAGAGGACATTGCGAGCTGGTTAGTTGACTTGAGCTCAAACTAACTTCAACTTGAGTCTCTCACACTTTCAACTTAATCTGGGGCTTTCCGGCAATTCCATATCCCGTATCTCCTGAGATAATCCAAATCAGGGCTTCTGGATGTCGTTTTTGAGCCTTTCAGGTGATAGAAACCGTTTCCAGTAAGACCTTATCTTAAGGTGAGACCCTATCTCAACTGACTCCAGAACTGAAATTCTGACCTATTACTTGAGTTGAGGTTCTCAAAGGATCAGCTTGATTTGAGGCTTCTCTGCGATCTGTGGAGCTTGCGTATCTCCTGACATGACCCGAATTAGAGCTTCTAGATGTCGTTTTCGAGTTTCCCAGCTCATTGAGACCGTTTCCAGCAAGGTTTTGACCTTATCTTAAGTTGCCTTTGGTACCATTCTACCTAGTCCAGTTGCCCCTTGTGCCTAGTACCCAGCAAACTGACTAATTCCATTTTACCTCTCCCAACCTAAGACCCCGGCAATCTCCGATTCCGTCTGATCTCCTGACATACGCCGAAATGAAGCTTCTAGATGTCGTTTTTGAGCTTTTCAGCTCATTGAGACCGTTTCCAGCAAGGTTTTGACCTTATCTTGAGTAGCCTTTGAAACCACCCTACCAAGTTCAGTTAGCACTCGTTCACAGTACCCATCAAACTGACTAATTCCACCCCCTCTCTCCCAATCTAAGACCCTCTCTTTGCAGAGATACCTGTTCTCTGTTTTCAACGAACAAGAGATCAGGTGTTTTTGAGTAATTGCCTTTGGTCGACAACCTCTTTATGGGGTTGTTGACGGATACCTGTTCTCTACGGTATCAATCCTGATCTTGAAAGACGCCATAATTCTAAAAAGTGCAAAAACGTAAGAACTTTTTGGACTTGGGGAATCTGTTTTGAGGTGGTAACTTTAAGGACGAATAGTGGGGTGCTTCCTGGACTACTGGTTAGGGTATGTGGGCAACTTTTGACCGGCTACAATGGACTGTAAATTTAGGACCCTGTTTTACACTGTCTGTTGTTTTCGGTACCTGAAATTGGGGATTTTATGGGCTTAAAATTGACGAGAGGTGATTCTTAAGAATCCTGTGGCTTGTAGATTTGAGAGCCCCATGACCCCCAACCTTGAGTACACCCGCACCCACCTCTGACCCGCTTTCAACGTTCGGCTTCTCCAAAACCGGTCCCCCTCTTCCCCAACCTGCTCGTCTCCCCCTCCACCATTAAATTGTCTCCCTGCCTGCATCTTGCGGTCGCCAAACCATCGACCGCTGGCCTTGTTTGCATTTTGTCTCCCATCGCCTGCACCCCCTCCTCCCACGTCATCGACGGCTTCTCCATCGGAGAGAGAGAGATTCGCCCAATCGCCGGCGGCCGGACAAGCGAAACGACAAGCCCAGTAATTAGAACAACTGGTTTCTTGTGTCCCCAGCGATTTGGGGAAAATGCAAAGTCTTCTTTGTGTTGTTATTTGAACCCTGGTTACATTTTTTGGGGTTTCCCGACGGGGAAGATGAGCGGAGATACCTGACGGGGAAGAGAACGGGGAGACTTATCTATGTAGGCGATCGATTCGGGCGTCGTTCGTTTTCGTTTTTGGCTCGTTGTCGCGCAGGTTTTGAACGCGTTTGGACTTATTTGGGGTTCTGGCTCATCCCGTTTTAGCGTATTTCTACATGGGTTTGAAGGTTGTCCGCTTGGTAGAATGGTTAAGATGTGTGGCTGGCGATCCAGAGGTCACAGGTTCGATGCCGGCTGGGAGAACACATTTTAGTTTTAGTGTTTTTAACTTATTTAAGAACTTTTTGGGTTTCAAGTTGTCAATCTAAGTCACAATTTGTCTTGATCCTAGCCTGTTGGTATATCTACCTCATTCGCGTGCTCCACCCACCAAAGCACATGGTTCTGGGTGCACTCAATCAAAGCAGTTTTTGATCCACGGTGCAAAATGTCGCTTTCGTTTGTTTTCGTCTTCTTCGTCAGCGCGTCTCGTCGCGAATCTTCCAGAAAACTGAGACCAGAAACGTGAAAGTGCGTAATTGCAGCGCGTAACTGCGCTACGCATCAACGCGTTTTGTCTTCGTGTTCTGTAAGGCAGAAGTTCGGTGCACTCTCCGGCTGACTCTGTGGCAGTCTAGCTCCATTTTCAGGCCTTTAAGTCCGTTCCTGTCCAACACCGATTTGCCAATTTCCCAACCCTGATTTCGCAATATTTCGAAAATCCCAGTCTTTCCTCATCTCCCCCATCGCCTGCAACATTGCCCCCGATCTCTCAAAGACCAACTGCCCTTTCCCGCTCCATCCCTCTGTCTTCAGCCACAGATGTAAACAAAGCCCTCCTCGCGCCCTCTAAAAATAGTCCTCACGCTTCAGTAAAAATCTTGTTTCCCTCCAATAATTGCGCTCTTTACCCACCCACCACACGTGCTTCAGTGCTCCGGCGCAGCGCAGAATCCCGAAATCGGATACGCCTCGCGGCCATAAACAAAGCCCTTCTGGACGCGATTCAAGAGAGGCGGAGGCAAGAGGCAATTGAGCTCTGAACTTTTCGATTTGCGTGGATTTTGTTCTCTTGGCGATAATATTGTTCGTGCAGGCGAAGGATGGTGGGTCGGCCAGCTGGGTGCGAAAAGCTCTCTGGGCGCTAATCCCTGGTTCTATTTGCATATGAACGGCGCTGGTGAGGAAGAGGATTGAATGGGAAGACAGGTGTTTTGTAAGCTGAACTTTAAAGTAGGTTGGTTAGGCCGTGCAGGCTAAAGGTTAGTAGTGCAGGTTGCCCAAAAACCCATATTTCTAGCATGCTTTTAATCTTAAGTCCTGGAGCTTGGACCCAAAACCTAGTCCTACAATTTCGGCTTTCCAAGCTTATTAACACCCCTAAAAATTTGATGCAGGCTGTCCTAACTTTCGTCGTGGTAAGACCAACCTCCTAACTCAATTAGGCCCAACCACATTCCCACCTTTGTACCCTTTCCTTACAGCCTAACTAGACCATAATCTAGGTCATGTCACCTCACGAAAGACGCCACCGACCTTGACGGCAATGGTCTTTATGACGACTCATCACTCAAGTGACTCACGCGCGCGAGGCTACCCCATCTGCCCTCGTGTTTGCATGTGATCCGAACGCTTTTTCCCTTCGTTTTTCTGTTCCATTTTCCAGTTTTGTGCCGCCATAAATTTTATTGTTTGAGCGCGCGCGGTGCAGGCGAACGAGGTAATAGCTCGCGCTAATCTCCAAGGGTAAGCCGGAGAGCAAACACAGCGGTTTGGACCTTTTTGCAATCGCGGATTTTTGGATTCTTCGACTTTTGAAGGCAGCTGAGGTGGAAATAGAGGAAATTGGGTACTTAGAAACCCAGAAAAACTTTTCCGCGAATTGCCATTGTTGTCATCGAACACAATCGAACGTTGTTGGGGCTGGTTTGGAGGTCAACCGTGCGTCTGTTTGGGCGCCTGTGCGCATTTTTGCTGCCGCGTGATTTATGGAAGTTTTGGGCGAAAATCGGATTTGGGCTGATGTTCATAAACATGTGTTGGTGTGGATCGGAGACCGGATTGGCGGTGATCAGTGCTGCTGAACTTCGGGTCTCCCACGTGGGTTTTAGAAGCTGGACTTTGGGAGTCTTTAGAGCAGGAATTTAGGTCATTATTTGCAGATTTGATGTCGTGCAGGCTTCGCTTTTAGCCATAAACACCTATTTCGCAATAAGGCCCATGGCCAAAGATCGAGACTGGCGATAAACAGCGTTGCTAAGCTCTCCAAGGAACGTTGTGTTTCGGGTGTTTGCGATCTTCGAACGTCTCTAATTTAATTAGGAGTCATAAAATTGGCAGACGGCTTAGGGAAAAGTGGGTAAACAGGACGTTCCTGTTGTGGTCGATGGACTGGTCGTCTTAAATAGCCTTGCTGAGTTTACTGGCTGGTCCCTTGCTTCTTGACTTCCTCCTAATAGGGTCTTGCCTTCCCCTGCCTGGCTCTTGAAGCCCACCTCCCCGTCCCTTAGCCTCTCCATCCAAGAGCGCCCTTGCCCACTTTTGACCCCCATCTTCCTCCTAAGAGCCTCTTGCTTTTCCCTGCCTGGCTCAAGAAGCCCATCTCTTCATCCCTTAGCCTCTCCCTCCAAGAAGGCCCGTTCCTGAAGACCACTCAAATGGCGCCCACCCCTGCTGTTATGTCTCCTGGCATCCAGCCCACATCAAACCATCTCCCTCCTTACGTCAATAGCCCCGTCGTCCTCTCTCACTTCCGTTCAGCAGGCACCCAGGCAAGACGGTTCTGCTCCCACAGTTTCATCACTAATTTCCCTGACCGTCAAAACAATTCCCAATTCCTTGGATTCCACGAGTCACGTTCCTGGGGACGTGGAATGGTGAGTGATCGCAGCTTAGGGAGGGAGTGGTCATGTATCTCAGGAGTTGGTGTCCTTTCTGTTTATGACTTTTTGAAGGTATTGTTTTCAGTTTACTTTTGGGATTTTGGCGTAAATCTGGGATTTGCTCGTTTTAAGCAGCTGAGCTGGTCTTCAGGCTTTGTGTGAGTTAGGGCTCTTCCCATTCCAAATGCACGGAACTCACCTCAAGCACAAGAGGATGAGAAGGATTAGCTGGATGTGCACAAATAGAAAGGGCATTTCCTGTTACGGCAGTGCCATCTCATCACACTGGCCACTCCCTGTACCACCTGAAATGCCAAGGAACCCTTTATAAGGAGCACGGAGTGTTGCAATTTCAGTGGTTCCGTTTTTAAGGCTCAGTAGCTCGGTTTCGCTTTAAGATTTTTCAGGATTTTGCCTTTTTTGTCTCAAGAGATCACTTCCAAGGAAAGGGTCAGATGTGGACCTCTGGCTGCAACTTGGCAGGACTCAATTTGGGTTGGGTCAGCTGCAATTCCAGGGCTTTCTTAGGTTTACCAAGAGCTACATTCTCGCCCGACTTTCAGCCAAAACAGATTCCGTTTTAGTGTTGACCATGTGACACATGATCGACAATGTTGTTTTCCGCTTGTGGTGCACCGCACAGAAACATGAATGGTTGTCTGTTACAAGACACGCGCCAGGCATGAAAACGTGACAAAAACTGCGTTTTTCGTGGGGTGTGGAAATCTGTAAGAACGCTTAAAAACCTCATTTTTGGGTTTGTCAGGCTAGAATTCTGTGGTAGGCTCACTAGGGTATCTTGGGGCTAAAATATGGGTTTTCTATGGGCTATTCTCAGGCCTCTGGGTCCTTTTCTGTCCAAGACCCAATTGCCTATTTCGTCTCCCAAATTTGCAAAATTTTAAGGCGTTTTGTCCTTGGGTTCTGTAAGGCAGAAGTTCGGTGCAGGCTAACATAGGTTTCAGGCCAACTCTGCGGTAGTCTAGCCACGTTTTTAGGCCTTTGAGTCCGCTCCTGTCCAAGACCCAATTGCCTATTTCCCAACCTCGATTTCGCAATATTTCGAAAATCCCAGTCTTTCCTCATCTCCCGCATCGCCTGCTTCATTGCCCCCGGTCTCTCAAAGACCAACTGCCCTTTCCCGCTCCATCCCTCTGTCTTCAGCCACAGATGTAAACAAAGCCCTCCTCGCGCCCTCTAAAAATAGTCCTCACGTTTCAGTAAAAATCTTGTTTCCCCCAATAATTGCCCTCTTTACCCACCCACCACACGTGCTTCAGTGCTCCAGCGCTGCGCAGAATCCCGAAATCGGATATGCCTCGCGGCCATAAACAAAGCCCTTCTGGACGCGATTCAAGAGAGGCGGAGGCAAGAGGCAATTGAGCTCTGAACTTTTCGATTTGCGTGGATTTTGTTCTTCCGGCGATAATATTGTTCGTGCAGGCGGAGGATGGTGGGTTGGGTGGCTGGGTGCGAAAATCTCTCTGGGCGCTAATCCCTGGTTCTATTTGCATATGAACGGTGCTGGTGAGGAAGGGAATTGAATGGGCCGGCAGGTGCTGTTTTAATTCAAAAGCCGTGCAGGCTAGAGGTGAGCCGTGCAGGCTGCCCAAGAACTAATGTTAAAGCGATAGGTAGGTACCGTCTTCCCGTCAACCAACTGGACAGTTTATGACTTTGAGACTTTCGAGACATGATTATCATCAATCTTCCCAATTACCTTGATTTTGTTGTCTCAATGACCACAATTCTCGTTCAGCCGATTTGTTTTTTTTATCGTTTTCCCATTTGTGATCAGCCCATTTTTTACATTGCCAGACCATGAGTCTAGCCAAAGATCCACGTCACCGTCTGTCTCCTGCAGAATCATCAATTTCAACAGACCTAAATTTCAGTCTTTCTAATCAGCTCTTAAGACTCGTTGCCACTTGCTCAAGACGTCAAAAGTGCAAATCGCGAACCTTCGAAAACAGGTTAGGGAACTTTTCGAACTTGATATTAGGTTGTGACATCAGACGTCGTCTGCGTTGTAGTAATTTATGAGTGTCTTGGGTTCAGTGACACTCTTAGGCATTTCATATAAAATCAGCGTTTTGTAGATTTTCAACTATGTGGCATCTCAAAACGGATGTTATCTCCCCCCGGCCATCGACATTCCTTCCGTGTCACTAAGCATCACGTCACCGTGATAACCTGATTTATGTGATTTGGCGCGTCTTTCGCTCATTTATCATTTCTGCGTTGTTGGGTTCAAAATGTGACTTTTGTAGGTTTTGATCGTTTGGTGCAGGTTGGTGCAGGCTGGTGCAGGCTTACCTGTTTTGATTCGCATAAGGTCAAACAAATTTTACTTAAATTTTTAGTGGTTTTTTCTTAATTTTAATTTTTGATAATTCGGTGCAGGCTTACAATATGTCGCAGGCTAAGGTGCAACAGTGCAGGCGTCAAAATTTAGACTTTTAAAGCACTTTAAACATTGTTTTTTAACCAAAAACTGACATTTTTGGCGCAGGCTTAAACAAGCTGGTGCAGGCTAAGACAACCCGGTGCAGGCTGGCCAGCTCTAAACGCCAAAAGATCACATTTCAAACTTTAAATCCGACCTCAACCCCAAATATATTCCTTTTCTCCATTCCAAAGTGATTTTTGCAGATTTTAGTCATTTGGTGCAGGCTGGTGCAGGCAGACTTGTTTGGATTTGCCCTTGATGGTTTGAATTTGACTAAAATTTTTAGTGTTTTACAGTAATTTCAATTTTAATTGTTTGGTGCAGGCTACAGCATACCGGTGCAGGCTAAGGTACAATGTACAATGTACCAACCTCGATTTCAAACACCTAATCTTCCTTCCCTCAATTCCACTCTTTCAGCACGTATCCAAGCGTAATCTTTATGACCTAGGAAGCACCCGGAACCACATCCCACGTAGTTATGACCTTTCCGTAGTCTATGACTTGAAAGTTGCAATCGTCACTTGAGTGTACCAAAATGATTAAAAGCAGTGTTTTTGTTTTGGTCCCGTTGGGAGCGGGTGGGCCCGTACCTTGCCTACTTATAAGGAACCTGGGAGCAGGTTTTCGGCGGCGACAAGAGAAGGAAAGTTGCGTGTTACCGTGTTTTTAGCGTGTTAATGTGGTTTAGATGGTATTTTGTTTGCTTGGTGCAGGCTGGGGGAAGTTGGTGCAGGCGTGGAAATTCAAAGATTTGGATTTCAGCCATATTTAGACCTTCCCAATGCAGTTTTCGTGATATTTAAGGTTTGGTGCAGGCCAGCGCTTCTGAAGCTGATCTTTGGTAACCGGATCATCCCCATTTTGTGACCGATTTCCGTGCTTCAAAGTTCTAAAAGCGATCTCCGTACAGATTAACACCACCCTCTAGGCGCGCACCAAACGCCACCAGGTCTCACATAGGCACCAAGCCGACGGCACCACTACCTGATCCGCCTTAATCTCCCTGTTCACCACGTTCGCGCTTCATTTCCTGATTGTTTGAACTCCGATTTCTGCGTTTCTCGCTTTCAGCCGAGGGGGATTGTTTGCAGAGCGCTGGACTCAAAGCTTGAGGATTAGGTGTGTAGTACGTGCGCGAGAACCCGGACCCGCCTCCCTCATCGCTGTCGCCGCCCCAGCGGCTCTCCCACCTCGCCTGCACGGCCTACTCTCCATCAGCGGAAGCCGCTGTCGTCGATGTGTGATCCCAATTATCGGCGGATTTTCGGAGGTGCGCGCGCACGATTTTCGGTGCCAGATTTACGAGATGGAGCAATCTTTAAAGACTCGGGCAGCGTGGATTTTACTATATAGTTCGACCCACCCGTCGCACGCCTGCACGGCGCCTGCATTGGGGTCGTTATGCAAATGTTGCGCAGTCGTTTGCCCCGGCGGTGCAGCCTGGTGCAACAGGCGCTTTGCGTTGTGTTGATCTGATGACCCTTTTCAGATCGCTGGCGAAGATGTCCGATGCAGGCGAGATTATCTCGCTTGCTGCTGCACCAAACGTGGAATCAATTTTTAGCGCATGTTGTTTTGAATGTCAGATGTGTTGATGTTAGTCCAACAGGCGTGTCAAAGGGGTCTCCGTGGTCTTTAGTCTGGCGTGGAAGGGTTGGGAGGTGTGCGCTTTGGTCTTGTTTTGGTCTGGGTATTGAAGTTTTGGGGGCTGGGAGCAGTGTGGGAAAGGTTTGGCTTTCGAGGGGATTCGAACCTGTGGCGTTCTGTGTGATAGGCGCGCTCGCTATCCGCTGAGCTGCTGGAGCAATAAATGGTGGGGTTGGGACGGGATTCGAACCTCTCAGCTTCTGGGTGATAGGCCGGATCGCTCTCCACTCGGCCAGGGTGTCAAAAAATGGTTGGATTATGCCGGGATTCGAACCTGCGGCCTGTTGGGTGTTAAACGCGCTCTCTATCCGCTGCGCCACTGCCTCAAAAATGCATAAATTGAAGCGGGATTCGAACCTGTGGCCTTCCGACTGAGTGCCCGGATCGTTCTCCACTCGGCCAAACCCTCCTAAAATGATTGGATCGTGACCGGATTCGAACCAGAGACCTTCTGACTGACAGGTACGCCCACAATCCATTCGGCCATATCGCCAAAAATGGCCTTATTGAAGCCGGATTCGAACCCCTGGCCTCTGGCGTCCCAGCGACACTCGCTACCCAATCTGCCAACTGTCCCCCAACTCCCCTATAACTCCCATTTCCATCCTTAAGCGCTAAACTGACCATTTCCCTCGCCCACATCCCCCTCCCCCTGTAATGCAACACCTCCCGCTAATCCCCAAAAGCAATTATCGGCTCACCATTGACCTAAATCTGTTTCCAGCACGTTAATCTCCCTTTTCACGCGAATTGGTTTCTTTGTCAAAATGTCATAAAAAACAGGTCTTCGCAAAAAATGAAAAATGGTCCGTCGATTAGTTAAGAGCATGTTCTCTAGGGTCTTCGGAACAGGGTCTTCCCGAACCCGGTTTGAATTAGTGCTGAAAACAGGTTCCTGAGAGTGCGAAAAATGTGTCTAAGTAACGACCGGGAGCGGGGAATGAGAGAAATACGCGTTCTGGAATGTTCTGGAACGGGATGAGAGGGATATTCGAAATTGCAGGAGAGGTCTCCCTTCCCGAATTTTCCCGTTATTTGTGTCCCTTTTGCAAAGATGCGATTTCTTAGCCCAAAAGTGCACGAATGGGCGATCAGCGGCCACAACAGCCAGCGACTTTAATCTTTCGATTTATTGACATAAGAGTGGTGTGCCTATGAAAAACACAGCTCTTATCTGAGCGATAGAAACTGTTGTTTCTCGGAAGCAGCAGCTTAAGGATTGCCGACGTTGTCCAACAAAAAACGGCTATCTTTGTAATTTTTCAGACATTTTTTGCACTTTTTTCGCTTTCCACAATAAACCGAAAATAGCGCCCGTCGCCCTTTTCTCAAAACATCTCTCCGCCGCAGCTCGGCTTCTGCCCCTTCCCGTATTCTGGTCAAAAGGTCGCTCTTTCTCCTACGCGATAAGCAGTCAGTCGTATTCCGCTGCTGTCCGACGGCTCTTCTCTGGCACTGAAATAGCCCTGCAAAGCAACGATGAGCCTCTTTAAGCGGTGTTGGTGGTGTGTCACGTCGCTTGATGCGTGATCGCGTAAACTGTACGATTGAGCGTCGTCCACGTAAGCGTTCTTTGTTTGTCGTGTTTCTAGGAATTCTGGTTATTAATAACAGTGGGTGAGTCAGCGGGAGGTTGTTTTTAGCGTATTTGGGATATGTGTTTGGGTCGATCGGGAGGTGAGGTTAGGTTTCAAGGCTTGTTGAGAGCCTGAGCTTCCGTCTTTGACCCGCTTAGGGTTGACTGCTGAGACTCAACTTTGGTTAACGTGGTCTGTGGAAGATCGACTCCCTCACGTGGTCTGTCAGGACGCGTTTATATCAAAACGTGAGTCTCGGGAAGAGTTCTTAGAGCACGCTTGAAGCCCTTGGCTTGAGTATCGCCTGCACCAGGTCCCATTTCGACATCCTCTAAATTTTAATTGCCCTTCTGTCCTCCCTCAATCGCTCGAATCATCCAAAAAATCACGTCATTCCGTAGGATTAGAGGTCGATGAGAGCCTATAAAATACAAAACTGCTGTTTTTATAAGTGCCCTCTGGACCCCTGTTCCTCTATTACAACGTTTCCTCATACGTTTACTCTACTATGATCTTCCTCTAGTCAACTCTGTCTCCTAATGACTCATAATCTCCCCTAATCTTCCCAACCAAAAGAACTAAGTTTAAAGTATAATCATCAAAGTTTCCCTGGTCTTATCACGTTAGTCAGCTGAAGACGTCGCGGTTTTGAAGTTCTCCCTAAACAGCCTTTCTTATCTCCGTGGACTGACGTAGTAAACGGTTTTATGTGGTTCTGCTGGGCTACGGACACTCTGGTCAGTGGTGATTCAGAGGAGTTTCAGGGTTGTTAAGATGGGGAAAAGTGTTTTTCGTATAGTGGCGGAGTTTCAGGAGACTGGAAAAGGCCAAAATAGGGGAATTCCGGGGAAGACCCTTAAGGCGAATGTCTCGAATTATGACATTTAAGACATCATGAATCCCATTTCTCTTTAAGCGCATTTCAAAGGTCTTCTCTCAATGGTCGCCTTTGTCAAGGAGACCAGACGTCGTCGGTCATGTTGCAAAATGACCTCTTTGTGATTTCACGTTCATTTCATAATCGGGGGATTAGATGATGGAAGAAGATCTTTGTAGAGCACTTCGCCCTTTGAGCCTGATTGGTGCAGGCTGTTTTGAGCTTTTTTCAGCATTTTTCAGTTTTCAAAATTGTTAAATTTTTGAGATTTTTAAGGAAAGTTGTATATCGATTTTAAGCGGTGTAGGCTTGAGATTGTTTAGTGGCCGGTGCAGGCTTGAGCTTGCCTGTTGACCGGTACAGACTTGAGCTTGCCTGTTGACCGGTTCAGGCTTAAGATTGCGCTTTGGCTGGTGCAGGCTGAACATCGCTCACTGACCAGGCGCAAGCTTAAGCTTGTCTATCCATCGGTGCAGGCTTGCTTGTTGACCTTAGGCTTAACCTATTCATCGGTGCAGGCTTCAGATCCTTAGGTCCGCTTTTAGCCCACTTTTCCCATTTTGTGGTGTTTGAGCGCTACGTTCCAAACCGCCCAGACATCTCCAGACCTTGTTTTCGGGTGTCTCGAGGTCTGCCTGGTTACTGTATTGCACTCTAATATCCAGATAAGGTCTTATTTATAGAGCTCATCAGTGACTGGCTGCCTGCACAGTCAGTCGCGGCGGAAACCGAAGCTTGAAAACAAGAAAAAACGGTTTTGTTTGGAATCGGAAACATGTGATGGAATGACTAAATGGTGTTTTCAAGGGCCTGGGAAGGCCTGAGGGGGTGTTTGGAAAATAGGGAAGTGGTCTTTGGCCGTGGGGATTCTTGAGATGTTTTTCGGGCACACCTTTGGGCTGTTTTTTGAAGGCTTTTTCTACCGTAACCCACCGGCCGGAAAAGAACCCAAAGATGACATCAAGATCCACCGCCTCGGTGTTTACCAAAGCTCAAATGCGTGGTCGTGTCTTTGCCGTGAGTATCTTAGGGCACAGTTTCCGCTCCCTTATCACCGCCGTCCGTTCCCATTACTGCCTTAAACTTTTACTCTCGTCTCTT
>KN167767.1:10934-22007 GCA_000757745.1 Steinernema scapterisci
GTTGGGACATCGGACGTGGGCAAAACAGAATCTTTGCTCGCAGAATAGGTCGATAATAAGAATCTCTTTTTGCGTTGGGTGACTTGAGTTCAGTTGAAGTCGGGCGACTGGCCCGGCGTGGCTTCAAGGCAGCTGATATCCGTGCTCAGGTCCTGGAGATAGTCGAACGCGGAGATCGCCGCGGCCTCGTTCTTGCCGTAACGGCGGAAGGTTCTCTGGTTCAAGCGCCCCCGCCGACGAAAAGGACACTTAACGAGAGACCCCGTGTGCCGGAGTTGTTTCCACAAAAGCACCGCGCGCGCCTTTTCGTCGTCCGAAGAGAAACTCGAGGAGTACTCGGCCTGAAACACGATGACCGTAATTATAAACAACGCTTTGTTCTTGACTTACAAGAATCGGATCCACCGAACTCGTGTAAACTGTTTCCTGCTGCGCTTTCGAGTTTTCGTCGCAAACAACAAAACTTTTCTCTTGGACGTCGTTCTCCGAGTACGAGCGCCTCAAGGGACTCCTGGCGACCGCCGGCGTCCTGGGGATTGGGACAGCGATAGGAGCGAACTCGGAAATGTTCGCATTCTGAGAATCATCTTCGTCCGTGAGCACACAGGACCCGTGGTGGCCAGGCTCGTTTCCGTTGAATCCATCGACGTCGGAGTCTTCCTGGGATCGCTCGCTCCTCGGCTGCTCCATCGCATCCTCGTCTTCGCTGATTCTGAAGTTCTTCACTTCGTCTTCCTCGTTGTAAACGTCGTCCTGGATCGGAGGAGTCGCTGAGGACGAAGAATGGAGTCGCATATCAGATTCTGCGTTTGCCAGGTCCGCATTTGACGTTGATCTTGAGCAGAGTGCCTCTCCAGCTCCGGCGATCGTCGAGCAGCTCTCCACCGGAGTCATCCCAGGAGTCATTCCTCCGGGAATCATCTCCGTCATCGGCGGCATCATTTGGTGCCTGCGCTGATTTGACATCGCCAGGTGGTTTCTGAGTCTTGAGATTTCTTCCTGTGCCTTGCGGAGTTCATTTTCCACACTATTCCGTTTAGCTTGCTCGCGGTGAACATCATCTGCCAGAACACGCATCCGATGCAATATTTCTGACATTTGGTGCTGATTGGTAGCATTTTTAGCCTTTTCGATGTTCAATGCTTCCTTGACTTCCTGGCGTTTTCGCTTCATGCGATTGTAGTCTTGCTTTAGTTGCTGAAAAATTCGCTGATTAGAATCTTTCATCAGTCGAAGGTGATAAAGGAAACCTTCGAAACAGAAAAGCAAAGGTTAACCAACCTGGTAGTTATTCATCAGCTCATCATAAGGATCCATTGCTTCAGGTTCGTAATCGTATTCGCTGTTCGAAGAAGTGTCCGCCACATCGAGCATCACCCGATTCTTTCTTCCGCCTCTTCGTTCGTTCCTGCACTCGTAAGCGTTCGTGGGACTCGGGTCGTTGCTCCCACTTCCGTACTCGGAAGTCCCTCTTCCGCCGTATCCTCGATGGTTGCGGCTTGAGCGGTACGTGGATCTGTTCATCTGGATATTCGCGTATCGGTGCTCCCGATCGCTCTGCATCGTTTCGTTGAGTTTCCTGGAAACATTTTCTATTGTTTCTGCTTTGAAAACAAACAAACTCACGAGTGATTCCTTGGCGGAGGAATGGGCGCTTCCGCGTTCGAATAGGAGTTCTTCATGTTGCCCTGGTAGGAGTAGCCGTTGGATCCGCCAGGACACGAGCGCGAAGCTTTTGACTGCTTCGGCTCGGTCATAACGCTGTAAGGATTTGGCGGATGCGGCGGCAGCGGCTTCGACCATTCGGCCACGGAGTTCCGGAATGACGTGTTTCCGGCGAGATCGCGCGAGTTGTTCCACACTGGCGGATCGCGGACGGAGAGGCGCTCCTTGCAACGGCTCTGAATCACGGAATTAGCGTAAACGAGGATTCGGCGACTTACCATATTCGGATCGCCATTTTCCTTGTCTTTCTTGGAGCGGCCTAGCTTGCGGCTAAACCATGACATTGGAGTTAGGGAAGAGGCCCTGGCAGCACGCGGACGTCCTGAAGAGAACTATCGCGAGTTAATAAATCAGCCGACGTGCAGGCTTAACGGCGAGAGAGGCCACGGTCACGGCGTCGACGCCAATCGATCAAATCGACCAGCGTCTCCCGCGCGATTTGCTTTACGGCTCCATGTGTGGGCTGGTCTTGCCACGCCCAAATACAGTACGCGCGGACGGTCAAAGCCTGCACAGCGAGAGAGAGAGCAACGCGAGCGACTCCGGTAATTCCCACCCGTCGACCACGAAGACTTTGTTCTGCTGCCAAGACGATGGCGTCTGCGCCCCAGCTGCCTCCCAGACCCGCGCCGAAGCCCGGCAGGATTAAGGTCTTCCGGTCGATTGTCGATTTTGAAAACGAGGTAAGTGATGGGGCCAAGAGCGAGGGAGGGAGCTGGAAGGCCGGCCAGCTGGGCTGCCAAACGCAACAAACGAGAAAAATGTGCGTGACACAAATTGATTGTTATGAC
Organism: Steinernema scapterisci; assembly: GCA_000757745.1. Taxonomy (NCBI): domain Eukaryota; kingdom Metazoa; phylum Nematoda; class Chromadorea; order Rhabditida; family Steinernematidae; genus Steinernema; species Steinernema scapterisci. The sequence continues at coordinate 13,451 of KN167767.1, forward strand.
TCATCGGCACGGCGAATCTTGGGGGAAGGACGTGGTTTCGGGAAGTTGCTGAAACCCTTCAGTGAACATGGCAAATTCGAACGGAGACGCGATGAGTGACGAAGATAAGTTCCACGTTGTCACCGTCTGGGGGTCATTAATCAGCGCCTGCTTTTTGTTAAAGGCCTTTTTCTAAACGTTCCAAAAGCGCTTGACAGCAAAGAACGACCGAAATGGAACCAGACACAGTATTTAACGGTAGTACACATACAATAAGCCGTCTGTCGAGATTAATCGAGAGACCCTCGAATTCATTATGCCGTCCTCCATCGGCATGAACGGTCGGGCGCCTGGAACCGTGCGCTGAGGCGCAACCGCTCAGGCCGACGGCAAAAATGGCGAATAAAAGAGACCATGATGAATTGAGACATATTAATACCGGATCACATGTCTCGTCGTCCGTGTCTCCTTCCTCTATGGCTGTTTGGCATTGCGCCCCGCCTAAACACGTCCTAACGAACTCTCTTTCAGGAAATTTCGTTCGCGGAAGGCGACTTCATCTACGTCTCAGAAACGCAGCCGATCTCGGATCGATTCAACGTCAAATGCAATGGAAGAACCGGTCGGATCAAGAAGTCAAAAAGTGAGATTCGCTGTTTGTTAAGTGGTGACAACGACTGACTGTGCGAACGTTTGCAGTTAACGACGATTCCGTGGTCCCGGTGGAGAATGCGCTACACGAGGCGGCGAGGAGGGGGAACCTGGAGTTCCTGAACGACTGCCTGCAGAACGAGGTGAGCAAGAGCCGTTTGCACGTTTACGAGAGGAAAATTAAATTGAAGGCGCAATAAACGCGAGAATTTCAGCTGTGGAGGGGAACAGGATTTCGGGATTTAAAGCGCACTAATCGGTTTGACGGGAAAACGGTTTATGATTAGACTTAGAAAATCGGATAATTTGATCAGGCGAAAAAGCCGAAGACCGGACGGCGGGAGTGATTTCTGAGAACGTATCAAGCATTTGAATCCCCGTTGAACTTAAGCTTGTTCCAGGTCTCCGTGAACAGCTTGGACAAATCCGGCTCTACGCCTCTCTACTGGGCCTCCCATGGAGGTCACCTCCACATCGTCGAATTCCTTCTTTCGAAGCCAAACATCTCCATCTCTTCGCAGGTACCTTGAAAAGCTAAAATCAGTTTTTATAAAATGTGCTCTTAGAACAAAATGGGAGACAGTCCCCTGCACGCAGCGAGCTGGAAAGGCCATCTCGAATGCGCCAAGCTGCTAGTGGAAGCGGGAGCCAATGCCCATCTCAAGAATCTCGAGAAGCAAACGCCGTACGACCTGGCGACGACGCCCGAAGTGAAGGCGTTGCTGCTGACGACGATGCGCAGCGTCCCGGCCGTGGAGGACGACAACGAGTATGTGTCCTCCGAAGAAGAGGATTAGAGGCGCCTGGATCTGTGATATTGATGGCCGAGTTTCACTTATGACTATTTCGACTGCTTGTATATTTATGAGGCTTTAAAAATGTAAATTTATGTAGTTTCATGGCCTTGGGGTACGTGGTAAGGAGCGAGTTCTTGGAAACCGTGGAATCGTTTATTAAAGCTGTTATTAATATTTACAGATTGAGTTTTCCCGTATACGTGGTCGCTTCAGTCGAGATTCCGGAATTCAAGGTAGGTAGTCGCTTTGCTGCCGCAGCTTCTTAGGAGTGCAGCAGTTTCGGTGAAAGATGAGAGTGACGGAAGCGGTGACCGAGATCAGCGTTATCACGGCCAGCGGGATGAGTGGCAGGAAGATCCGCGAGATGCACAAGTTGTTCTTCTGGACCTTGGAACCCTCATCGCGGTCCAGCACGAGCATCTCGGCCGTGGCGACGTCGAATTCTCGACCGGTGTAGGGATCTTCGATTGTATGGCGGCGCTTACGTGCCGGTTTATCAGAGCCGCAGTTCGGAGGCTGAAATGAGGAGATAGATTAGAGAACTGACGCGGGAATCGCGGCTTACGGTAACGTCGTCACAGGTGCCCATTTGTTTCTGGCACAATCGGATCTGGCACGTGAAGTAAAGCTGGTTCGAGTCCGCGTACTTGAATACTTGGCTCTGAGCGTGCGCCTTCATCAACGAACCATCGTATTTGATATCTCCGAGGAGGTAGTGGTCAGTGGCGCATCTGAAAGAACAGGTTATTGTAGCTGTGAGAGCATCTCGCGCTCACCCTTCGGCGTCAACGACGGCGTGGTCTTCGCCATCTCCGTCGGTTACAAAGCACTTCTTGACGAGCATTCCCACGTCGGGGCCGCGGCACTCCCAAACGTGGAAGACGGTCTCCCCGACACTACTGTAGGTCAGAATAGGTCCGTCGATGCTGTTCTTCCTCACGGTGTATTCGCACGTAGGCATATGCATCTCGTCCCGCAGTTCCGTTGTGGCCAAGGCACTGAAAAAACTCTGGTTAACATCTGGACAGCACATAAATCCTCCTACCTGACTTGAAGAGACTGAGTGACGACTTCCTCCGGTTCGAGATAGAAACAGGTGACGTGAAAAGCGCGATCCTGCTTGGTGATGAAGCCCGCGGGATGGAAGGAGACGATTACAGTGACCGCGAAATTGATTCCTCGGGGATTTGCAGAACGGAGGCGCTGCATGCCGCATTTCCCAAGAGGAAGACTGTAGACGTTGGTGCCGTTGGAAGCATACGATTGACGGCATGCGGAGTCCTTGGCGCGGCCTTTGACGAAGATATTCCCTTCGAAGGCTTTCGCGGTAATCACGTCCAGAGCGACGTCGTTTTCTTCGCAAATTACTTTCGGAACGCCTGGAAAGGAATTTCAGTCAAGAAGGGGGGCAATCGGCAGATCTATAAACATCCTAGCTCAGAGCGAAACCCACAAAGAAGGAAAAACAAAGAACTTTGTATCATCCCACTCACCGATCACTGAGTTCTCAATGAACCCTTCGCAGAATCCGAGAATAGCGACCACAGAGAACACAAAAGCGGACGAGGCACCCATTCCGAAAGTGGCGAAATGCCGAACTGGACCTGACTGGCGACTTCCCCGGCCCTTTGAGCTCGAGACCGCGCTCCGCCTCGCGCCTTAGAAAGCCGCCGTCGGGTAATCTGGGTCAGCCGGACGTGCCCAAAATCTACAGAACACGAGCCAAGGTCGATCAACAAGCGCGCCTCCTTTCTGCGGCCGATCGGAGATTATCCTCTTTAATTGACTGTGAATAATAGCGATTGGCGATGTCGGCACAAGGGCGAACACTGTTTTCGGTCTCGATCCCGGCGATGATTTCTGGTTTTGGTTGCAAATAAGGAACTGTTGGCAAAAGTGATCATTGCTGGAAATGGGTAAGTCTGGAAGGATGGTAGTGATGGAAATGTGCTACGAGCAGAGATGTTCGTTTGGTCAGGTTTAACGAAAATACAGAAAAAGCTGCTCCAACTTTATTCACTTTTGTCAGCTAAAAATTCTTGGTCGATCAAAATCGTTCCCTCATTGATGATTACCGACTTCCTGTGCTCGAATCCACCTTCCTGCACATATGCCCCATTCTTAACTCGCCAAAACGACGTCGATTGACCATGGCCTGGAAGCCTTCGGCGTCTCCGCTCGGATCGTTTGCAGACTCCCACCTAATCCCTTCAAGGTTGCACCGAGTGGCAAAAAACGTAATTTTCAAGGGCGCCGTCGATGGAGTCGCCGCAATTACACCCGACAATGGCTAATATTCATTGCAATTGTGCGTGTCGACACCCTTCGAGGCGATTGTCGGTCACTGGGCGACTTCTTCGAGGTGAAGGTGAGGTCAGCCGTTTACGTATTATGTGTGATTTTTTGCGCTGCCGGAAGACGGTAATGAACCCGGGAGATACAAAGTAAGCGCTTGGTTGGGGCGAATGCCAGGGTTCGCGAGGAAGGATGGGTTGATTTTGAGGTTTGGATGAGTAGAGGAAGCGGCGAGGACCTGGGGGCTTTTGCGTATGTTTAGACCTGGGAGATACAAAATTTTTGATTCGCCTGTATTGCTATAGCTCTGTTCCAGGCTCTACGAGAGAACTCCACGTCCGTCTGAGGCGCAACACACGCTCTAACGTTTCCTTCGAGTGAAGCAGCTAATAAAGCCGCTAAACCAAAACTTGTCACTTTTGTAAGTGGGTGCTCAGCGATAAAGGGTGTCCTCATCATATCAGACCCGAAAGATGGAAATATCATCGCACCAACGAACAAATCGGAGTTCGAACGCCGCACAAGCGCCCGCGCGCCGCGTCGCACTGGTGTGAGAGCGTGCAGGCGACGAGGGTAATCCGTTTGCTTGTAGAGTGCAACTTGGTTTCAGACAGTTTCCATCTTTTCCTTCTTTCTGAACAGACTCAGACACCTGCTTTCAGACACTTCCGGCCGGACTCCAGCAGGACTTCATTCAACTGACGTCAACTGGTCGAAAGCGGTGCGTCCAACCGCCGATCTCCGGAAGCCAAAACTCAACTGACCCTCGACTAACCAAATCTCCGCGCCGTTCCACAAGGACCTCGGAAGCACCTGGGACCAGCGATTGACCCTCGACCGGCCAATTATTGACGGTAAGTGAGATTTTTTGGGACGTTCGCGAAGAAATTTGGGGTGCTGCGAAGATTAATTATTTTGGACGTCCGGGAGATGCAATCTCGACGTAATTGACATGGTTTCGGGCATCTGATCTTGTTGCGCGTGCACATGCCTGTCTTTAAAGATGACGTCCTGCACTCCGCTTTTGATCGCCGGAGGGTTCTACACGCGCGTAATTGGATTAGGAGGCATGGAACCTCCGCAAAGAGTTTCGTTCACTGTGTGTTTGCAGTCGACGTGGGCGAGTTCCCCTCGAGCGCTATGTTTTACATGTTTTCGGTGTAATTGAATCCGTCTTCAACCGTTTCAGCAATCGTATTTTGGTCTCGTTCGGCGCCGTTCATCCCAGCTTTATCGGTGAGCCTATGTGAGTGCTAAAAACCCCAAAAAGCGTTAAATGGAGCAGACGGATTTGCCCAGATGTGATGTTGTGCTCCCGCTCATTCGCTCTCCTGCATATGCGCATTTTCTTCGTGTTTATGGCCGTTAGACGACATCAAAACGTGTTATTTGCCGCTCCTGGCGTCCTGTTTGCGACCATGCTAATCCTTAAATCGCTCTCGGGATCCTATTTTCTGCAGATACATTCTGAAGCTCTTCCCTTCTTTCTCTGAAATTCGTTCCGCTCTAACTCGTTCTCCGCTTCTGCAAACACCTTTTTGGATGAAACTGTTGTTTCCAACTTTTCGAACACGTTCTCTTGATGTTTAAGTTGATTTTTTCGAGAGCAGCGCACTTTCTCGGGCGCAGCGGACGTTTTTTGGCCGCAAATCCACTTCAAAAGTTGCGCCGTCGTTTCGCGAGTATAAATGCAATCAGCTCTAATGCGCATCGCTGGGCAAAATCTTTCACTTCCCTCGTAAATTCTGGGAGCCCGTTTTTGAAGGTGTACTGGCTATAGTTCTGGGCCGCTTTTGGGACGGTTGGCGATAAGAACAGAGCGCAAATAGGGAAAGGACGTAAACATGGGGAACGATTAGCTGCTCTGTCTCGTCACTGTCCACATTAAAACAGTTGTTTATTTTTTGCGAAACATATTTTTTCAGCGCCCCACGGGGCCTTTGGATCGTATTCGCGAGGTTACTGTATGGCGCGGTTTGTGCGTTCTGTAGTCCGCTTGTAGCGCTTAAAGACTCTATTCCGCTTTTTGTGTGTTTTCTTCTCGGAGATAAGAATTTGCGTATACAGAACGTTGTGAATCAGCGCCTCGTTTGCTTCGCTTGGTTGCCGGCGAATCAGCCGCGATTGCTCCGTGGCGCAGAGGTTCTTTTATGGGCGACGCACGTTAACTTTACTCCCAGTTAATGGGCTTAAGAAGAGCAGGGAAGGAATTCGGAACCAGCCGAGGTGTACATTGAAAACAATTTAGTCGGGACTTTTGTGACGCACTCGACTCCTCTTTGAAGGGTTCTCGCCGGTGCCCGTGATACTGTGGCATTGGTGGCATTGGGAGTGTAGCTCGGGGCTGCTGGCTCGTCTTCCTTCGCCTTCTCGTTTTTCGCGCACAAAAATTCTCTTTTTCGGCGTAGGCGAGCCGGCGCAACAACAAAGCGAGCACGCTGCTGCCGCGTCAACATGAAGAGGAGAAGAAATGAGCGAAGGGGTTGGAAAGAAGAGGACTGCGACTCGGAGAGAGTGGCTCTGTTGGCTGTTTGGCTCCGGTGTGGGTTCGACGGACCACCGACGGACCGACGCCATCGCGGCCGCCTTCTTTCAGCCCCAGCAGGCACCCAGCTCAGTTCAGTGTTGGCTGCTGCAGGCAACGCGACAAGTCGCACAACACCAACGTGTGTTCAGAGAGCGGGTGCGACCTGAAAGACAACAACCGGACAGGTAGGTTAAGTAGCCAATGTACAGTAGTTAGCCGCTGGCAAGGCGAGAACTCGCACCCTGGAACGGGGCAAATGAGATCCTGAGAACGAGTGGCGCGCGCGGTTCGGCGCGCTGTCGTTGTTCTCATGATCGCGACTGACCCTCAGGAAGAGGAAGGAGGTCGCGGAGGGGAGGGCCCTTCTTCGTCCGTTGACAGATTGACTGCGGAACAGGACACCGCTTTAGGTCATCCAGCGAGCCACAGAGCCGCGCTGGCTCTTCATAGTATGCGTAATCGATTGCTTCGGCGCCTAAAGGAGGATGAGTTTGTTCGTCTTTCTGGAGCTGGAGTGGCGATTCACCCTCATCTTCGCCCGCCGACGCTGTTTTTGTGTTTGTCTAATTCTTGTGGCGCCTAGATTTAATATTCGCTTTCGATCACTTTCCCTCTCCTCTATGCAAATCTCTCAGCGGGGTTCTTCGGCGCTGGCTACAGCAGCCTTGGAGGCTGCGGAACTGGTTTCGCGCGTCATCTCCTTTTGTTGCCATTTGCTGCTACTGTTGCTCGTCAATTCAATCCGATCGCCGTAAAATTTGTTGTGCTTTTTCTGACTTCCCGTTTGTTTTAGAACACCATGGCTGCTGTGGAAGCGCCAAACGGAAACGCATCGACGACGAAGCTAAACACGACGACCGCGAGCAACGGAGGACCATCTGGAACCCCGAGCAAGCAACACCACCAATCCTTCTTGTCTCGGATCATCTCGCGGTCCCACAGCTTGAGAGTGACGATCCAGCTTCTTGACGACAGTCAAACGATCTTTCACGAGTTCAAGGTAAGCGATTCGATATTAATTACCCTGTTTACGGCTGCTGTAAAGCCCAAAAATGCTGCTGCTGCGCATAGTTGACCCAGATGCGGCGAGGATGAGCCCGCGATTTGTTCACACGTTCCCCGAAACGTCGAAAATGATGGATTAGCACGTGAAATCTGATCTGCTTGCTGACACTTCCTCGCAAACTGTGGTCGGCCTTTCAAGTGTCAATTGTGTGGCCTTTGATTCCCGTCGAGAACGCACGACCGCAAACCTAAGCACACTCAAAGGGCCAAGTGTGATTACAGCGCGTCTGCTGAGTTTTACGCCGAGTTTTTGGGCAAAATTTATTACGCTGTTTTTGCGGTGTTTAGAGGCTATTGTGGGTGCCTGCTTGCCTGACTACCTGCTTCGTGGTTTCGATAATCTGGGTGAACAAAATATTTTTGACTTCTGAACTAGAAAGCGGCTTTTGCGAGTGGATGCGTGCGTTTTAACGCTTCAGCTGTTTACGTCGCTGGAGTTGTATGTTTGTGATGGTGGGGAACAAGTGAGTGTGTGGCTAGATTGTTTGCAATTGACAGCTGCGATGTTGATTAGAATTAGAGCAGACGTGTGATGGGGCTGATAGGCCGAGTCCGCGGGCGAAAGGCAAAAAGATCGGCGCTATGTTGTTTGCGTTTCTCGGCTCTTTTCCCTGAATGAAACTTGCACTTTGCCGCCTCTGCAAAGGTCACCTTTGTTGGTTCCAAGCGTTACTGGGGAACTCGATTTGTTTTGCTCACACTGCCTGATGGTCGGGACATTAAAAACCTGAAACATGAAATGCTGTTTATCTAACTTCCTTATGCTTTCAGAAGAGCGCAACCGGACAAGATGTGCTCGACCTCGTGTGTCAGCAGATGGACGTCGTCGAGAAGGACTACTTCGGACTTCGCTATCAAGACTCAAACAAGCATCGAGTCAGTTTTCTCGATAGTGATTGTGGTGTACGCTTTTCTTGTTCCCTTTCATGTTTTAACCCCCATTTCGGACCTCTAACACTTCACTGTCTCGAAATTTCAATTTTCCACCTCTTCCAAAATCCTTTGATGCAATGTTCCCTTTTCAGTACTGGGTCGATTTGACGAAACCCTTATCGAAACAGATCAAGTCCGAATCCATAGTCCTTCGTCTGCGTTTCCGGTTCTACCCCGCCAACCCGATCCTGGTCAAGGAAGAAATCACACGGTTCGTTTCCTCCGTTCCATCACACTGATCTAACTGCGGCTGTTACAGGTACCAGTTGTTCGTTCAGCTGCAAAGAGATTTGCTCCATGGACGTCTTTA
>KN167767.1:42371-65785 GCA_000757745.1 Steinernema scapterisci
TCAAAATCAACAATAGGTACAAAGGATAGTATTCAGTCTAGAAAGCGATATTGGTCACTCCTAACCTTGTAGATTCCATCTTCTTTTTCCAAGACAAGCGAATGTGTGAAGACATGGTCTCCTGCAGGTCCATCGAAGGTTACGTTTCCCGTCATCGTGATGAGAATTCCGTCCATGTTTGGGACGACCATCTTCTGGGCATCTAGCGTGTTCATACTAAACAGTTGATTGATTATGACACGTCTTCAAAAGTAGTTTACCGATGCGTCGACGTTGGAAGCTTCTCCCAAAACATTTGGATTTCGTCCGGGCCTTCAACTGGCGTTCCATTCCAAACAAGCGTGGCTTTCTGCAGACAATAAAGGTGATTCAGGCGGCTTCGGTTTTGATCCACGGTCTTGTGGTAGATTTTCACAAATTCGTTCGTGGATTGACAAACTTCTTCGTCTTCTTTCGTTAGTGCGCTTGCGGCGGCCATTCTGCAAAGAATACAAGTGTTTAAAATAAAACGTTAAGAAAACAACGAATGGGAATTACGCGTAATTAACGCACGCGAAATGTGCGAAAAGCATGAGGTTTTGAATTGCAATCAGATGGAACAGAACGATGCGTGCAGCAAAGATTTGCATGGGTTTTTGCGTTTTGGAAGCTCTCAGATCAATCGTTTTTGAGGCTTTTTTCAATTTTAAAATCTAAATGAATGAGGATTTCATGGATGGCCAGCGCCAAAACTCCTCGGAAAGTCTTCTAAATACGAAAATCGTAAATACCATAGCTTCGTTCTCGAACTATAGGGTCTCGCAGCGAAAGCCTTAAGTGGCCAAGCAAAGTGTGAGAGAGTGTGCGACGCGACGAGAGCGGAGAAAATCGCCAAACGTCTGTTTTGCACGCGACATTAAGCGTGTCTTGTCTGTCTTTGGAGCTTACGTTGTCATGCTGGTCTGAATGAGATTGACGTTTGCTTCGTATTCCGTCGCCGGTCGTGAAGTGATTGAAGTTCCTATTTTTCTTGTGATTTTAACCTTTTAATTTTGTTCAGGATGTCCATGTCACGAAGTCTGGCTTTTCCTCGCCTAGCTTCGACTGCTCTTCGCCGAAGCATCAAGACTTCTGCCCCCATCCAGAGCGGCCATCACATCGAGCACTGGTGGGGCCCTGAGAAGGCTGCCGGTCGCGAAGCAGTTGGCTTCGGGGCCACTGGAGATGAAGTAAGGCGTAGTGTGTCAATTTGTGTTTACATGTTTTTATTTAAGACCTACCAAGATCGTCTCGACTACTGGTATCCCGCCATCCGTTTCCGCGTAGAAGACGACGTAATCCATCCTATCCGCCAGAAGGAGGGCGGCGACTGGAAGAACCTGAGCGCCGATGAGAAAAAGCTGTTGTACCGCTACAGCTACCGCCAAACTCTCGCCGAGTTCGAGGCTCCCACCGGATACTGGAAGGTCATGGCCGCTACCGTCTGCTTTGTCCTGGGACTGGCCACCTCCTACACCATCTTCCTGAAGAAGTTCGGTATGGATATTTACAAAATTTTCATTTGTCATCTTGTAATGTTTAGCTTACCCTGACCTTCCACCTACTTTCGACAACGAATACAAGGAAGCCCAGGTTGAGCGCATGCTCGCCCTCGAGAAGGGCAACTTCCTCGGACCTGCCAAGTACTACGACTACGAGAACAACCGTTGGAAGAAATAAGTGCTGTTCCATAGGTATGCAGTAAATACCGTTCCTGTTTTCATTGTATCCATTTTAGGCCTAGCGTACATCCAGATGATTGCTCCGATTTATGATTACTTTCGATTGTAATAAAGAGTAAACTTTCTGGCTTCGTTTCAGTGACTATAAATTGTATAAAACGTTCGTCTTTACGCTGGAAGGATAATGGCATAGGGATCTCATCAGCTCACATCAGTTTTTCTAACTCTGGACACTCGTGCAAGGATTGTGCGTAACACAAGTGACCGTTACTTTGATGGTCCACTCCAACTTAACCGGATTTGCTCTGAATCGTTTTCTCGATAGTCGACATTACTGAAACAGGCGACCTTTGGAAAAAGGCTTTAACTCTGCTTAGAAACTGCTCCTCCCAAGTTCTCCTGATTAAATCTGGATGGTTACTACATTACCTCGGAGTCGGCGGTTGGAACAAGCCAAGGATTGGAACGCCACCGTCCTCATAGGCAAATGAAAATAGACGCACACAACTCATACATATGTATACCAGCTCGTACGTCGTAGCTTGTATCTGCCACTGACCTAATTCGTCAACCTCTTTCATATGCTAATCCACAGATGTGCTGGAAAACAATGGCTTATGCGAGCCATTTCAGTCGGGTTGTTAACACTCAGTGGATCCAGATACCGTGATTTGCTTTCCACTTCAGCCATGTTAGGTGCTATGTTTGCTGTGGTGCTTGCTATTTTGTCGTCCTTAGTGGAAGGAGAAGCTGAGTTTTCTAGCGGCAAAGTTACAAGATTCGTTCAAACTGGTCCACACATCTTTTATCCAGCGCGAGAATTCAGATTTGCACCCGCTGCAGATCCTCAAGGAGCTAATCCCGAGGAAATGGCAACTGATGGTACGTTTAGAATCAGAGATACTAATCAAAGGCGTAGAATTGCCAGAAGAAGGCAATGAAAGCGTTGTTGAAGGCGTTCGTGAAACGATGGCGGAGGGTTTTAGGACCGCCAACAGTTTTTTTTCTAAGGTAATAATACTTTAGACACATCCTATATTAATCGGTTTCACTCAGTTGTTTAATGGAACTGCTTCAGCTGCAGGCGGCATTGCCGGCATGGTTAAAGATATGGCTGACGGGTTCATGGAAACAGCTGGAGAAGCCTGTTAGCAGTAATTACATATTTTCCACTTATACGAATGATTCAGATGATTCCATGACGGCCCCTACTGCTGCTGAAAAGGAGCAGGAATTGAAAGGAACATCGAAAAACTGACATATGTATATAATCTCCTATTTCTTTTCCTCATCTTGATCACAACGAAACATTTCATTCTTCAAATAGTAATAGATTTTTAATAAATGCGTTTCTCTGATTGGTTCAACATGATTCAAGAAAGCAATGTCCCACAAGCTGAAGAAGTCTACTGCACAACCTATGAAACGCCCATTAACTGTTTTGAAGTTTATTTACATAAAAAGCGATTACAGCCCGAAATTGAAGACTTTACTACAAACGTTTGCTTTAACTTAAAACCCAGTTCAACCTTCTTGACCAAAATCTTTCGTGAATTCTTCTAGCTTCTTTAGATCCGCAGCGTTAACCGTCGGCTTGCAGTTCATAAGTGATCTCAGCATGTCATTCTGAATACATAATATCACTAATAATTGATAGAGAAACGAATGTCATACCATATTCAATACAGGTTCAGCGAGTTTGTCACCCGGCACGTCAAGGAATGACATTGCTACAGCGCCATGGTCACCAGGAGAACATGGAGTCCACAAGTCGTGAACCATAATCGTGGGATCGTCCCTGGAGGGTCCACTTACACGCTTGAAATGGGTAGCCGTCTGCACTTTCCTGACTGGTTGCATTAGAGCATCCCGAACAACGATGGATACATCGTGTCCGGAAAAACCATCGGTCTTTTCCGCCAAAGTTTTGTAGTCGGCTTCGGTCAAAGTGTTCACTGTTTGGCCGATGTGGAGCTTGAACATATCTTTGCGAGCGTTGAGTTCAGGAAGAGGAATGTACACGCGCTTCTGGAATGGGGCAGTCAAAATACAGATGGATCATCAAAGCCAAAGTAAACCTCAAAACGACGACGAATAGCTGCGTCAAGCACCCATGGTATATTCGTAGCCCCCAGAACCAATATGCCGTCATTGTGATTGCCAACACCTTGCATCTGGACGAGGAACTCAGTTTTAATTCGTCGTGCAGATTCCGATTCGTTGTCCGAACGCGAAGAGCAGAGAGAATCAATTTCATCGATGAAGATGATCGAAGGCTTACGTTCTCGCGCCATTTCAAAGAGATTCTTCACAAGCCTATAACAAGAGTAATGTATACCGGAAACAGCGTTTATATTTTGATACCTTTCAGATTCACCGAGCCATTTGGAAACAAGATCACTGCTCGATACAGAAAAGAAAGTAGAGTTGTTCGCTTCTGTGGCTACTGCCTTCGCAATATACGATTTACCAGTGCCTGGAGGTCCAAACAGAAGAATTCCCCTCCACGGCTGCCGCTTTCCTACAAATAAACAGTGATATCTTTTCTAAAGTTCCTGACTTACCAGTGAACAAGTGGGGGAACTTTATGGGCAAAATGACGGCTTCCTTGAGTGCTTCTTTCGCTCCGTCAAGTCCGGCAATATCATCCCATTTGACATTCGGCTTCTCGATGACCACCGAGCTTGAAAGCTTCTCTTGGAGTTTCTTGGATTCTGCGTCTTCCGAATCTGAATCCGAGTTTTTTGACTCGCCGTTATTGTCTTTCACAGGTTTCTTCTTGCTGGGTTCCTTAAGATACTTTTTAATCTTCTCCGCTCGGTCGATGTATTGTGTGCAGCGAGATCTGATAGTCTCTTTCTGCTTCTCGCCTTGGGTTTCATCTGTAAATAGTTAATGCCTTTGATAAAAGCAACACAGGTATAACAACGTACATTTTATGGCGTGAAGGAAGTAGTCAATAGCTTGCATGTACAGCGACAGCGCTTCCTCGTAATTCTTGTTCTTATCCTCTTCAGTCGCTTTCGTAACAATGTCGCATGCTTTTTGCAAGTGCGTCGACATGTTCCTGAAAATCAAAGTAATTATTTACGCGTGGGACCAAATCACACCGTACAGAAACGCGCTTAATACCTATAAAACAAGAAGAATCGATCAGTGGGGAGTAACTCAATAGAGCAAGTTTCAAAAACAACGAAATCAGCGTTGGAAATGAATCCACGAATCGACCAAGGTGGGGGAAAAAGTGATCGTCGTTGCAGCACCAAATAATGAGTAATCTTCTCTCGTTCGTGGCGAGAGGCGACGCGCGGCGGCCGACATGACGTCGCGTCAGGGTGCCGTGACGTCACGTCGCTTGGGTGCATATCGTTCGAATTCACACAGAAGAGTCCGACGCAAGATCCGCTAGCCTTATAAATGACCGCTTGATCCATCGATACCATTCACCGCAAAATAATGCAGGTCAGCAGCACCAAACCTGGGCCGAAGTGAACACTGGACCGACATTTAGACGACGAAGATCGATTGATTTCGAAAACCGAGTGACGTTGTGATTCACGCAAGCGGATGATTATGTTGTGAAAGTTCCTTTCGCAGCCTCAGGCAAAGTGTTGCGTTAGATAAGCTGAAGTGGCGCCAACAACGTTTTCTTCGCTAAGGTTCGCTACATCAATTCCGTATCCGGTTCTCCTCAAGTTTACACTTACCGGAATCTCTTCGGATTGGAATCTCGGAAAAAAAGGAATCTTCCGATTCGGATTCCGATGTGCATGCCAGCAAGCCCTATCGACGTTTCGGTCGTTTGAGTGGCGCGGCTCTTCTGGCGCCACAATGAAATGGGATTGCATATTCCAAGATTGACTTTCTTCACGTTATGGCGGACCGTCCGCTAGTTTTCTGTTTGGCACCTCACATATCTGTTTATGGCATAAATTATGTTTATGTTTGTTCACGCAGGATGATTGAATAGAGGGACAATCGATGACTAGCTAGGTCTCAGGCGGACTTCGCAGCCGGTCGCTCTACCGCTTCGCCTATTTGCCTCAGGCCCTTCTTCAATAATCAATGCCCTCACGCCGGGGCAAAGGCGGAGCTCGAGACCCTAGGGTGAGAGCGGCTCGGCGGCCAAGAAGACCTTGTCGACTGCTGCGTTCTTTCCATCAGCCCACTAGCTTTCTGTTTGGCACTTCACGACTCGTTTGATCTCTTCCGTTTCGTTCAGAACCATGAAAGCAAGGCCCTAACTCAATGAAAGTCCTCCGATATTGCCTTCCGAGAGATCCAGTGATGCGGTTCATCGTTTTTTCGGTCATATTTGCTCCGGTTTTTCCAAAATTGGCCACGACAGTGAATAACGACTCGGTACGCAATTTTATAATGATGCGAAGTTGAACGATGACCTGAACATTGAGCCTTGTAGTGCTTACGAAGTTTTACGAAATCTAAGGAATTTTGAACTTATAAGCTGACCTACAAATTTTTGCAATTGTCATTTTCACGATTACTAAATGTGTTTTAGCGCGAATTCGCACGGCGACACGGACAGTTTGGAACCGAAAACGAGGCAGAACTGTCAGAGCGTTTGGCAGCTGAATATGGGATTTACGTGAATGGAACTTTTGTTCCTCCAGAACCGAACCCGGTACCTCTTCTCGCAGTGCTTTTTCTGGTCCTTAGCTTAATAGCACTTGTGGCCAACGTCGTCTTATTGGTTTATATAATATTTCACAAGCTCTACAAAAACTTCATCTCCTCCCACTTCATCGCCCATTTGTGCATTACCAACATGGTCGCGCTCTTTGTCCTAGTTCCTCTACTCTTGTACAATACGTGGACGGGGATGAATATCTGGAATGACAACCATTTGTTGTGTCGGGCTCAGGTAACAATGTCCTCAGAAACCCGTGTTTATTATTTGTTGTTGCTTTTAGGCACTTATAACGTGCGCGGTTTGGACAGTTATGCAATTCATGATGCTCTGCATCGCCGGGGTCCACCTTCTCACATTTGCTCGAATCCATTATGAACAACTTTTTGGCCTTTCTCCCAACATGCTTTGCATCCTCTCCTGGGTTATCGCTTTCGCGTTAGCTTTGCCCTGTATGACAAACGGTCACATAGTCGTCTACGATCGTCGTCTTCACCATTGCATCTGGGGCCTCAGCGACAGCGGTCTCAAGTTTCTGACATACCTCGTCATCCTTGGCGTCATTTTCCCGTCAGCTCTGAGCTACTACGCCTACATCAGAGTACTTGGAATCCTCTACCACAGTCCTATAGTTTTCCAGAGCATTGGACTCTACAAAAGTCGTTTTCTCGTCTATGCCTTTCTTTTAAGGTTCTATGAATTAGTTATGAAGAATTCTAACCGTTTTTTTTTCAGTCCCTTCTACCAACTTCCATTCTTCGTAATCACATTTACGGGAACCTATCGACACGAAATAAACAGCTGGCTACCAGTTTCCTTTATGATGGTCGCGTACACAACCCTGCTTATTTCCCCGATTCTCTACGGTGCATCGTTGTTTTTGATGAAAGAGGAAGACCAAGCGTTAACCGCGAGAGCTCACAAAAGTACTAACTCCTACCAAGCGGCTCATTTGCCAGGACAGCACCTATAAATATGTCGCCGATTAGATGTGGTTATATTATGCGAAAAATAAAGATTTGAACTATTCTATTTGCAACAATTGAACCACGCAAGAACGCTCCGTTTGTGAAATCTGTTTTCCCTTTTGGTTGAGTAATTGTGGCCGGTACTTCCGAATTCGCCTTACAGGATAAAAGGCAAATGCGGGTAACATATGTATATTTATTTACTCACTGAATTGCCTTTGGTTACCAATCGTTTCTAGATTTGCAATATAAGGGTTATTAAAAAGACATTTAGGCTGAATGTCTCTCGAGATACCCCTTTATACATAGTTCAAGAACGCTTAGAGTGATGAAAATATTGGAAAAGGAAAACCCAGTTTTATTCAATGTAAAATAAAATAGGTAGGCGGACTTACAAAAAATCTGATCCGTTTTCCTATCCATCTACAAATACAAATTCATTGTCCATAATATCTGAACTTTGTAATAAATTTTTTTTTTCTCAGCATGCTTTGTAAGCATGCTGAGAACAATGCCCGCTGGATTCCCAAAGTGAATCTGTGTTGAGAACGGGAAATAACTAAACCAACGAACAATTGGCCATGTAAAATTAAGTATCAACAGCAAAAAAAACTATTTTAAAAACCTATAGTATGTATTGGTTGAGTGTAAGCGCGCCTATTCAAATATAGCTCATGTCTTCATGTCGGTAAAAAGAGGAACGTTGCTAATTTAAGCTTAAAATGCAGATCTGAATTTAGAAGTGAGATTTCCACGACAAGCTATTTGAGACCTTCAAAGGATTTCTTGAAAAGACCCGATTTGAATATTGACGCTAGCATCGTTCTGGTTGTTGGCCGTGGCAAAGAATAAGAGTGTGATCGGACGGCTGTCTCGACGGAACAAAACAGCGAGCAACGGCAAGAGAGGAAAGAGAAAAAGCGCGACGAGAAGGCTAGCGACACGCCGCCGTTGCGCTGTCTTGCTCAATGCCAAGCCGAAGAACTGAGAGGCTACTGCAATGAAAGCCAATGGATCTTGCGGCCATGATTCGTCCGTCTTGAGGCGCATCATTTTCGAACGACTGCTGAAGTTTTGGGTCATTTCTGTGCTTCCATTTCTGCGCGGCCGATTCGGCACGAAAGCCGATGTCGCCGACGGCGCCTCGGTCTTCTTACCAGCAAACGTTGTTTTCTTCGCTCCCTGCGGCCGTTCTCTCTGCGCTCTTCTCTCGCAAAACTGAGAGGCTACTGCAGGGGTCTATGTATTTGTTTAGTTCTATTGTCGCCAGCGACGTCGAATGTGGATTATCGATTGTCTCTTCTTCCCTATCGACTGCGTATCTATTTTTAGCTTTAGCAGTTTGGTTTTCGTAGATGCCTCATCCTTGGCATTGCCGGTCGTCTGGCTTGGGTATTTCGTTGCTCGCGTTTATTTCAGCTATTCATTGTTTATCTCTCCTGCAAATCCAAGAATTCTTTCGACTGTCAGAAACCTTGGTTACTTTGGGGCTCGTGCCCACTCCACAGCCCGCCCGAATGCTCCTTCCTCGATCGCTCTTCTCTCTTATCAGCTCCTTTTCCGACTCCACTTCGAACGACTAATTGGCTTTGGTGTTTTCGGTGCTCCCTTCTTCTCTCGTCGGTCGCATTCAGCAGCAGTTTGTTGTTGCGAATCGAGCGCCGATGATTTGTCCGCGAAGAATTTCTACGTCGTTTGTCAGTATTGTATTTTTGAGTTTCTTGCCGCTTCTTCTCGACTGTCGCAACCGCCGTTTTATGCATTCTGCGCGTCTGCGTCCGTCGTTCTTTGGGGATCCATCGCCGTCCCTGGCCGCACTGTAACTCGTATTGTCTTTTCGGCGCGTCAGTCTCCGTCTTCTTCTTCCTCCATTCGCTCCTAATTGGCGCTCATTTGCAGCTGGTGAGCAGCACGGAGGACACCATCACAAACGGCCGTGGACGTCAACGGGGCGGTGGTGCTAGCTCGTGAGGAGGGTCGTTCTTCGGGCAGAATGCGGCTCATGGGCTGCATGATCGGAAACTCGGGCGCCCTCGGTGACGAGGAGCGCGAACAACGGAAAGTTAACAAGCAGATAGAGGAGCAGCTCCAGAAAGACAAGCAACTCCTTCGCGCTACTCACAGGTATTTTTCTCCATTGCTTATTTCGATACAACCCGTTTAACTTTCAGATTGCTTCTGCTGGGAGCCGGCGAATCGGGTAAAAGTACAATAGTCAAACAGATGCGGATATTGCACATCAATGGCTTCAACGAAAAAGAGAAGAAGGAAAAAATGTGCGACATCCGGCGCAACATTCGCGATTCCATACAGGTACAGAGACTTAGAATAGTTTAGGAACTTAAGTTAAGGAGTAACCAGTTATCTACCGTCATAAGAAACTGCAACTTTTTAATCAGTTTGAGTTTTGACGACGTTGTACTTTAGGTGATATTGAATGCGATGGAAGAAATCGATCCGCCTGTGAAGCTTGATGACGCTTCAAACCAACCAAGTCGAGATTATCTGCTCACCGTAGCCGCTTCTCCTGATTTCGATTATCCACAGGTTGGTTTGTTAGAACTAATTACTGTAGCATCATGGAACAGTTTGTTGGCTTATTCATCAGAGCTAGATACCTCAAACAAATGTGCCCATTAGCCGTAGGCGACAGGAAATTGTGAAACTTGTTTCTTAAAGGCAAAGCGTTTAATTGCTCCATGTTTGTTATTGAATACATCGTCGTTCTTTGTGTGACTCAACCTGGCGGACGAACCTGTTCTCCGCCAATCTAAAAATAGTCAGCATTCATTTGCTTTTGGTAAATTTTTCTCCAAACCAAGCTTATAATCTTCATAGCACTGTTTATCACTTACCAGTGCTGTCTTTTCCATCTATATTAGCTCATTTTACCAAGTAGGCAATTTATATGTGAGCAGTGGCTAATTACAAGAAAATCGACGAAGGCGCCGATTTCGGTCCTGTAACTTTCCTTCCCTTTCATGTAAAGGATCTGCTGTGTGGTGCAAGTGCGGAAAAGTTAGGACTGGTCCGAAAAGATGCGCTCGAACAGATTTGTGTGAATTTGCACCAGACGTGACAAGTGTTTGAATCGGCTCATTGAAAATCTAATCAATTTGAGCAGTGTTTGAAATACAAACAAGGAAATGTTTCTTGCACTAAAAACCGTCATAAGAAACAAAAATAATCCTCCTTAAAAAATTCAAATTGGTACAAGACCAACAAAATTAGTACCCACTTAAGTTGCCAGATTCCTGCTTCGTGTCTTAAGAATTAAATTTCTAAAACGCAACAAACGGTGTATTTCAGATCTTTTACGACCACGTGATAAAGTGCTGGAACGACAAAGGCGTGCAAACGTGCTTTGAAAGGAGCAATGAGTACCAGCTTATTGACTGCGCTAAATAGTAAGTGATTGGGACTGGGCTTGCTCCTGATAAAGGGTTGTTTAGTTTTCTCGACAAGGTAGCCGATATTCGGCAAAACGATTACAACCCGTCGGAACAGGTTTGTATTAGTTGGCTGTTTTTGCTGTACGTTTATTGTGTTAAGGACATTCTGAGATGCCGTGTTATGACCACAGGGATCTTTGAGACCAAATTTGAAGTAGACAAAGTCCGGTTTCAGTAAGTATCTTTGTTTTTGGAGCGATTTCAAACTTGCGCTTTCAGCATGTTTGACGTAGGTGGTCAGCGTGATGAACGAAGAAAATGGATCCAATGTTTTAACGACGTAACAGCAATCATCTTCGTGTGCGCAAGTTCCTCATACAATCTCGTCTTATGGGAAGATGCCACGCAGAACCGACTGAAAGAGTCGTTGGCTCTTTTCAAGAATATATGGAACAACAGATGGTTGAAAACTATTTCGGTGATTCTGTTCCTGAACAAGCAGGATTTGCTCGCCGAAAAAATCAAAGCGGGGCGATATAAGTTGGAAGCCTATTTCCCAGAATTTGCCAGTTATCAAGTGCCTGCCGAGGCGGCCAACCTTGAAGCGTCAGAGAATCCAGAAGTGGTGAAAGCAAAGTATTTTATCCGTGGAGAATTCTTGGTTAGTTAATCACTCACTTTGCAATAATTCTTTCTAATTTAGCGCATTTCGACGGCCGCTGGCGATGGTCGTCATCACTGCTATCCCCACTTCACTTGTGCCGTGGACACGGAAAATATTCGTCGGGTGTTCAACGACTGCAGAGACATCATTCAGCGTATTCACCTAAGACAGTATGAGCTCCTGTAGCCATGCATCTTCAGCTAGCTAACTATTCTTCCTTCTTGCTGAACTCTCGGGTACTTGTTTGAAAAAGCGGAACGGCATTGCCGACCTCCCCGCAAACACCACGCGAGTCGAACCTTTTCTTCCGCCCTTTAGTTTTCAACTCTGCTCAGGAGCCAGTAAGCCAAACTTTGTTCCGGTGGCGTCTTTATCCGCTTCAAATAAGTTTCAAAGTTGTTCTTTCAGTGCCTTTGCAATTGCTTCCTTCTTTGGCTTTAGGTCTTATTCTTTGTTACCTTGTTTCCGGCACATTGTAAATAGTCCTCTGATTTCTTTAATATTTTGAACAGGCGTTTGCCAATTTTCCCAGGTCAAAGGCGCATTAGCACCGGAACATAGTTTCGCTCGCTCCTCTTCTAGTCACTGTTTTCAAAACGGTTGAAATTTTCCGCCGTCGAATTCCTAGAGATTCATCAGCTTTTGCAAAATACGGGTGTTGCAGATGATTTATTAATTTTATTGTGTTCCTTTTCTCTCTCAATCTTCTCTCTGTGATTGCGTCTGCGAACTTCATGCAAGAAGAAACCACTCTTTTCGCTTCGATTTCCACGTCGTAGTCGTCATTGCAACTACAAAGCTGCTTGTAAGAAATACTTGTTCGACTTTGTTAGTCCGTTTCGATCCTTTCACTCGTGCGTGTGTGTTTCCACTATAATAACAGTTGCTTTTAATCGTTATAAAATGTGTCCTTGTTTATATTTTGATAAAATATATCGCTTTTGAAGTGTGGCAGTTAGACGAGATTGTTGATGACTATGCCTTTGGAATCGCGGGGCCATTTGAAAAAGAAGCTAGCAGAATCAGCAGAAAAAAAGAGTAACTGACTTGCAACGAAAATTTTGATACGGTAGTGGAGTATTCCCCCTAATAAATTTGGAAATCGCCTCTACCAAGAAAGAAGTAGTCTCGGTCGCTTGAACTGAATAGGACCATAAATTAATTAAGAATCAATTTGGTGACGACAAAAACGGTGACGTGAGATTTCGGTTGAAGTCACAATTCTATTCCAGTCGGTGGAGTCACTGCCTCAAAATAAATATTGCCACTCCAACTTCCTTTGGTAAATCCAACGCAACTCTTTTCAAAGTGACTTTTCGAAGTTTTCAGCATAACCAAAATCTTAGTTTCGAAAGAAACAAAAGGCTTTTTAATTTCATTCGGTTTCACGAAGTAGTAGCCCTGTCCATCTCAAACCGATTAGCGTTCTCCAACCTTTGCAACCAAACATTTTCAACCTCTTTTCCCATCCATGAATCTCATTGCTAGCTCTCCTGCGTTGACTTGAGCCTTTAACGGTCCAGCAATTCCAACTTCACAAGTTTCTCCTCACGTCACCTTCTCAAATAGCCCAGCTCAAGGAGGGAGTCCCAAAACATGTTTGGAAGTTAAAGATCGGGAATTCTCGGGAAGGTTTCTTTAGTCCAACCAAAAATAGTCTTTGTCTAACGGGCCTTCAAAAAGCTCCTTTCGTAATGAAAGGTCCAAATTTGCCAGAGAGTGCTTTTCATTTTCGGACATTTGCGGAAGTAGGCAGATTTGCAGTGGGACAAATGCGGAAGTGGACATTTGCGGAGCAAGAAAGCGACACAGTTTGTGCGCGGAGCTGCTGCATGGTGACAGTCTTGGTCACGACTTTGTCGACAATTTCCAGCGGATCGCGGTCGGCGGTAGAAGGCGTCAGCAGCGAATCCTCGGTCACATCCTCGATCATGCGATGACTGGGGACTATTGGGGACCGTTTTAGGATCAGGTGACTCGAGGGTCCGATGAGCTGAGAGATAAATCTGGTAAGCTCCCAAACGGGAAAGAAAAGGACGGGTATCAGCGCATGCTCAATTATTTTGAGTCCTACATCGTTACATCAGAAAGTTCACCTGCCGATCTATGGAACAAGCCTGTCCAAGATTCCCCGTAAGAACCTGGAATTACGCGCGTCAAGTCGAGGCGGACAAGGTTCGATCGAATAACAGCATTGCTCCTCCAAAATCGAAGAAGCAACTCTTCCACCAGAAGAACCAGAAGGTCCGCGACCTCCGCGCTTTCCGCGCTTGACCCCGCGTGGAACGAAGAAAACCTCCTAAGGCATGTCTACGCCCTGGCTAATAGGAGCAACTATATGTAAACGTTGCCTTACAGTTGCGGCTTCAGAGTCTTGAAAGATAGTTGACCCACTTCCGCAAATGTTCAGCTCCGCAGATGTTATATATTCCTTTTCAAGGCCGTTAGAGTGTCTTATTTCAAGCCTGATTTCACCGCATTCAAGTCCACCATTCAAGATGCCACTCCCAACATGTCTTGCTTGTTATTTGGCGGCAGTCCCACTTATCTCATTTCAGAAACACCCAGTTTTTGCGCCACAACTTGAACAAAAACAAATAAAATTCGGTTTTGTGTTTTGTCTAAATAATATCAATACATTTGTCATCGGCCGCGCTTTTCGTTGGCGGCTCGTCTGTTTGCATATCAAATCAATTACTTCGTTCCTGAATGTTGGCTGTTCTCCCGAAAGGTTCTTTTCGCAAAGAAGCCATTTTCTATTTGTCAAAACGTCATCTTTACTTCTAATCTTAATGACTTCTTCCAGCGTTCTTGGAATGAACTCCAGTGTACGAGTTTATTCTTTCTTGTTTTCGTGCTTAATACATATGTTTAGATTTTCTTTGAAGACAAACCGATTGCCACAAATTCGTTGAAACCGCTGAAGCATGGTCTGCTAAATACATTACCAAGATCTCTGGTGTTTTATGTGTCTTTGGTGGCTTCCTCAGTTGCGTTTTCCATCAATTCAGCGCTCTTAGTGTTCACTGTTCAAAAGCGTAAAAAATTTCGTGGCCGTTTTTGGGTCACTACTTGTTCTCTAGTGTTACTTGCGCTAGTCAACTTGTTCACAACCCTTTTTCTCTTGCCGCCGTTTCTTTATGCTTTATGGACAGAAGCTTATCTTTTTCACAATTTCAACTCGGCTAGTAAAATTTTTGCGTTGATAACTGCTTGGACGAGGTCCCAAGAGTGTTCACTTTGTTTCTTATTGTCATTCATGCGACTTAGTTCTTGGTGCGGCTTCCAGAAACCCCAGAGCCAAAGAGGGCTATTTTTCGTGATTGTTGCGGTTCCTCTCGGTCTTTTGGTTTTTGATTTTGGAGGAAATGAAGACAGCCTGTACGAATACGACTCCAATTCTCTCCAGTTTCTTATCACCTCTTCTTTCATTGTCTCGAATCTTTTTGTATCTACAATTTTCGCTTTCGCTACTTATGAGTTTCTGCTCATTGTGAACTGTTTGACCGTTGTCATCCGTCGCGACCGAGTGTCTTTTTAAAGCTAAAGCTCTCTTATTTTTGGCTTTTCTTTCAGTAAGGTAAACAATCCGGTACTATTTTTAATTAATTGTTGAATCGACCATCATGCGATCCCATGCATCTTCACTTCAATCTAGGAACGATTATCGCACACGTACACGCATCTGTTCAGAAAAATCAAGGCGATACCGGCTAACCTATCTTTCTTTAGGCAACTTTAATTGCGTGTTTTAGGGGCTTCACCATTTAGCGTTGTGTCAGACTTTAAGCTGGCGAGCCGGAACGCCATTGAGTAGGCATTCCCGCAGACACCGGCCGTGGGCTGCTGGTTCCACTTGAGCCAGAGCGTGAAGAGGCATGCGGAGAAGTTTGACAAGCGCCGCTACCGTGGCCCTTCTCATGGAAACCTCTATAAAGAAATCTGCAAGTCCCTGCCGGCTCTCTCCCTTGTTCCTTAGCATCTTGTCACAGATGTCTTCGACGGCCTCAAGACCAAGGTGATGCTTCTTCATGATTCAGAAGTGATCTTCCGGTAGCCTTCCCGTCGCGTTTCGCCATTTCTGGGTGGAGCAACCACGACGCTGTCCTCACTGAACCCTGCCGGACGAACAATTCGCTGAAAGCATTGTGCCTTCAAGAAAAACTTCCGCGAGACGGCCAATCCACTTCTTTCCAAGCTTGGCCAGGAAGACTGTCCAGGCCAAGATGATCCATGAGGAGGCTAATCTGAACAGCCTCCCGAGGACTAAGAAGCCCACCGAGACGGACCGCCGCATCAAAAAGCTCGTTGAGGACTTCGACCCAGCTTACGACGATCTTCTCGAGCATGTCCATAAGCTGGCGCACCGCTCGCCTTTCTTAGTGATCTAGCTTCGGCTAGTTTAGGCGACACTCCATTGGGGACGGTTGGGGAGTGCCACGAAAGTGGGAGTGGTTTGGGGCCTTTTTCAAGTTAAATTGTTATGTTAGGTGTTAGCTTTAAATAAGTTTTATTCAGTTCGATCCGTTTGGTTATTTTGAGAGAGGCCCACAACCGCAACTGTCGCATCGTAACTGTTACCCCACAGCAACTGTCGCACCGCCTCAGCAAATGTCCCTATACTTTTGTACACCTGTCTTAAGGCTAACTTCGTATTCTTTTCAGAACAGCCATAACACCGAGCCCACTCTTTGGAGAAGACAGTGAGAACCCGTTGTTCAAGATGCTTTTTTACGTGGTTACAGTTGTTTTTGTCCAAGTAGCTTAAAATGCCAGTAACTCCAGAAAAACGAGGTGTCCTAATACTTTTACTCACCTATCTCGTCATGAAAAGCTCCAATCTGGAAACGGTTTTTCTACGTATTTCTCTCAGAAAATTTATCGGAAATGGGTAGGGTTCCTGAAGGAGCGCTACCTAGGTAAAAAAAAACACTAAAAAAGTTGAATACTAAGTTTTGAAGAAGATTTTGAGATTTAGTGTGTGACAACTTACAAAAGGTTAGATCAGGATGAACTTGAAGACGCGTTTTTGAATGAGGTTGTAAGCGAGACGAGATAGTCTTCCTGCGGGAGACCCTGTAAACGATGAAGCGGCTGAAGAACGCTATGTGGTGAACGTCGTAGATGACGTGAACGTTCACACCGGACTCAATCTTTGCTGTCGATGGACATATGGTTTCAGGTCAGGTATAGTTGGGGAGTTCTGGAGAAAATAGAGCCGCGGGTAGAGTTCCCGGGCGGAAGAAAACAAGGGGAAACGACGGGCCGGAGGTACGGCACAGAGGAGACGTCCAATCCGGGAAGTCGATCGGGAAAGTTCGAAATGCCGTTGAAGTGCAGAAAGTCGGGCTGCTGGGCAATCGATGAAATCTCGTTCAAAGATAACGTGATCTAGCCGCGCGCGGTGCTCGAGGTCGCCATGTAGTTGGGGAGTTCTGGAGATGACAGAGCCGCGCGTAGAGGGCGCCCAGCTGTTCACCACGTCTTTGCGAGAAGGCGGTCTACGCGTTGATGATCCTTGCCTGCCTGACTCCGATCCTCGCGAGTCCCCTGGTCAATCCCAACGACGGCGGCTTCTCCAACCTGACCGAATTCGTCGCTGCCGACCAACCGTGCCTGGCCTCCTGCGCACTTGGTGGAATCTCCGTAGTCGTTCCACTAGACCACCGTCCGATCGAGATCTGCACCGGGAATTTCTGCCAAAGCTTGCTGACCAGTCCTCCCAAACGCCATCTGCTGCTTCCCCCATCGCTCACGTCCTTTCCTTATGACGTCCGCATCACAACTTGGCTTTATGGACAACTCACCTGCGCCTACCATCTCTCCTGCCCGGCGTCAGTCATCAGTGAGACAATCGACTGCGATTTCTGCTGGCAGAAACTCTCCAACTACCAATGCTGGACCGCCGTCCATGCCTTCCTGGTTGCCGCCGTTGTCCTCGCCATCCTGGAATGCTCGTGCTGTTCCTGCTGCTCCCGGTGCCGCTCAGCAGTAACGCGCTGCCTCTACAGGTGCATCTGCGGTTGCTAGCGAGGATTCAAGGCTCTTGTCTGCTACTTTCGACGACGCCGAGCTGTTCGCCGCAACGTCAAGAGAATCAACGCGACTTTTCGACGCCTCCGTCAACTTCGTCCCAGAGATGCCGCTCTCCTGACCACCATCATTCTGCTTCCGGCTGCTCACGCTTGCCGCGACATTTCCACGTTGACTGCCGCCAGCAACACCTGCCGAACCGAAGCCGACGGCTTCATGCACTGCACTTTCGGCCAGACTACGCTGCTCACCTTCCCTCCCAGCGACGGTCCCACCTGCCTTCTGCTTCAGGATTCGCAGAACCGTCCCGTCGGCACCGTGGAGATTGCGATAGCATCGATCCAGGCCATCTGCAACCCAAAGATCAACTACCACACTCGCGACCGCACCATCAAGACGGATTCCCGGAAGCGCTGCCCTGCCGCCGGTACTTGTAGCGGCGATTTCTGTACTCAAGTGACTACCAGCTCTCACCTCCCGGAGCCGAGAATAATCTGTATTCCAAGGAAATCGCTCTGCCGGACAACATTCTCACTCTGTCCGCCCGTGGACACGACGCCATCGACATGCTGACGAGCTCATCACGGACTTGGACTTTGATCAAGCTTCCGTTTCAAGTAGGTTCTCTTCTGACTCCGCAGCATCCGTGATGGACGGTCCCACCAACGCCGTCGTCACCCAGGCTTCCACTCTGCCTCAGCCGACTCCCGCCGTCACGCAGACCTTGAATTCCGCTCCGTTGTGGCTTGTGCCACCCGTCTCCGGGATCCAGCTGCCGCCACCAACTTTCCGTCATGGACTATTTCACCCTTCTCCGAAATTCAGCCGCAGCCAACGTCCCAGATCCAACTCAACCGGACGGTGACCTCTCCCACCGCTTAAGGTGGCGCTGAAGCCCTTCTATGGCGACTGCCTCGAATGGCGCGAGTTCTGGCAGCTGTTCGACTCTCAAGTTCACAACCAACCTCTTCCGACTGTCGTCAAAGCTCAGCAACTCTTCGAGCTCTTCAAGGACGACGACCTTCGTGCCGTGAAAGGATATCACCCGATCGCCGACGACTACACCGCCGTGGTGGACACGCTAGAGCACCGCTTCAACAACCCAAAAAAGGTCAGTCGTATCCTTCACTCCCAGTTGAGGACGCTGCCCGCGGTCCAAACCCACAAGTCTCCGACGAACCTTCGAAGAAGTCGAGCGTATCTGCCGTCAACTTGCGCAGAACGGAGAAGACGTAACGAATACCGGAAGAAGCTCAACATATGGTTTCAGGTAAGCGTTGCGGAACCCCAGTCCTTTGACGACGCAATAGTTGAAGCTAAACGCTTCGAAGACTTTCTTCAGGACAGGAAACAGGTCAAGGAGAGCACCGAGCTCATTTAGGAACGAATCTAGACGGTTCCGTTCTCCACTCCCGAGCGACAACCAGGCCTCACCTCTAATAGCTTATTCGCAATCATCTGCCTCGCTTAACTAAAGAAGTAAGTGTTTTAATTGTGGGAAAACTGAGCATTTCAAAGCAAACTGTTGGGCTAGACAGACCCACAACCACCCTGTCCAGACACCCGTTCCCCCATTTGAGGCATCACTAACTCCTGAATCTCCCTATCGCCCGCTCCAGACTGTTCAGCATTCCAAAGCATTTTCTTAGCAACACTTTGAAAGAATTTTGCTCTACCGTAACCTTTCCCTTAACCAGCAAAACATATCTCAGACCCTCAAAACCATTACCTCACTTGATCCACGTTAGAAGTTGAAGAGTTGAAGCTGTACAGCGAGAACTTGAGAAGTCCGATGGGTATTGGAATCAACGACTTTGGTGCAGAGTAATTGCTCTTACGCCTAAACCTGACAAAACTCCACCCAGAACATCTCCTTACGCTCAGACGGTTGGCACCATCGCTCGGCGCCGGCGACTTCCGGGTCGTCCTAGAGCCACCGGCCGAGGTCTCCTTGGGTTTCCGGCCCACAGTATTCACCTGATGCCATCTCTAGAGGGCAGCATACCAACTCCATTTGCCGTCGTCCCAAACATCTTTCCTTCCTTGCGCGCAAAAGGCATTTCTGATCCCCGACGACGTGATCAGCAATGCCGCCGCGCTCCTCTGGGTGACCAAAATGGAAAACCACACCTAACGAGCAATCAGCGAGCCATTAAAACATTCCGACTCTCTATCACTGCGAATTTCATTACATGCACCGAAGTCTGCAAACTGGAAACTCACTTACGGAAATCTTGTAGATGCCACATATAGCGCCTTCAGAACCCATAAAATCCTCCATTGCAATAATGGCGGAAGTCAGCTGCCGAGTTCTTCCTGTGGTCACCAAACTTCTGACCACCATCTGCGTCCTGTTCTCAGAAATGACCCGGGCAGAGGCGACAGACCTCCAGCACCTAGCGACGCTTCTCATGTATCGCAATGCGTACCTGAAAACGGATACCCCCCTATCTGCTCAACCTACTGCCTCATCCTGGACGCGAGAATACGGAACTACAGGGCTCGCTCAGGATCGCTCCTGTGGAGTCCGAAGATTCAGCAGCCATATCTACCCGCATCTTTACTATGGGTGAGTAGTGATAAATGTGTTCATGTGTTCGACATACTGAAAACGGCCAAAAAATTCTGAATATGATGTTGTATAGGTTTTATGCTTGCTCGTGTTTGTTGTCGCGACTGTCACCAAGATACTGACAAACTTTTCTGTTCGAAAAATGTTAGATTTGCAAAAAGTATGTTTCTGCTAAATGAAGTGTGTTTGTGGGTTGAGGTTTGTACGAGGCTTGTGGTGGAAACAAGAAGGAAGCAAAGCAAAGACTTGAACTCGTCTCAGTTTTTTCTCACCTCTCAGTTCACCTGTAAGCTAGATAGACATCGATCCGGGTTACAAAATGATTGAGAAATGTAAAGACTTGTTCTCAGAGAGCTGATATGGTTAGGTTCAACACAGATTTCAATGAACCTACACGGTGATCCAACCAAGTTTTTTTAATGGTTACATTTTCAAGCACGTTAAGGAAAAGCTGTGTTCGACGATATTCGACATCAAATGAACTTCTATGCGCATAAAAAGTAGGAAGACAAAGTCAGGTTTAAATCGAGAATTTGTGCATGTACCGCCTTGAGATTAAGCTTCTAGCAACGAAGTCGTTCGACCAGTTGCACTGCTTTTCATGAGCACCAAGCCATCTTCCACTGCCCGCACGAAAGTATAGTAGAAAACGGGAAGCATCATTCCGACAACATAGTAGCGAAGGATGTTGACAGTCTCGAACCAAGAGTAGTTGGTCTTCAGCAAGTAGAAGTCAAGCTGAGCGACGCAGCTGAATTGTCGAATCAATTCTAAGGGTGTAAATGACTCAAATGACTTACGTGAATATTATGCATAAAAAGAAGATGACGTTTGTTTTTAGCGTGTACTGATGTCTCTGGTTTTCGCATTTCTTGCCTCGTACAAGGGCAACAATCAGCATAACAATTGTTGCAATCGGTAAGACGACACCACAAAAAATGTTTCCTGAGGGAATACTGTACACACCGTTGGAGTATGGTACGACCAGGCAATGATGCGCCCAGTGAAAGTATGTCACCTTCCGCTCAATCAATAACATGTCCGGAATCAAAATAAGAATAGAGAGAGCAACAATGGCCAAGTAGAAAAGCAGCACCGAAACCTTTCTTTTGCTGAGGTCCAAGGGCTGTGGAAAATGGTCGGTGGCTCGATATGAATTGATTGAGAACAGATGGAGGATAGCCATGGTAAACTGCGAAATTCCAAGTACAAGGCGGAAGAAGAGCAATGCATTAGCCTGAAAATGATAAAATGAGAAGGTATTAATAGATCGTTTTCAACTATGTTTCAAACGCATTTTCTGAGTGAACGGTATCTCAAGAAAGTTGCAATTTTGCTAACATGCAGGACTGTGCAACTCTGACTCTCTTATAGGATGTTATATTAGTAAAAAGTCAATGTAAAGATAAGAGGTCGTACCTGAAATGCACAAAGAGTTGCGTTGTGGTCAAATACGTCCGCTCCATCGAACATGCTGTATATAAAACACGGCAGAAGAAAAGTTCCAACAAAAAAGACAGTCAGCGTCAAAAAGAAGAGCACTGTAGTTGTTCGCAGCTCCAGGAAAGTCCGCGAGTGAAAAAGGTTTACGAGAATCCACATGTTGGTTGCACAGGCAACAACCGAAAAGACGACGGTAAGAATCGCCAACGCCACTTTTGGTTCGGCGAGAGGCGGAACAATTTCGGTTTTGTTGACGATCGAGAATCCCATAAAGTCCAGATATTCGACATCGTAATCGTTATAGACAACCTTATTAATATCTGCATGAATCAATCTCTTAAACGTAACTTACATTTTGTTCCGGATTTGATAAACGGAAGAAAATCAGGGTCAAAAAAATCACCTGGAAAAATCTACGAACAGCCATGCGGGGAAGCAATGAGCCGGCAGAGTTGGGCGAGCTAATCGATAACTGTGCTTACGGCACGGAGCAATATGAGAACGATGCCGGCTGGTGTAAGGACACTATCATCTAACGCATGCTTGGCGTAAACAATGCGGCAAAACAACAGCCATGACGGCGTCAGCTGCCTGGCCTAATTTCAATACTAGGAGAATATGAACCTAATGTTATGCGCAACCAGATCTTCATTTTAAGTACTGAAAAATTACGGTTCGCTTATATGTTTTGTTGCTTACGAGCGAGCGATGACAAACGTGTTGCACACACTGAAAACGGCTGAAAAATTCTGAATATCTATACTAATATTAGATGTTGCTTAGATGTTGTAGGTTACCCGCGTTACAAAGCTTCGGCCAAACCTTGAACACTTAAGATTTTTGAAGGAGCATGTTCTTGCTCTGAAATGTCTTTTACAAGGTTTGTGGAGAGAACGTGAAGGAAGCAAAGCGAAGACTTGAACTCGAATCGGTTTTCCCTCACTTTTCAGTTGATCCCAGCGAGATAGACATTGATTGCGGCTGGAACCAACGTTACAGAAACCCATATTACTCGTGTTTTCGTGCGGTTTTTTGTATTTACGCAGAGAGCTGGTGCTTTTGAACCTCTAAGCAAGAGCGCCTAAACTATTGCTGCAAACACATTATGGCGGTTGCAATCCCTAATAATGATATTTGGTGATTATGCGATGGATGACAAAGTTTCTCACAGTGCGCAGAATAACCGCGCGTTAAAATTGGAAATTGCTGCGGAGAGCGTTAGATGGTGCAGAGAGCGATCCACAACTTGCCGCGACTGAATCTGTATATAGAATCCGGGGTGGTGCTTGTTCGCGGGATTTTCAAAGGTTTCGGCTCGTAAATCAAATTGTAATCGCGGCCCACAGACCGTGGCCGACGATCCACGCAGTGGTCCACATTCGATCCACGCAGTGGTCGATCCACGCAGTGGCCGGCGCTCAATAACTCAGATGGCGGTTGTAAGTAGAAAAAGAAATAGTAGTTTATTATTAATCATAAATTTTAATAATTTTAAACAATATAGTTAAATATAGTGAGAACATTACTGTAGGTGTCACCAAACAACAGCAAGAGACTGTTGGGTTTACCAAACAGCAGAAAGAAGTTAGATTCAAGGTTTCTTGCATTTGCGCTTCTGGTGATCTTTCAAACATCTCGGGCTTGAGAATTCGGCGTTACAGTTTGCAGGTCACCTTGGGCCTCCGGATCGGTGACTTGTCGCAAGAGTACAGTTGATGAGCGCGAAGATTACTCTTCGAAACAAACTCCATATTGCAGTAGTTGCAGGACAACTTGGGCCTCCGGATCGGTGACTCGTCGCAAGAGCGCAGTTGGTGAGCGTGCAGATTACTCATCGAAACTTTGGGAAACCTTGGGAAGCACGAAGTCCTCATCGAGTGACGACTCAAGGCGATTGGCCTCTTCAGCGCATCTTGAAGTGACCATAACCCTGGAAATTAGAAAAGGCGTCCAGCAGGCAGAGGCTTTGGACGACATTACAATAGAACACATTT
>KN167767.1:75828-128416 GCA_000757745.1 Steinernema scapterisci
CGCTCCCACACCAGAGATTTCCATGGCGAACATGCCCTTCGGGGAAACGAACTTCGATTAATTAGTTCCGAAAGTGGAAAAATTAAAGTTCGCCTTTGCGTCACACCTTCTGGGAAGGAACGAGCAGCGCCTACAGTAGCGGGCCGCCGATCGAAAGTTTCGAAGCTTCGGAAGAGCAACGACAGTATCGCCAAACCACAACAAGTCGATGCCAGCTGCTCCGCGGCGACTTGAAACAGGCCGCGGCGCCGCGTCTCCAAAGTCACTTCCCATGTCGCAGCGCCGCGCGAGCAACAAAGCGCCTTTCGCAGCCGCCTTTTGGGTCTACGGTAATATCATCGATGAGCTCCATTGAGGGCGAACTGTGCGCTTCGAGTGTCCGTCTCAGCGACCGGCAATTGTTGGTTGACTCATAAAACGTAGCGCTTTGAAGGAATTTATTTTGTTTTAATTCATGCAGTTTTTGGGGCGCGTCCCCCTTTGCGCCGCGATCGAGAGGCGAGTGACGCTCGGGCAAGCAAACGGACGTCTCAGCACCTGCGTGCGGTAAATCGCGCGACGCAAACACGCTAATTGTAACATATGTTCCGCACCTGATAGGCATACGGCAGTCAATTACGCGGCTCTGTTTGACTTACCGTTTCTCGTTTCCGTATGACTTTTGTGCAACTTTTGCGTGGAAGATGGTGACGGTACAGTCGTACTTGGCCGGGCTGGCTAGATACTCTGACATGCGCTCCCTGTAGAAAACATTGTTAGAAAACTGACTTTTGGAAGTTTAATTCCGTACCTTGTGAGTGCCGTTGGGTCAGGAAGCACCATTTGCATAGCGTTCGGCACGCTACCATATCCGTTGGGTACATTGAAAGGAGTATCGAATTGCAGCGCGCCGAAAGGAGTCGCCGATGTGGAGGAGGACGGAGGCGCGCAGAAAGAATCTAAAAACGGGGCAAATTGAACATAAACACGAAAAGAGGGAACTAGTTTAGTACCAATATTCATCATCGCATTTGAGTGCGGTGAATAAAAAAATGGAGGATGTTGCGAAGAAGTGTGAGGATTCACGAAGTGGGATGCAGCCTGCACCTGCGGCGAGAGGGAAAGGGGTCCTGAGGACATGGAGCCGTGCGCTCCGCCAAACGGCGCTGAATTCGCCGCTGTCCAAAGCGCGTTTTGCTGCATGTAATGGTGCGGATTCTGTAGGAGCTGTTGGGCCTGATGATAGGGGTAAGGGTACGTGGGGTTCTCGTTTGGCGAAGCCGGCATCTCATATTTTAGGAATTTGGCCGCTTCCGGACTATTGTACAAATTGCTAGGCACAGATGGAGGCTTGGGGTCGTTCTCGGTGGCCGGAGAAGACTGATTCTGGATGGCCCCATTGCTTCCGAATGGATACGGAGGATTGTAGCCGGTGGCTCCTGCCGTAGTCACCGGCGAATAGAACGGGGAGGACGCGGAGTAGTGCCCATGAATACTGTTGATGTCGCCAAGCGCCGAAATCTGAGGGAGGTTCGCTGTGGGCCCACTTGCTGAGCCCACGATGCCACCACCGACTGCCACGGCCACATCAGGACTTGATGCGGCGCCCATGGGCGGAGGTGACGTAGCGTAATCCATGAAATTCGGAAAAACCGGCAAGTGTGTGACGAAAATGTAGAAAATCCCAGGGATTCTCCCACCCCGATACAGCAGCGGCCGAGAAGGTACGGGAAGTTCGCCCGGAGAGCTGTTTTCCAAATAGTTCCCACGGGCCGACCGGTCCACACAACCCCAGGGAAGTTCTTGAGTCGAAGGTTGGCTGGCCGGAGGCGACGTCTGTGATGGGCGAGGGGACTGCGACCACTTTGAGGAATTGCTACGTGAATATGCCAGCCGGATACGGTGTCCAGTGGTTGATGGTCGATAAATACTACTGGAGTAGAGTGCTCTACAGCCAGCTAGCTATAGATGGCTGTGAGCAGCTTGTCTTTGCCGAATAAGAAATCTTGAAGGGCGGAGTCAAACGGAGCGTCGAGCCACACGATGGTGGTGGCCGATGGTGGCGACGACGACGTAAACGCTCCAGAGTGCGGTTGAGGACCGAGCCAGCCGGAAGAGACTCGCGCAGCGTGTGCTGCTGTCTATTTGTGCTGACAGCGTTTGTCCAAATCCACTTCTCCAACGCACAGATGACAATTTTCACACGGTTAAAGATCCCCTTAACGTGTCGTCGGTAAAGAAGAGCGCGCGCGAACTCTCGCCTACCTACTTATTGATGAGCTAAGTCGGCGATGACGAGTGTATTGGACGCAAATGGGCCAAGTTGGCGATACGGTCAAGCGACAAGGTGCGGCGGAGAAGGCGGGAATGAGGAAGGGGGAAGGCGTGCTTGAGGGTATGATAATTGAGCGGGCAATGTGTAATCGTGTGTTGTAGAAGGAGATCGACCGCTTTGGGAATTGTTTAATAATTCTGCGAATGAGGAACAAAGCGAACGATTTGACAAAGTTTTCTCGAGCGGCCGGGGTTGCAACGTTTCATGACGGAATGAGACAATATTATCTTAATGTGCGATTCGAAGAGGTGAATTCGAAGAGTGCGTCAAAGCACCTTCCAAAACAATCAAAAACAAAGAGCAAGTGCGCACGAGGGGTTGGGAGATCAGGATGTGGAACAGGAGCACCAATTAGATGTACATTACAAGGGGCACCACCGCACCGGAGTCGTCTCGCTAATGTTGCTCTTCTGTGCTGCTGCCACTTGCTACCGCTCTGGGGCCTTATCTGGACTGCTGCTTCGGCTTATCGAGGAGAAACTGTGCGAGTCCAGCTGACGCTATCCGCGAGTGCCATTATCAAGTAACCATTTTGACAGTCTTTGGCACAAAACAAAGCTTACGCAATGGGAAGCCATCAACGGCTTAGTGTGCGACGGAGGATAAGTATTAAGTAGGTCGCAATATGGCTCACTCGGTGACCCCAGTTGTCCTCTTCCGCGTGTAGGCCCTTTAAGTGATTCTGCTCGCACTGCAAAGAACACTGTTTTCTTCTCGGATGCACCGCCCGGGTGCGCCGTGCCGAGATAAAGACCCCACTGTTGCGTTCGGGTGTCCGCCGTCGGTATCTTGTCATTTCGCTGCTTTTTCGCTTCGTAACAGCGGCCGCATGCGTTGCTGTACTGAGCATGTGCTTCATTACTATTGACTCGGTGTCTTTGGCATCTTTGAAAATCATTGCGGCGTTTAAAATGATCCTAGGCTGTCACGAGTTGCGCAATGAGACGAAGAGGCCGCCAGCCAGGCAGCAGTGCGCGGAATACGGTAGCGCCACGCCCCTCGCATCATTCAATAAAAGAGAAAATAATTGATTAAAATAAAGCCTTGCGAAGGATGACGAGGACAAGCGGGGGGATCGCAACAATTTGTTCAAATTGTTACCGAAAGAAAAGGAAACTAAAAAAAGTTAAAACCCAAATTAAAAAGAGTTATTTCGTAAAAAAGGACGCCTGAGTTGCGCTAACAAGAAAGTTTCTGTCCGCGGCCTCCCAATGCTCACAACAGCTATCTGTGCCAAATCAAAAACAGGACAGGAATCACACGATGAGTCAAGCGAAAAGCAACCCTCTTTCTAATGTTCCAATGGAGACGACGTGGGGAAGTGAGCAGCGGCGGGCGCACGACGAAGATCTAAATTGGAGTCTCTAATAGCAAATCCGAGACTGTCCAGAGAAGGGAAATACTGTGCCAAGCGCAGCGACTGGCAACTGCACCAAATACACAATGAAGAGTCGCTTTGGCGGGCCTGCCCTACCCAACCTCCTCCTCTTAGTTAATTGTGGGAATGAGAAAATTCTTATTCGGGGAGGGGGCAAAACTAGCACCGGATTCGTCGTTGGAACACACGTCGGATTTGCTGCTTGGGGCATTCACAAATTATTATTCCCCGGTCACAAGGCTTCGTTCATGTGAGTGTGAATCCATCCTTGTTATGGCCCAAACCGGCTTTTCTTCCACTCGTCTTCCCCAACGGAAAATTTTCTTTTCCTCAACCGTTCCAACCCCATTGTAATTGTTTGATTCCCGAATCATGTCTTTATCAATGTGTGTGGGAAAACGGCAAAAAACCTACCTGAATGTGATGTTGACGGAATCATAGGTCCGGCGGTTAGTCGTCTTTTCGCGGCCGATTCCACTTCCAAATGGTGGTCTGGAGATTCGGAGCTTCGTTTGATGCTTTTACCGGCTTGCGCTTCCATGGAGGCGATGGCGGCAGAAAGAGCGGCAGCTGAGGAAGGTAATCGTCTGAGAGATTGCTGAGCGAGAAGGTTGGCAGGAAGGAACTAAAAGCACCTCGGTGAGTTTTGCTACGTTATGTCGGGAAAATTCGATTTTTGGAAAGAATTGTTGTATGGAAAGAGTTTAGGAGAGGTATGAGTGGAAAAAGTTTGAATTTCATTTTTCCAATTAACGCCCAGCGCGACTTTTACGTTGTTTTTTACGCTCCAGCAAATTATGCGCACAAAAAAGGCAAGCTTAAATTTGAAGAATTCGAGATCTTGGCTTTTAGCGCGTTTTTCATTAATCGTTGCATCAGAGTAGAGCGCGCTTCCGAGCAACCTGAGCATTTACTGAAGTGGCTACAGCATAGTAAAGTTCGTGTATACTACAACTGACTGCTTGGATGGCTCAGTGGAAAAGTGTCAAGATTGGTAGCCCGAAGGTCATGAGTTCGACACACCGAGGGTGCCGTTTTTTCAAAAGCGCTGATTGGAGCAATGCGAAAAACGGCGGACATCCGGACACACACAGTCCAACATATACATATACGATTTTATTATATATCGCGGTCGCGGCCATCTCGTTGGTTGGAACGGTCTTGGCGCGGGTTCGCAGGGTTCGGGGAAGTCGACCGTTCAGACTGACGCTTTTGTATGGGATTCCTATCTGACCAGAAGTTTTCTCTATTTTCTGTGTGTTTTCAACCAGAGATCAAAAATGTGGTCTAGTATATTTGTAGAGCTAGATCTCCTCTTTCGAATGAGAGTTCAGCCGCCGTCAGAGCTTGCAAAATATGAAAGTTATTTCGATTTTTAGAGAAAAATGCTATGAATTTATAGAATTTTGAAAAATAGTTT
Organism: Steinernema scapterisci; assembly: GCA_000757745.1. Taxonomy (NCBI): domain Eukaryota; kingdom Metazoa; phylum Nematoda; class Chromadorea; order Rhabditida; family Steinernematidae; genus Steinernema; species Steinernema scapterisci. The sequence goes on from KN167767.1 coordinate 80,941, forward strand.
ATTCCTACGTTTAGAGTACACGATTATCTATCGAATAAGCTTTTGATTGCCGTGAAACAATGCCAAAACATTGAAAACACAGCGACTCAACGATGAGATGTTCCAAAATAGTATGCGAATCTTAAGATCGCAATAACTTTCGTATTTTGCAAGCTCTGACCGTGGGTGAGGGCTCATTCGAAAGAGAAGATCGAGCTCTACAAAAGTACTAGAGCCCTTTTTTGATTTCTGGCCGAAAACACGCAGAAATCACGAATTCCCATACAAAAGTGTCAGTTTGAACGTTCGACTTCCCCAAACCCTGCGAACCCGGGCGATGTCGCGCCAGGACCATTCCAACCAAAGAGATGGCCGCGACATATATAGGGTGATTTGAGCGACACAACTTGTCCTGATAAGGATTCTCAAAGTAACGGAACGTTGCGCTTACATAAAACTTTGAACTTAAAATGTTGAGGGATGCAATATCACCTCAAGTTAGACGATGGTTCAAATTCAAAATTTATCGTTGGCACGTTCTTCTCTTTGTGACGACAAAATTGTGAATCCCAAGGTGAAAAAACAACCCTATCCCCAAATATGTTGTCTTGAATTTTCACCACAAACCTGCTGCATGAGTGACGCAGCGGCCAGTTGATCCGTGGAGAGCGTCGGCCAAATCATTCCTTGTTTGGTGAGAAGATCCGCGAGAGCTTCGGGCAGTGAAACGGCAGCGTCGAGGGGATTCTTGTGTATGGGAATCTGCAATTGTTAGTCGAGTTAGGGTACTGTGCTTGGAAACTGTCTACAGTGCTGCGCAAAACTCAAAGCGAACAAAATCATTAAAAGCACACAAACACAATGCAAAATATGAGAACTGCTAACATTAACACTTAGTGGGCGGAGGTGTGAAGGGTCAGTTTTGGGATCAGCTTTGCACATGAGAAATGGGTTTGGACTAGTTTTATTGCGTGTCGTAGGTAAGATGAAGTCATTGAATAGATAAAATGGACTGGAAAAAGTTTCTGTTTTAAAATCATGTTGATGGGTTTACGAATTCTCTAAATCAAAACTCAACTGTTGAATTTGTCATATTCTGGATTTCTATGTCTCTTCATCCGTTTTCTGACCTTTCGCAAGCTAAATCGTGCATTTTCCTAATTTTGTGAATAGTAGTTAAGATATGGTCCTGACTTCAACAGTAGTGAACTGAAGCCTCGGTTAGTAAGAACTTCACAAAACATGAATTCCGGCACACAAAAGCAAAAGTGAGCAACACGCGAGCACTCGAGCATCAGACCACCACCGTTGAAACCACACAAGCAGAGAGAGGGCCAACAGGCTCGTCAGCCAACTTACCTGATCAGGTTCAGTTTTTATTGCATCCATCACAGACTAAACGGACAGAAAGAGTCAAAGCCTTGAGGGTCAACGCAAATCTGTAAGTACGCAGAAGAGTAGACTCGGAACTCGCGTTTCCAGCCAACAGAGACCATAGACTAGCGGTATGGGCTTGCGGGTTATAAGACTTCGTTCATGCTGGCACGGGCGTTTGTGAGGATAGGATAGCGGTCAGGGGCGAGGGATAGACAGAACTGACGCGCAAGAAACCAATTGCAGAACATTGATACTCGATTCGAAACTGCCGCCGCTGGTTCGCAATTGAAATAACGAGTTATTATCCAAAATAACCTCCCGCCTAGAAGCCAATCGACGTTCCCACGACACTTTGCGATATAATAACACAATCTAAAGCCGAGTGGTTCCCATCCCCACGAAGTCAAAAGCACCATTAACTCCATCCCTGATTTTTGAAACGAGCCACAGTACGGAAAAGCGGACGCCCTTAAAATTTCGGAATTTTGCGTACTGCCGGACCATGCGAAAAACGCCCGCAGTCATGTCAGCGGAAGATCCGAAGTTCCCATGGATGAGAAGTTCTCACGCATCATGATCGGCACATCGGTTGGTTCACTCCACATTTTAAAACAACGATCACACGAAGTCTTGCCGCTTACAGGAGAATTCGTGAGTTTGATGGGGCTAGACAAACGGCGGGACCGAAACACAACGGACGTGGGCAAGATGGTTTACAAGCCCAAATAACGTCGTAAATTCGCTAGTTTTGGGAAGAAACACGTGCCTTAAGGACCAGTTTAGGCATAGACGGTAGAAAGGTTCATTGATCGGCGGCTGCGGGGAACAGCGTGCAGTCGATGTCAGCCAGGCAGGAAAGCGAGAAAGTTCGAACTGTTGCACGGAAAGTGGTTTTTGCCGAATGGGAACCTATTACGGTGCAGAGGTCCGAACCCCATTGGGGAAACTGCGCCACCACTTAGGGTCTTGAATAGGTGCACAAATTGAAAGATTTCTGCCAAGTTCATGCCCGCAAATGAAATTGTCGCCAACGGGTAAACAAAGATGGTACAACACAAGGACGAGCAGATCGCGTGCGCACGACAATGCGGCAGCAGAAAAGGGGGAGGAGGAGGAATGCGCTGCTCTCTCTTCGCTCTCCCCGATGGGAAGAGGACGCGGAAAGACGACACACAAATCGGCAGAGAACTGTGGGAAAACCGCAGAGCAGCACAACAGCGTGGGAATCGCTGGTGGACGACGACTTATTATCAAATGGGTGGGCGCGCCATCCAAAAAGTAGCATGTGTGCCCGTGTGAGCGTGTGGTACCGCGCGTACGCCGTCTGAGACTAAGTGGCTGGTCCTCTTCTCAGCGCTCGGGAAAGACGCACCGACCACCGACAAGTTGCCATCTTTCTCGCTGATCGTCGTCCTCATCATAGAATTAGTCATATGCTGGGATCGTCTTTCCCATCGGTTCGCGGTGATCGATTTATGTTTGGTTTTTATAGGACATTGAAGTAGGGTCGGCAAGGTTTTGTTTTGGAGACCCGTTTTTCGCTGGTTTACAGGATATTCTGTCAGAAAGGTAGGAGAACGATAGGCCTGAAAAAAGTGTCATGCGCCGGAGAGATAAATCCGTTTTTGCAGATGGGACTCACAATCAACAATGGAAACTTGAGAATGCACAAAAATCGCGGACCCAGCAGCGGAAAGAACTGTTCGCTGAATAATGGCACCCGAGCCCGACGACCACTCTTTTATTGCGTGACCTGCCGTCTTTATGGCTTATGGCGCAATTATTGGACGCTTGAAGCCAAAGTTTTAATTGTAATAGACACTCCCAGTTTAGATCTAAACAGCGCCAGTTGACGTCTGCAGAAGGTCATGCCGCGGTGATAAGTCGGCCAGTTCTTATCACATGTACAAAAACGCCAAAACACAAAGTGCTCCGCAACACAAACAAAAGACTTACTTCGAGAGTTACAAAAACATTCAAATTGTGTTTGCTAGACGCGTGAGTCGGGGCCGGACTCTCTAGGTGAAACACCGCAAAGGACGAGGGAAAAGAAGAGTCCGAACAACGCCTGTTTCCTCACAGAGGGCTACCCTGTGGGTCCGGGAAAGTGGGGCTGGTGATTTTCTTGCAAATTCTTTGAACTGGTTCAAAATAACCGTAGAACAACAGATTAACATGTCCGTCGCGGCGAGACCCGTTGGATGCAGCTGCGACGGGAAACGTTTACTGAGGGAAAAAGCGCAACCCCGCTGGCTGGCACATGGGTCTCCGATTGACCGATAGCGCATCCAGCGCTCAAATTCCTTATTTTGAAGTTTTTGTGCACGACGCGTTCAAATGGGAAGTCGCAAAGGAAAACTCATCAAAGAGACACTCAAAAGCTCCGAAAGTGAAACTCTAAGAAGTGATTGGTTTTTTAATAGAATTAAGGTTAGTTTTACAACGTCCAGACCAACACTAAACAGTTGTTTCTCTGTCCTCTTTCTTCTCATGCATAAAGTTATTTGAAAAAAGATTCAGTTCGACTTAATCAACGAAGAATTTTTCAAATAGTTGAATTTCGAAAATGAGCTGTAGTATTTAAGTATATATTTATGCGTCATTTTCAACTCCCAGGCTCGTCCCCAAAACGGATATATGTGTTTGCTATACCGGGCGTCTCCGATCCAAACCACGGGACTCCAGGATTTGAACAGATGAGTAAACGTACACCATGAAAAGCTACCGGAACGATGTGCATTGGATCACAAATGAACCCACAAGCGGGCGCTCTTCTCACCTGTCTTCTGCTGCTCCGATTTCATTTGGGCATTTCGATCGTCTGCTACCAGAAGTCTGGAACAGTAGCGGACTCGCCTGGAACTGCGTATTCTTGTCCACGGGACCCCGTGTTCCCTGAAGCCAAGTATTGCATAAAGGCCACAACCGGACCAAATGTCGTGAGGAGCTGTGACACGATGTATTTCTGCGACGTAGTTTCAGAGTTGAAATGAGTGTCATAATCGATGCAAATTTAGGGTCGGGGAAAAGGCTGCTTTTCGCGAAGTCTTTACGGCCAGGTGTACGACGAAGTATGTTGCTGCAACTCAAACCGATGTAACTCCGAAGATCGCGTGTTGAGCCGATTAGTCTGCTTTTCTGTCGTCCTTTTTTCTGCGTTAGTCGCTCTTGTTTGACATTGTTTTAGCATACTTGTTTCTTTTTCAGCATACTGTTTCTTCTATTTCATATAACAAAAAAGAAATTATATTAAACAGTTGTGGGAACTGTGCAACAACCTCCAGAAAGATTGACTTTACAGGACAACGAAGCCACGTTCCTCAAGCTTATTATCGTTCATTGAAGCGGACTCGTGTCCCTGAGGTGAAATTCCAGAAGTTTGTAGCTTCCAGAAACAACCATTTGGGCGCTCCGACAAACATTATGTTTTGTCTTATTACAGTGGGACAAATCACGCAGAAATGTTTTTTTTCATTCCTAGAGGTTATACTTGATTTGCAACTATTTCGCAATGTTCCCGACTGACTCGCGATGAATCATCTGTACGTAATTTCGAGGAAAATGTTTTCGCATGATCGTTCTGGTCGTTCGCGTGAGGGTTGAATTGCACTGTACACATAAAATAGAAAAGAAGTTTTTGTTGAAACGAGTATCGCCATCGTAGAGGTGCTACTCAACCCAGAGCATTCAGGCGGCGACTTCCGTCTTAAGCAAACCGCTCGGGACGTCGGCGTATATAAATAGAAGTTCGGGAAGAAGGCTCCCATTTGTTTGCGCCATTTTCAGGAATTCAACGACGGCGGTATGGTTGCGGTGCGGGTATGGCTGCTGCTTTTGGCGTTCTCCTTGGCGCAGTCGCGGGAATGCTACAACTCTGTTTCAAGGATTGGCGAACGCGTTCCGAGTCTAGACATTACCTACTGTCGTTCGGAGTACTGTATCAAGTTCGACGATGCCATGGGAATGACCCGAAGGACCTGCGATAGGGGAGGACTGTGCAACCGAATTGTGGGACATTGTACCAAGATTTACATTAACTTGGCTTTTTAGGGCACCGGATGTCAGTTTGTTCAGAACTACGACCTTCACGCGGAAGCCTATGCTTGCTGCTGCCATGCCGATCTTTGCAACTCAGCGATGTCTTTGCTTTCTACGAAGACACCTCTACTTCACGGGGCTGTGCTGGTTTCAGTAATTTATGGATTTTATTTCCGCGTGTGATCTTTGATATTAATGGTAATAAATATGATGTTACGGCTAGTAAATTCAAGAATGACACTGCTGCCTTTTGTGGAATATAACGGCGTTGTTCCTCTAATAGTTTCAATTTTTAATCAGTCTGCGAATCGCCAAAAAACCTCACTAAAAAACCTACAAAAGCATTCTTATTTGCTGATGCCTCAGATGGGAAATTTGGACTGGTTCTAAAATTGAGGATTAAGATTTACAAAAACATTTTTCGATCGCTCAATTTGATGCTGGCTGTGCAATCTTCAATCCTTGCCAGCCGCTCTTGGCTTTTGTCAACCGCAGAACATTCCCAGCGGATTCTCATGCGTCGCAAATGCGACAGACAGGTGCGACAAATTGACTGGCGTGCATATACACCAAAAGTGGGAGTGATCCCAGCCGAGGGTGAAAGACGACAGCCAATACATACCGTGCAGATGCACCAAAATCATTTTCCAAAATGTTGAAGCTTAAAATCTTGTCATATTTACCAGGCGTACACATTTCACATCTTGCCACAGAAGCCGAATCCCGTGTGGTCGTCACCGGCTCTTTCCTCCCTAACAGAGCGCGTCCATCGTGATCGCTGATCGCCGAACAAAAAAGGCGCCAATCGATAGCATTGCACCGCAGCAGCACTTATCTAAAGAGTCTCCCAAACGGTCGTTCTTTAGTCTCTCCTTTCTTGCATTATTTTTTATGGCTTTTATTTTCCATTTTTTAGGCGATGGACTTTGAAAGTTACCTTGAAGAACTTGATAGAGGATCTAGCGTATCTCGAAGACATTTCAAGAAGTTCGGCGCCCGAGGGGAACAAAGAAGCGCACAATCGACGCTTCTGTGCCACAATGATGAGTCAAGCAAGAAGCATTTTCCTCCGGCCAGAATTGTCGACCACCCGGAGAGTCCCCAAAGGATAACTGCTATCATCAGCAGGCTCAGAGAAACTAATTTGCTCTCAAGATGTGTAATTGAAGACGGCACAACAACTTCAGCGGATTTCGAAGCTGAATGCCTCAACGGAAAAATCAGCCCGCTCTACTTGGATTTTCTCAAAAATTTGGAGAGCTTTTCCGACGAAAAACTGGAATGTGAAGCCCACACAATGGACAGTGTTTATTTTCAAAAGGTTTGCATATTGCATTTTTTTCAATTTTATTTCATTAAAAAATTAAGGAGTCCTTCAATGTGGCCATTACAGCGTTGAATTTGGTGTTTGAAGCAACGGATGCTGTGTGGAACGGACTGGTGAGAAATTCGTCATTTTCGTTTCATTTTGTGAGTGAATTTAGTATTCAAATGCAATAGTAATAACTCGACCGCCGGGACATCACGCTCTTGCGAGCGAGGGAAACGGCTTTTGTCTCCTCAACAACGTTGCGCACGGTGCTGAACACGCTTTGTCGCTTGGTGCGCAGAGGATTCTCATTGTAGATTTCGATGTGCATCATGGCCAAGGAGTGCAAAGGCGCTTTGCAGACGCCGATAAGTAAGTTTTCGGTTGCAGGGTTTTATTCTTTTGTACGCAGCATTTCAGTGTGACGTATTTCTCCGTTCATCGCTACGAAGGCGGCAGGTATTGGCCTCATCTTCGAGAATCCAACTTCACTTTTGTCGGCACAAACGAGGGTGCTGGGCACACGTTCAACGTTCCTCTGTCGACGGTAGCGATGGGTTCGTTTCTTCGATTAATTTTGATACACAGACTGGTGCGAACGATGTGGACTACATGACGATTTTCTGGAATACTCTTTTCCCGCTTGCCCTAAGCGTGAATCCAGACTTCATATTTATTTCGGCTGGTTTCGATGCTTGTGCCGGAGACCCTTTGGTAAGTTGAAAGGAAATTTAAAACCCAATTTGAAATGCCATGTTTCAGGGTGAAATGGACGTTACGCCAGATCTCTACGCCCACTGGATCTACCATTTAAAGGCGTTAGCAAATGGAAAAATTGTGGCAGTGTTGGAGGTATTGACAATGCTGTAAACTGTCGCCATTGTTTGTATTTTCAACATTCCAGGGTGGGTATAACCATTTCAACCAAGCTGTTTCTGTTCAACGCTGCGTAGAAGCTCTTCTCGGAAGCACAGTAACTCCAATCACAAACGCTTCTGGTCCAAGCGACAGGTAACTGAACTTTCGTGAAAACTTGAATAGAGATATCAGTGTATGCAAAGATATTCATAACGTATTGGATGTCCAAAAGTGGTACTGGTCAGCTCTAAACGACGGTGACGATTCAATCTTCAATAAAGTATTAAAAACTGACGAACTGCGACATCAAGGTGATCGATTATTATGATCATCTCATGAACCGATCCGTTCAGCTTCTATTCAACATCTTCATACCGATCCAGAAATTACCGCCTGCAAAGAATTCGAAGATCAAGAGCGGCTTTTTAGCTGCAGAAAACGACAGAAGCATCCGGTGAAAAGTGAATCCTTGAGTCTGCGTTTTGTGAATGAGAGAGAGAACACTGGAAACATTTTCCAAGTCGATTTGCCCAAGTTTGTGCTTGAAAACTTTGTCCCAGGTATTTAAACTCGTTTCCGAACAAGCTTATTATTCCCTGCTTTGTAGCTAAAACGAAAAATGACGTGAATGTTGGTTTTGTCTACGATTCGGCCATGTGTGACCATCGCTCAGAACTTGCTGTCCACGAAAATCCAGACAGGATCGCAAAGACCTATGCCTACCTACAAGCCTCAGGACTTTTGGATAAGTGCTTCATGATCAAAGGATTTGCTGCGTCGGATGAAGATCTGTTGCTGGTCCATTTCAAGGAACACATTGAATTCGTATCAAGACTCCATGTGAGTTTTTACTTGTGCTCTGTATTGACAAGTAAATGCTTTCAGGAGAACTTGGAGATTCATGATGCGGACCTGTACGCAACCGATTTTACCGAAATGGCCGCTCGTTACTCCGTTGGATGTGTCTTAAAGGTAAGTATAGCGAGACTTTTCTTAAAGCACAAAACAATTTAAAGCATGTGAATTTTAAGATGAGAGTGACAGCGAGTTACTTCTGTTTTTGGCTGTATTCCAGTTTGCGCTTCTGTTCACTGCATTGCGAGTCCCTAAACAATCAAATTAGAAATTAACGAGATTAGACTCTTGGTCACACCTGCCGATCGCGGCTCGTTGTTTTGCTTTCTCGCCAAGCCAGCCGTCGGCAGCCAGAATTCGCATGAAGAGGATGGCGTTGATGATGAGGAAGAAGAAGCCCCCTGCGAGAGCGATAATGGCGTAGTAGGCGTGCATGGAGTGGCAGTTGTACCATGCCCATTGCAGTTGCCAACCTTGCACCAGGAAACGACAGAAAACGAATCTAAATACTCTGTTTTCTATGGGATAACTGGTCGTGAATCCACATACGAGACTGTGTTCAGCAGCTTTGACATACTGTAACGGTGAGGGTTCTTTTCTGCTTCTCCAGACAGCTGCATCAGGGAACGAATGTGCAGGAAAATACTGCAAAAGTGAAATCTGCGCAACGTTCGGGTTCATGATTTTACCTGTTAAACTCCATTATCAAAGCCCAGTGGGCGTATGGGATAAACTTCTGGGGAAGGACGGCGCTAGTCAGTACAAAGATGCTAAAGATGTGGTGAATCAGCAGTTCGATGGTCCATTTTGAGATCTCGTGGCGCAGCATGTCCGTGGTGTCGTAAGCGAAATAGCCTGCAAAAATTATATACATAGGGAGGAAGGTCGAAATCTACGGAATTTACCAATTGAGACCATTGGGAGATGAACGGCGATCGGGTCAACCCAGTGAATAACGTGATTGAACATGACCTCGGGCTGGAGGAACAAGAAAGCAAGGGCCCAGCAGCCAGTGATCGTTGAGTGGACCACGCATACTGTTAGATTCCGCAACCGGTATTGCCTGGAAATTTTACTTGTATGTGGGTTTCATTTCTAGTTTTGGTTACGAGTGACCGGGGTCACAGTCAGTGAGGACATGCATGACTAGAATGCATGTAATGATAGTAATCAACCGTCTGTGATTCTTTTAGGTTATATTGAATTTTATTGAAACGCTTACCTGAACCCGGAATAATTGAGCCAAGTGAACTTGCGTACTAAGAGACCTAGAATTTGGAAGAAACTGAAGTAGCAAAAGAGTGGGATGAGCACTTCTGAGGTGTTCAATCGCGACCAGGGCGGCAAGCGAAGTTCAGCTCCACTTTGAGGACCATATTCCTGACCATCGTAGACGTTCGCGTCGGCGCTACTTGAGTGGTAGTCGCGGAGGGGCTCGGAATTGGACTTTACCCCTTCCATCATGACTTCGCACGCCGTCGACAACCGCAACCGTCTCGACCTGTGACTGAAAACGAGATCTCATTTGCGCCGGCCACGCCGCGGCCACTCTGCGATGGCGATGTATCCTCGCAACGTGCTGCGCGCTTTTGTCGGTTGCTAAGCGTCAAACGGGCTTGGCATATAGTGGCTGGCAGCCGGCGACGGGAAGGAGTCCGCAAATGGAATGTATCCGAATGAAATGAACCCAGCAATTAAGGACCCGAAAGTAGCAATTAAGCAAGCATCAAGGAGGTATATTATGAATTACGCTCAGATCAATCCAGAAGGAGAAAGGCGCGGTGGAATGGCGTTATGGCTGTCGCGACATTACCGACTCGGCCGACACGGCCAAGTAACGGTGCGTTCAGCTGTTCTGGATGAAGGCATAAAAGAGCGAAAAAGAGACACGCAGTCTGCTAAGATCCTTATCACCAAGTTTGCGTGTTTGGAAACATTTCCGATCAATGCGGTTCACACATTCGTGTGTGAAAAGAGGATTCTAAGTTAAAGTGCTTGTGCCGAAGCTTATTTGATCAGCGTCCTATCGCCGAAGAGCGCATGTTTCGATTCTCTGGGCAAACAAAGGACCTGTTTGCATATCAAATGATGTGTTATTTTATGAGCACAGGCACTCCATTCCTCTATGAATCACTGAAACGTTGGCATTTGAAAAATTTGTATTTTTGTTAAGTGGTCAATGTGGATTGTTTTCAGTGCGTCGAAGAGGTTCTCTCCGGAAAGGTGGTATCCGCTTTTGCTCTGACTCGACCGCCAGGTAAGTTGCTTTGGGCAGAGATGTGTGCATCGTTGCGGAAGTTTGCTAGAAGAGCGGATTTCGATTTTGACCTGTCTTTTCTTTGCATGTATTCTTGCATCCATTCCGTTGCAAACCGTTCTTTTTACTTTGTGCATTTCAGGACATCATGCGAGCGCCAACAAATCTGAAGGTTTTTGTTTCTTCAACAATGTCGCTTTGGCCGCCAAGGTAAATTTATTTACTAGCGTCCCTTTGTATTGTAATATGTTTATGTTTCTTTTTCAGTACGCACTGAAGAATTTTGGCGTCAAACGTGTGATGATAATCGACTGGGACATTCATTTTGGGAACGGAACATCTGAAATTTTCGCCAAGGTGTGTAGTGTCGCTAGCTCTCGTAATCATTATACGGAATTTAGGACGACTCGGTTCTCTACGTGTCCTTACATCGTTTTGCCGAAGGTTTCTATCCACATTCTCTGAAGGCGTCTCACGAATATGTAGGAGAGGAGAAAGGAGTTGGGTATACAGTAAACGTGCCTTGGCTGAGTGAAGGTCGAAACGACGACGATTACCTTTTGGCTTTTTCCAAGGTAAGTGCGTACGTTATTAAACCTATGTCCAGTGAAATCGTTTAGATAATTATGCCCATAGCATACGAGTTCAATCCGGAACTCGTGCTTGTATCTTGCGGGTTTGACGCTTGCCAGGGCGAGGACGTCAACTTGGGTGACTGTTCTGTAACACCGTTTGGGTATTCGAGAATGATCCATCTTGCTGGATCCCTCGCGAACGGAAGAGTGATCGCAGTTCTAGAAGGAGGTGAGTCTTGAGTGTTCCTCAATGAGTTCTAATGATCGACTAGGCTACAACATCGATAACATCAGAAGCTGCAGCGAATCGGTTTTAGCAACTATGGTGGCTAATAACGTAGTTGAAGAAGAACCAGAAGTTCTCTACCGAAAGAAGAGTTTTTCCGAAGAAACACTCAAGACTATTCAGTCAGTGATAGACGTTCAGGGAGCTTATTGGAAATCTCTCCGACCATTCATGGTATTGCCGGATTAACTTTTCGCTAATTGAAGTTTTGGATCAATAAAATCTGTATATTCATTCTTTTTGTACAACTGTAAGACATCGCCCAGCATCCGTTTCCCTGCGTTAGCTCAAAACAGAATGGCCTTTCGCCGTTCAAACAACACTTGCCATAAGCGCATTCCATCTTCCTCGCTTCCTTCTGCGGCACCAGTTGCCTAGCAACTTTATGAGGGTGCAGGCACTAACCACGGCTATCGTTTCATATCTTCAGATTTTTTTCATTTGCATCAATCAAGCACGGAAGCATCTCGCGCGGCAGGAGCACTGAATCTCAGATATTACGCGTCGTGCACGTCGGACGTTCGTCTTTCGTTTTCTTGCTGTGATGCTGCGCACTTCGCAAACTTATCGTTCAAAAATGGTCGTTTTTGGTGGGTGGACCTGCTATCCGACGCTTTTCGTGCTTCGCTCATACTCAATATATATGTTGTTAATATGTTCTCCGTGCTTTTCAGGCCATGAGCGTTCTGTCGACTGTTTACGGCGGCTATTCCGGATGGTCGCATCAAACGGCTCCCTCAAACAATTATCAAACGAGGGAAGTCCTCCTCTACGGGAGCATCCTAGACGCAGACTTGGAGAATCTGCACTTGCGTTTGAAGGGCCTCTGTGATCCGGGGATGGTGCATTTCCACGAGCACGAAATGGTGCTGAGTCTTCGCACGGGGTCCGATCCTGGAGTCAGTGTGCGGCTCCGAAGGCATTATCGTGATAAAGACACTTCAAACACACAGAATATGTGGCATATGAGGTATGTTGTGAATTCTTTTTCGAACAATCATTTTTTTTTTCAGATACGTTGGAGCTCCCGAACACGACGACACTTGTCCCGCGATCGTCCGTAAGTGTATCGACTCTCTGTTGACCACTCCACCGGATACGAACATGATGGACTTCGTCAAGTCTCTGGGACTTCGTATGGATTTTGAATATATGGCCAAGGTAGGTGGTTTTCTTTTAGTCAGTTTAACACTGCATATATTTAGGGCTGTCTGTACACGAAGAGCGCCATAAAGGTGATCATCGAGCGGCTGGAGAAGACCGACAAACCCGGCACTTATAGCGACTCGGAACTCAAGGCTTTTTCTGATTCTCATCTGGTGACCATGACGTTTTCGGTGCCCGAGAACGGAGACTACAAGTCCGGGGCCAAGTATCTACGAGAGTTTGCCGATCAACTGGTGCCTCTGACGTGCATGGAGAAGGTCGATTACTGGATAAAGAAGAACAAGAAGCCTGCTCATACTTAGCATATATTGCAATCTTTGTAATGTTGTTGTTCTTTTCACGTTATTTCAGTACGTCAACTGAGCTAGACTTCTAATGTGGCTAATTGAATACGTTTGTAGTAAATGTTTGCAGTTAGATATAGGTTTTATGCCTCACCACCAGCTAGACTGTTCTCGCAGTCACCTATATAGGCATTTCCAAAAGAGTCGTTTGTTCTTTAGTAGTCGAACGTTTATTTAAAATTCAAAGATGATATTGAGGGATCCATTTAGCAGTTATGAGTTCCAGAAGAAATCTTTGATTTTATTGAACTACTCGATTCACAGACAGGTCTTCTTGAGGCTTCTTCTTGCCTAAAAAAAGACACAAAGTCGAAAACAAGGAATAATGGCAGATAAAAAAACAAGAGAAAGACGATTCAAGTGTCAAACGGTTTTGTTTGAGATACTAAGGTTTGAAAGCTGCAGTGTGTGGATGGACGGGATGGGCGGACACAAGGGGAAAACGACTAAATGTTCGACTGAGACTCAACAATACAAAACATTTTATACAAACAGGGGATGAGGCAGACCGCCGTCGGCCCGGAGTCTCCCTAAATGGGAAGAGGGGCTAGGATAACCGGCAATTCGCTCGATGGAAGAAATAGATTACTGGGCAACAATGTTTGTAAAGCTTTTTGAAATATACAAGGGAAGACATCAAGAGTGGCAAACACACAAGGAGACGTTGGAGAACGTTACCGCCAATTAAGAATCTAGGGTCGTAAACAATCTACTGACATTTGTAATTTTCAGAGGTATTACCGGACAGTTCAAGGCCAGAAATGTGTGAATACAGGTAGTGGGACTCGTCAAGGAAGTAAGTGAAAGAACGACAAAAAGTGATCAGGGGTTCTGGGTTTGGTTTGAGATCGGCTGGTGTTGCTCTAGAGGGCGCTGACGTGATCGTTGAGATCCGTTAGGAATTGGTGCTCTTCGGTCGAAAAGGCCATAAAGTCCGGAATCGGGTGATGTTCATGACTCTTCATAATTTCGTCGAAGTAATTTACTGAAATCAAGATTGTGAGTTCATGTGAACTCGACTGATGCGCTTACAAACAAACTGCAGACTTCTGGAGAGTTCAGGCTGCCCATTTTCAAGTTTCGGCATTGCTAATTTCCCTTTTCCGTTGGAAGCGACCTGGGCTTGAAGATATGCACAGTCGAGGGGGTTGTGTTCGAAGTGCTGGAAGACCTGGTAGCACCGGCCAACCAGAGAGACCACTTCGTCGTAGGGGAACACGTAACGGCCTATGTGGTCGATGAAGACGTCTAGCTTATCCTGGATAGAAGCCTCAGAGTCGGCCGACGACGAAGAGTCGGAATCGTCCTCACCCACTCCGAGTTGTAGTGAGTGCGAGAAACTGCGGGAAATATTCTGCGCCGACCGTATGGAGTTCTGCAATGTCGCTCGGTCTATCGCTATAGGCGCGGGCGCTGGAAGCCGTGTTTGAGGTGCGTCGTTCTCAACGTCATCTCGGTCGCCCATTGACGATGACGTGCTTGAGTCGGATCTGCCGCTTTCGACTGTTGTTGTTGGCGAGATAAGACCCGCAATTTCCGTGGTCGTGCTGATTGGCGCCGTGAGGTTGTGAGACGAAAACATGCTAGAAGGACTACGGTAGGGCACGGTCGATAACACAAAGTCTGAACTTACTTGTTCTGCCAGAATTTCATTGCGAAATCTGAGCGAAGCGGGGAACTGTTCAGTTGGCCCAAGAGCGACGGAAGGATGTCCGACTGGAACTTGTCTGCCGACGGCATCTGGTACTTGGGGAATATTGTCTTGAGAAGGGCTCGGAAGCCGCCTCGGTCCACCATCGTTGGGTGCTGCCGGTCCACCAACAGCATCATGGCAATCTGCAAAACAAGATGAAGTTTTTTCTTCCAAATGACTCATACCTGATTGGTCAGTTTTTTGGACTCCGGGTGACTCTCGGACCACTCTTCGATGCTCAAATTGATGGGCGCTGAGAACTGAGTGGAATCGGACTTCGGAGAAGGCAAATCCAGCTTTTGCCGTTTCGGCAGCGACTGTGAAAGGTCGACCACCCTTTTCAAATTTTGTTTAGCTGTGTTGTTGTCATTCTGCATAAACTGTTTTCTCATGTCTATCGGATGTTGCAACTCGCCCAAGGCGGTTTTCTGGGTCTGAGTGGCTAGCGCTTTCAAGTTGTTAAGTGCGTGTTCGAACGACGTGGGAAAATGAGGAGGTATTTCCAGCGTCGCCGCCGTGGTGGGCGCAATTCCAGCAGGATTCGCAGATGGTTTTCGTTGTGCGACGAGTGCGTCGATGCTGTGAGGAGCTGGTTGGCCGCTTCCATTGCAGCTTACGGCGGTAGCCGGTCTTGGTGGCGACAAGGAAGATATAGATGACGAAGATGTTGCATCGTCGGCTTGGGAGGCAATCGCATTAGTCAAATCCTGCTTCGGAGTGATTTGAGTGAATTCGCGCAGCAGTTGTTCCCTGGCGCGTTGCTCTTCTGAAATAAATTGCTGTAAATGACGGTCAGAAAGAACCAAGAATTGAGTATGCGGGCAATGATTAGCAATATTCGACCCCGGATGGGGCAAGGGGGAACGGTGCGGCCACATAGACCTCGTAAGTGACATCAGCAATAAAAAACGATCAAAAGATAAATGTGGGACGGAAACTCCGGCGTGGCGAAACGGGCTTGAAAGAAATTTTGGCGGGAGACGCCGGAGTGCAACAATACCGAGAACAGAGGTGCAGTGCCGCGAGCAATGTCACATCAGAGTGCGCGCAATTAATCGGCTCCCATAATGCCCGTTCGGCTCGTCCGATCTCAAACGGCTATGCTCTTTGTGTTTCGAAACGTTCGGTGCTCGCACCGGAGGACAACAGCACGCACATCAAAGAATGGAACATCCTTTAAAAGAAACATAAGTACCTGCTGGCTTCGCTGAGACATTATTCTTGAGTGCGAGGGACCGAGCCTCCTGCAGCTGCTGGTACTGGTGCACGTGACAGCTGCGCAAATGGCGGATCATTCCGGTAGTGCTGGAAAACAAAAACGCCGAATAGAGGAGTCATGAATGGACGTTGGTCAGTACCTGCTGTTTGTGGCCTTAATCGTTTTGCCACATATTTTGCACGAGGCGGCTTGTTCTGGAGCTGGAAGTTGGTCGAAGAATCTCCAGACTTTCGCCGTTTTAACGGACGAGCCGCTGCCGTTCCCCTTTTGTCTGTAGACCGGGGTCGGCTTGGTCAGCGGAGGGAGAGAACCACAAAGAGCTGCCGAGTTGTGGAGCGC
The DNA here is from genome assembly GCA_000757745.1 of Steinernema scapterisci. Taxonomy (NCBI): domain Eukaryota; kingdom Metazoa; phylum Nematoda; class Chromadorea; order Rhabditida; family Steinernematidae; genus Steinernema; species Steinernema scapterisci. Next base: position 97,237 of record KN167767.1, read on the forward strand.
ACTCACGGCTGCCAGTGAAGAAAGACGCTTGAAATGAGGCACGGACTGGAAAGTCTCCAGGAAAGCTTCCGCGGACATGGCGTTTGGGTTCACCGAAAGCAGCGGGGAAGCGTTTTGCTGAAAACAGCACGCGAGCGCTTCTGGAAGGCTTGCCCCGGTGAACGATTTCTCGCTGTGGAACGAGAGATCAATTGTGAACTTTCAGGCAAGGAAGGACAAGTCCCTGAAAGAAGACAGTAATGGGTCGGTGGAGAGCCGTTTTTTACGCGTAAACAACACTCGTTCAAGACTATACAACTGATAGGAAAAAGAGAATAGGTAAGCGAATACTAGTAAACCAAAAGGGTTTCGGTTTGGCAATCAACACCAACGTCTTTGCCTGCAAGACGCGATCATCGGGGTAAACAAAATAGCTGCTCAGCTATCAGTTATGATTATTCTCCTTAACCGTGAGTCATCCTTGCGCGCGCAGAGGTAGCGGCGATTCGGTATAAGGGGGATTTCGTCAGATAGCCGCAAGACCCGGTGGTTACCTGCGCTTAAATTTGAAGTCAAACTTGTTCCCATATTAGTGGTGTAATCTCGCGTGCAGATAAGCATCTCGACGCATTGTCGCCATGTCGAATTCGTCAACTGCCCGCGCGCCTAGTAGCCTGATGCGCACACAAGGAGGAGAAGGTAGCGAGCAGGCTCGGCGAGGCCTAGCCGAGAACGGCCGAGACTACCGTAGTCCGAAAGCCTTTGTTCCAGAGACTCTTTGCAATGGAGCCTTGCAGCTAAGGGCTTACGTAACTTACTGCAAATCCGCACTGTAAATGTTGAGGTGTGCATACATGCACAATGTACCTGAAAAGTAAACAAGAATCTGGGAACGCGATGTCAAGGGCCTTATCAGCAACCGAATCCTAGAACCGACGAAAAATAAGCCAGGGATTGAAAGCTAATATTAGAGTGTTCTTTTTCTCGGAAAGTTAATATTGGCAGGTACGTCGTTTTGTAAAAAATTCAAATGCTCGGTTCGACGCGGTCAAGAGTGGATTTTCGAGACTGGAACCTACAAGGAAATCCAAAGCATCTGTAGAGCTTGGGCAAACACCTCCGCGAGGTAGCAAAAGAAGCCAAATGCACTCATATTCTCGTTGAAATGTAACAAGTAACATGTCAAAGTCCGCCCTATTGCAGATATGAAACGCCCCAGGGCGAAGAAAGACCGGCGGTCCGTTCAAACTGTGCGCAACAGCGTCAGTGGTCACCCGGCGTTCTTCACGCGCTCGTTAGCCGCCCGCTCAAGAGCGTAAATCGCGCAGATTCCCAAGAGGCATCCTACGTAACACGTCGGAGCAGCTAGCGAACATCTCCGATGCAACACCGAAAAACAAGAAAGGAGGCAATGCACACAAGAAACGAGAAATGGGATCGACCGAACAACCGAACAGGCTAAGATCTCGACGCCTGGCTGGCTTAAGGGTCGACGCGGGAACCGAGGAAGGACATGTGGGGCAAGGGATTCAAGCAGGGTTGACCGAAAGGGGAACCGAGCGAGCGATTGTCAGCAGCTAATGACAGTAAGACGGAGGAGGCGATGGGACTGGCTGCTCCTCAACATACTCGTGGCGGTCACAGTCACGGATGACAGTGTGCCAATTTGTTTTCGAGAGAATGCAACAGCTGAAAAAGGAGACCGGGGCGTCGAGTAGATAGGACGTGTCTCACGGGTGGTTGACTGCTTACAAAAATCACGGCGCTCCCTCGGTCGCTTGCTTGCGCATCACTACGACAGGTGTGGTCATTGCAGATAAATTGCCCTGCGGCAACGCGACATCCAGTCGCATGACGATAGCTTCTTGCCTCGACTCAATGCAACTCTAATCTATAGATGCGCAACGCGCAAGAAACGAGGATTACTAGTTGCAGTGGCGGAAAAGGTAGGACTAATGGTAAAGGGGGAAGATAAAAAGGGGGCACGAGAGGGCGAGAGAGAAGCCGGGAACGAGTTTGGCCGCCGGTGAGTATCTACATAATAAGTGAGCGCAGGTTATCTCAAGTTTGAATTGAGGGAGACGGTAGCCAGCAACCTATCTCCGCGACTCGGAAAATGCTTGTGGGAGACGCGAGAAGCATCTGATCGTTTGATAGCCAGTTTGCGCGGGTAAAAACGCTGGTATATTTCGGGGTCTGGACGGCCGCTGGCTATTCGAAACACCGATGTGTTCTCAACAGAAAAAGAAGCTGAGACATTGCAGAAACAACATTTCTGTACATTAGAAACCGAAAAAAGAAGATTGGTGGTTGTACAAAAGTCCGAACCGAGCCCTGAACATCTTGAGCTATTAACTGGAACTTTGCAGACAAGCGCCTCGTGATATCTTGCAAGGGTATGAAAGTGGTTCAAAAGAGCCAAACTTTGTTAGGAACACTGCGAGACCGGAAAGGTAACCACCCTATGGCAATTCTCTGAGGTCACCCGTAATCAAAAGGAACCCTTAAATATACAAATGGCCGACGCGGTAAGACAAAACAGGAATGGTCAGTGGAAAACGAAGGGAGCGAAAAGTTGTGGTTGATACGATGCTATGAGCAGAAAAGAGAGCTTTTGGAAAGCTGGTTCAAACTCGACCCCGAGTTGGATGAATATCGGCTCGCGTACGCCTCTCGATCATACAATAATACCGCCGTTCGGTGACGGCCAGCGGCGACTGCGCGGAACGAGGGCTGCACGAAAGAGGCAACCGCGAGGACGAGAAAGAGGAGGCGGAGGAGAGGAATCGAGTTGAGGGTGCGGGAGGAAAGACGGACAGAAACACCGGCAATCCAGCCACAAGGCCTCCGGCGTACAATGGAACAAAGAAAAGTCTCGATCAGGTTAAGAAAAGCGTCTTTTACTTGCCGGTTACAAATCGAGGTAGCGGAGGAAGACGGACGTACTGGCTCTTCCAAGGAAAACGTCAACATCTCGCCGATCGCACAGTCATTTAAACTCCTCCCGTTTCTATATTCCGCCCTCTTTATGAGGTTCATGTTTACGTAGACTCCCTTGTTCGTGAGGGTACGGTAGGCAGGCATTCGTTAAAAGTTACGAAAATTGTCTTGGTCGGTCTTAGCGGTCACATGCGGACAACGGACGAGGAAAGTGAGAGAGACATCAAGCCTCGGGTTCCCCGGTGACCTCAATAACCCGGTTCGATTCAAATTCAACTCATGATTATGCACCGCCGCAATCATCATTATCGCCATCGGCGCGCCGGTATCCGCGATTCAACACTTCGTAACATCAAACCTCAGATCGATTGAGGTCAAATCCGATAGCCGCCTGCAGCAGAAACGAGGCTCGACGACGGACCCAAGAACCAGTCAACTGTCAGCAACCACCAACACGGTGTCGTCCTCGACTCCAAATTGCCTTCGGTCCCGAAAACTGAAACAACACCACACGCGCGAGCTACATTACCTGGGCGCAGAGACGCGCATCGCGCTCGTCACGGCTAATTGTCTTATTTTGACAGGACGCGCGCATGCACAAGAAATGCGAGTCAAAATTTGTCATTGGGGCCGAGGACGACCTCCCTCACCAGTAGACAATTTCGCTTCTCGACCTTGACAAATAGTTCGAGGCACCGCGCAGCATTTGACTTCCGCCGGTTCCCATGCTAATCTTGAAAGTTTTTGCTCTCCCCAGAGCTGCGTTACCGTATATATAAATTTTCCCACTTGGAGGTTCCCAACATTCAGTACGAGAGTGGAGGTTAGGGTGGATGGATTTCCACAACTCCACGGTTTGCTGAGAGATATATTACGGTAGCCTGTTGACGGGTTGTCTTTCACGCAAAAATCGCCTCCAAACCCCAATCATTTGCTGAGCGCGCACCCAGATGTACTGCGTCTTTGTTCATTGTTTTGGAGACCAGTGAACTGCTCGAGATACGGAGGGGATGGAGGCCGAAGTGGAGGAAGATGATGATGATGATGATGATGATGATGAGGGAGAGGATGAGGAGTGCGAATGCCGTCATTATGCGGCGATTTTTCTTGCGCAGCTCCGGCAGAGGAGGCGATCGGGCGAGCGACGACCGATCGGGAAACGAGTGGAGGAGAAAGGGGATAATTGCGGGTATCGGCGTCACTCGTAGCGCCCGAGTGAGATTATGCATCCGAAGACCGGATCGGATAAATGACAGTCGGAAGACAGACCTAGGAGGAGGACAAAGGAATCCCTCGCTATCTTCACATAGTTCAGCTCTGAAAAAACGCGATTGATAGACCTCGATCGCCCGAAAGGTAAATCAAGCTACGGTAAACGTTATGCCGCCGATGTGCCTGATCCACTCAGCAAAGACAACCAGCTAAACGATCGGGCCGACTGATTGCGGCTAACGCTTGGTACGCGCAAAGCCCCGTGCGTTGTCCCCTAATTAGCATGGATGGTGTAAGGCGGAAGTGTTTACAGAATCGGAGATCTTGTCGGAGATTCTCGCGCTGATAGCGAGGATTCGTCGCGTGCGCTTCCGCAGCATTCGTTTCTTGAGTTTACAAAGAGGACAAAAGCCTCAATCTCTGTTTTTGCCGGACAAGACTGTCACAACAATGAAGCCAAGATTTGAAAGGGGGCCAACGTTTCCTTGGTTATCGTGAGACAAATTGTTTGTTTTGAGGAAAACCCATTACAAATGCAACAATCCTTGTTCGGTTCTTGGTACAGGAATCGCCGGACCCGATCCAGCCCGTCGGAACCAGCTCTCTCGAAGCAGGGTGAATAGGCGGCGGTCTCTTATTGTTTGTTGCTTGCTATTTGTTTCTGTTTTTGCGTAAGCACGAACGGCGCATAGTCACATATACACGAGCAAAGTGCCTGTTGAATACCGCGCGAAGCCGCAAAAAACAAGTTTCGCTCCTCCGTGAGCTAAATGTGTTTTTTTGGCGAAAAGCAGAGCGCGAATCGCGTTAGCTGAGCGCGAATCGCGTTAGCTGAGCGCGCGGGCGCACCGCTCGCATATCTGGGAATCGGCCTTCGGTGGCGATTCTCGTTTGGGTCGGGCAGGCAGCGTTCGCTTCTCAGTGATGGACGCCTTAACTCATCTCCTCCGATCAATTCAAAAGTTTGCTCGAATCAGCGGTGACAATGCAGAAATGTGACATGACAGTCAGAGCGCGGAAGCGCATGTCGCGCGTCCTTTGAACACACTTTCCCAGCTTTGTTTTCTGTTGTTCCTCGAAACTCTCAAATCGGTCAACCGATATCGCCCCGCCGCTGCCATCATCGCCGCCGCGACCGCAGATGCTACAGACTCGCCCACTCGCTCGCCTCTCTAAGGTCGCTTGCCCGAACTTCATTTCGTGACCCCGAGGCGTTCGGCAATGGACACCACGATGAGGGAAAGCGCCGCCGATTGTTGACCGCCGCCGACGATCCCAGCGCCGGCTGAGGAAAATTTAATGTTGTAGATGAGTATAATGGATACGGATGAGACTGATGATTATACCTCCAACCGCACACGACGTACGACCTCAATACTTTGAAACGATTATTAGTGCGGAGCGTTGAAATTGCTCCCGAGCCGGTCATGTCGGATTAACCACCATCGGCGTCCTCCTCGCCTCGCGCGCAATCATCACTTGCGGGTGACTTTGTGGCGCGCGAGTCTAAAAAGCATTTGACTTGCATTCAAGACTCGAACTGGGGATCGACATCGGGGAGAATTTCATCGAAAATTTCCTTATCTCACATGAGAGCCGGCCGGCAGGCTTAGAAAGGGTATCCAAGGCAACGAAATAACGCTAAGGGAAAGACCACAAGCAGGTGGAAAGGACACGAGGAATGTACACTTCAAATTCGCCATGAGGCCACTCCACATCCGTCAGTGAGCCTCCCAATACTGGGTTTGGCTTATCTACAAGCTTTTTTCAACTGCAGAGCAATCTGCATCTGGCTATGAGCGGATACAATTCCCTTTCTTCGAGCCGGCTATTCCTTAATAAGCGCCAATTTCCCAATGCGCCTCTCGGCAACGATGAAGGCAGCAACTTGACAAGGTAAATAGAAATTATTTTCTTCGTCTATATTTTCTAGGGAAGCTGCCAATCTATTTCAGAATGAAACGTTTAATGACTTAAAAACAATTGCTGAGATTAATGTGTACCGTTAAAGAAGGGCTAATCTTACAGGATTGTGAACAAGTTGGCTGTTAACAGGCGAGCTTCAATTTTGAGAGAAAACGTTATCGAAATTATGCGCTTCAAAATCACACTTGCATTATTTGTCCTACATTCAGATAAGCATAGCATCTCGGGAGCAGACCCTCTCCCGACTGATTCATCTTCATATGCTTCAGGAACATCTTTATGGAAACTCCCGTAAACGGGCGCCTCTCACGGAATCGCGACCACTACCTCTTTCCTCCTCTTGGTTCTGATCCTCGACATTTAACTACTGTTTACCGGTAAGGCGAAATTCCGACTCCCATGACTCACACGAGAGACTTTCAGAGAAGTGCACCGCCAGGAAGAAGTGGCCGAACGTCCTCGTGCCGTGTGTCCTATCGATCAGATCGTCGCCGAACGGGGGCTTCGAGATTTCTCCACAACAAACAACACATTCTTTCAAGGGACGCCCGTCGAGCAGAATGTACCGTATCCCCTAAAACAGCAAATTGTCATGTCAGGGGAGTTTCTCGATGGACCAACGACCCCCAATTTAAGTACGCATGGCCGACTTTTTGAGAAACGACAGAACGGCTATCGAGCCAGAGATCAGAAACAGGGATTGTTCGATAATTACAGGCAAAATGAGTTTGTAGCAATGTGTTTTATCAAATGAATTCCCCTCTCGCAGGTCGGCCAGCGGAAAGGCGAACACGAGATCGTTGTATGGACAGACGTTTTACGAGCTCTCATTTGACCGGTCAAAAGCTGTCAAGCTGAAGCACGAGTTGGAAATGCCGAGTGGTCCTTTTCAGGGAGAATCTTTGAGTAAATGCGACTTTTGCGATCCTGGTCAGTTTTCATTTAGTGACGTTGTCGATGTTTGTTGACTTGTTAAATGTCGCTCACGCTTAAATACAGGTATAAACACAGCGTCCGAAATAGCGCATTTCATTAAATGATACGTTTTTCCTTGCAGAACACCACAGGTTTCGCGCGGCGACGGGCATTGTCACCCTAGAAGAGCTCATCAGCGTGAACTTTGTTGGCTTTCCAAATTTGTTTTGTATCTAGTTTCCGCAACAAGCAGATGATTTTATTGTTTTTAATGAATAAATCAGTTGCGTGTTTTAAATCGCTCACGCGTTGCCTGTAAAGCTTGTTTTCAGGAACGCCTGAGCGATTCTCTGTGAAGAAACCTGACAACAACCTGAGGATCGACAGTAGCGTCCATTTTGATTCTTCGACCACCGCCAAGTAAGCTGCTTATTCTCGTCCATCATACGCAGATTGCATTTCTTCTTCCAGTTCCACCTTCCAAGGAAACCCCGGCAAGAGAAGGTCTCTTAAGAAGCTTAAGCCGGAGCTGCAAAGATCCGAAACGCCAATCGATTTCTGTTCCAGCTACGCGTAAAGAGGCTAACAAATTAATTTTTTCATATTTTATTTTCAGTTCAAGTTTCTTTGCAAAGGAAACGGAGCGTCCGGCCCAAACAAGACATCCAGAAGAATTCTCGCTTCCCTGCTATACTTTCGAATTGTCAACTACCAACTCGGCATTATTCAACGAATGGCACGAGTCACAAGTGGGAAGGATGTGAGTATATGATTCGAGTGTTGGAATCAATGAGACAATGGTTTTTCCAGGACGCCGAAGAAGCTGAAGCAAGAAATTCAAATTCTAGGAGGGAATTTCGTCAAAACAACGACCACTTCGGACTGCTTCAAGGAATGGGACGTCGATCTCATAGAGAAAATGTGTGTGCAAGCGAAATATTTGAATGCGGTCGATATAAAATGCGTATTTAGTGAGCCGAAAAAGCTGAAGCAACAAATCGAACTACCCAGCGGTGAGTTTGCAAAATCGACGACAAATTCGGATAGCTTCAAGAAACGGGACGAAGAGCAGATCGAACGAAGGTTTGAGCTGTAGCGGTGGTATCGCATCATGTACTATCGTTTTCCAGAAAACCAAAGAAGCAAAAACAAGAAATTCGACTGCCGAGCGGCCATTTCACTACGTCTACGACAAGTTCGGAGTGCTTCAAAATGTGGGACGAAGACCAAGTGGAGCGAACGTTAATCTTTCTTCTGTTTCAACTGGCAATGCAACTTTCAGACATCCCAAGCGGCTCGTGGATCAAATGGAAAAACCGCACGGCCCAATGGCGTCAAAGAGCAACTATTCTTCCCAGTTTCTTGAAAAACCTTTAGCAAGGACGAAGTTGGCCACTCCTCCAAGCGAAAATGTATCAGATTTAATGTTGACTGGCCACGGTGCGATGCCCCAATCGTCCAGTTATCGGTAATCTCTGGCTCTTTTTTTAAAAACAATAGCATTGGAAATGCTTTCAGAGAGTTTTTTCGTGCCATCTCGGCCCAACGTTCACCTGAAAATGACTCACACAGTGGTCAGAAGAAGTCTGCGATCACGAGAAACTTAAGCCAAATTTTTCTCGGCTAATCCTACCTGAGTATGAGCTCCTGAACAGACTGCAGAACAGTTAATTGGGTAGTGGGAAAGCAGTGTTCCTTATTTTGCGTCGTCACATCATCTATGTTTTCACTCCTGTTTGCACGGCTGGGGAAACAATAAACAATACATAATTGTTTTCGCCTTTTGCTTACTTTGTCTTTATCTTTATCATTTACGGATGATCTTTTGTTGTTTCTGTTTATCAAAAGCAGTCCCGATTATGTGCAACGCAGAATGGCACCTAAATGTTATGAATTCAAGAGAGCGTTTTATACAGGAACTGTGCGGGTATTCGTTATTCACAAATTGAGACATGTTAATTGTTCCGGCCGACGAGGCGAAAGGTTGGGAAGCGATAAAAAGACTACAAGCGCATAGGCTTCAGGAACCAAGCACAAAATTGTGTAGAACTCAACTGGGATTTTCTTTCTTTTGATCCATTTTCGGCCCACTTTTTCCCGTTTTGAACCCCGTGGACCGCTCAATTTCAAAAGCAGTTATGTACTCATTCAGCTGTAAATATTCTAACGTTTTGCAGAAGCAGTCTAACAAAATCTTCCATCTGCCCCCTCAAACTTGGTAACCACAAAATCACCAAAACGTTTTGTCTGGCATCGTTTTGCAATGTTGCGACCACGTTGTCGGGGCCGAAGTTCGAAGTATTTGTCGTCAGTTTCCGTTTTAACTCGTTGGTGCCTTTATCGTTGTGCAATAAAGGCACCAGTTCGACTTTACTACAGACAATTGAACACAGATCGTGTCTGCTTCTATCAAACGGACAAAGGTACATAGAATGAAAATGAAATAAAAACAATTCCAGATCTTTTTAAACGACTTTGAGCATGAGAAACAGTGATAATAACGGCGAATTCTTCATAAAGAAACATCGACCACATTTCAAGGCGATTGGTATTGCTTAAGTATATAGCAGTTTTGTGTCGTTCGTTTATGTCAAGATCATGCCTTTCATGGGTTTCAGAAGCCACGAGTGTTTGTCATGAGAGACTCAATCTGATTTCTAATCACTGGTTTTCAATTTTGCGATCCGTGTTTACAGTGAAATTTAACGTCTGCAGCCCCGTTTTTCCGTACACGCTTTCACAATAGGCCCATGAACACCTCGTTGCCCACGTCTGCACTGCAACACGACGTCACTTATCGGTCGACCGACTAAGATAGGCGATGAACAGCGGCGCAAGCAAGTATATGCACAACGACTTGGATATGCAAAGATTTTTCAACGCCAGATCACCCGATATCGTCGGCGAAGAGAGCTCGCGCTGTGCGACGTCAAGATGGGCTTTCCCGAGAAACACGCGTCGCCGCTTGAACAACTTTATATCTTGGCCGTTTTGGTCATCGGCGGCGTTTGGGAGCCTGATGGGAGCGAGTTGGACCGGACGCCGAAGATCAGCTGCGGAAACGGCGTTCGTTCACACATGCCTCTCAATTCAGCTACTGCCATCACTCATCCTCCGAGATCGGGCGCCTGCCTCCCTTTCAACATGGAAACATCTGAGTGCGCGACGAGAAAGCGCTCGTTTGTCAACGAAAAATGCGTGGACGCGCGAGACAATTCGGCTACGGGCTTTGACCCGCCGTTCCCGGGTGCGACCGCACATTGAATTTCTCACAATATTTTGGCACCACCAAGCCACAACAAAATAAAGATGAATTGCGCGCCATTGAAACTCCCGTAACAGAAGGAGCGCTCAAAACATGCACACCCGAACAAAGATTCTTACACTGACTGCTCCATAGAAATCACACAGATGTTTCAAGTTTTCGCCGAAAAAAAACACAAGCTGATGCGGATTGACCTGAAGTGTTTTTCTTTGTTTTGCGGGGTCCACGCACTATTCACGAGCAGACGTTGTGGAAACCCACGAAAGAAAGAATGAAAGTGCAAACGGCGGCTGCATCTGAAGAACGCATGTGATTGATAGGAAAGACGAAAGAACGAATTAGTCTGGCGGAAATCGCGCGGTAACCAGAAAGTGGGGCCGCTTGTAATTGAAAGGAAATAGAGAATCACTTGTATACTGGGATGGAGAACACGGAATTCAAAACGCGAAAGTAGGGTTATTTTCGGCTAGAACAGACTGTAAACAAAAAAGTTGCATTTGCAGTTTTTCGATTGAAGTAATTTGCAACAATGTTCTAATTTTGTCCTTACATACTAAGAATCAGTCGTCGTTAAATGCGATTAAGAATGTTTGATTGCTTTCCACGCCAGTTTGTGCTCCCGTCCCTGCAAACGGTCTCTGTTTGCTGAGGAGCCTTCCCAAAATAAACTTTTTAAAAAGGTTTTCATTCCGTCGGAAGACTTTCCAGGGACTCGAATGGTTCCGCTACAAAGTACAATCATGACCTTCACGTTGTTTTGGACGGCAAAAATTAATTGGTCATTAGCCTCAATCTCTGAGAGTCAGCATTGCCCGCCACAAATCTGCACATGACTGTCATAGCGACGCTGTAAACAGTCATCATATAGCAAATGCAAGCACATGAAAAGTATTTTGGAGAGGAGAGCGCGTTAACTGTGGTACTCTTTGTGCGAGCAAGCAGTTTTTGGTCCCTGGCTTGACTACACATCGCCGTTTTATTGTCTCCAGGTGACGTTAACGAAAAGTCACATCACAGCCGCGGAGGAAGCATAGAAAGCGTGACGTCCGAGGGAAAACGTGCCAACTGGTAAGTGGAAAGGTCGGCACAAAAACGAAAAGTTTGGGCGAAGACACGGAAGCGTTGGACGACGAGAAATCGATTCCGAAACATATTAAAACATTCGTATGTCCAGGGCGACAAAGGAGCACAGCAACGCCGTGGAGACACAAATGTACAAATTGATCTTCTTGCGCCACACGACACGATCCTGGAAACGAAAATGAGCAGTCTCTGCAGCTGTTTTTCGTCTTTGAGAACGTTTTATAATGAACCCCTTGCTCCATGTCGAGATTCTTTTATTCCTGCTTCTCCGCCCGATCTGTGCGCCAACTGCCAAAGAACTGAACTAGGAGTACAGGAGTTCTGCGCTTAGCGCGAGCACGCACGCGTCCGTCCCACTCAGTGCTGCGAGGAGGAGCCTACGAGTCGTCTCGTCCCGCCCTTTTATTATATAAAGGTTTGTGGAAAATTCCGGACACCTCATCCGATTACGGTTCAGACGGTAGCCTCAAATGACTCCTTTTCAGGTAGACTGTTTGCTATGGACGTGTTCGTTCAAATTCTCGGCTACTTCAATTCGTCCGCCATCAAGGATATCAAAGCCTCGCCTTCCCCTAAAGTGGACAAGAATGAGTTGATCGAGAAGCGCAACAAGATGATCGGGTGAGTGGTTCTGACTGTTTTAGATATCCTTTCATGCTCGATTTAGAAGCACCTGCGAGATCTTTTACAAGGAAGACCCTTTTGTCGTCACCAGGGGTGAAATGCAGTACCTCTACGACGACCGGAACCGCAAGTTTATCGACTGCATCAGCAACGTCCAGCACGTGGGGCATTCGCACCCAACTGTGGTTAGCAGCATCACCGAACAGCTGAACCGCTCCACCTGCAACGTTCGCTTCATGAGCGACAAGCTGACCGAATGTGCCGAGGCTCTCCTGAAGACTCTGCCCGCCGAGATCGACACCATTCTCTTCTGCAACTCTGGGTAAGAATTGCGCTCCAGTCGTAAAACTAACAATGTATACTTGCAGATCCGAAGCCAACGATTTGGCCCTTCGTCTCGCGCGCGACTACACGAAGCACTACGACGCCATTGTCTTAGAAAAGTGAGTGTTCCAAGCGCACAAAGTAGCCTTATCAGTGTATTTCAGTGCGTATCACGGTCATCTGACTTCGACGATGGAGATGTCGCCGTACAAATTCGACCACGGCTGCTCTATTGAGCAACCGAACTGGGTTCACGTTGCCCCCACTCCCGACACCTACCGTGGGAAATACCGCCTCGGAGATGACGAAAAGAGCGACGCGCTGGCCCGCGAGCAGGGCAGGAAGTACAGTGATGACGTGCTGCGCATCCTAGAGGACATCAAGACTAACGGTCGCGGTTGCGCTGCATACATCTCGGAAGCCCTCCAGTCCTGTGGAGGCCAAATCATCCCACCGCAGGAATATTTCGCCGATGTCGCCAAGCACATGCACGCCCACGGAGGCATCGTGATTATCGACGAAGTCCAGACTGGCTTCGGTCGTGTCGGCAGCAACTTCTGGGCTCACCAGATGCACGAAGGCTTCGTCCCCGACATCGTCACCATGGGAAAGCCCATGGGCAACGGATTCCCTGTCGCTGCCGTCGCCACCCGTAAGGAGATCGCCGACTCCCTCGGCGGAAAGGTCGGATACTTCAACACGGTAAGCAGTTGAATCTGCTGAGCGCCGCTTATAAAAGTTTTCAGTATGGTGGGAACCCCGTCGCGTGCGCCGCTGTCCTCGGAGTTTTGAAAGCGATCGCGGAAGACAACCTCCTGGAGCACTCGAAAAAGATGGGAGAACTTTTTGAGTCCGAGCTGAACAAGCTCTATCAGAAGCACGAGTGCGTCGGGGACGTACGGTAATGAGTGAATCTCATGGAAATTGTCGTTATTTCCATCTTTTCAGTGGGGTCGGAATGTTCTGGGGAATTGACATTGTCAAGGATCGTGAAACTCGCGAACCAGACCAGAAACTCGCTTTGGCCCTTATCATGAAGCTGCGGAAGGAATACGGAGTGCTGCTGAACGCCGACGGACCCCACACCAACATCCTGAAGTACAAGCCCCCGCTTCAGTTCAACGAGAGCGACTTACTCATCACCATGGAAGCGCTCGACTCCGCTCTCACGGAACTCTGCCAAACGTAGACTCTCAGATCTCACTTCATTTGCTGGTACAATCACTCTTCATCATATACTGTGTATATTTTTCTCACCGAATGTCTCCTATTAGCTGCTTAGTGTATTCCGTCAGATTTTTGAGAACAATTAAATATACCGGATATTCTTTAATGTGATCACACTCGAATACACACATGGTAGTCTCGTTCATAAAAGTTGTGCTTTATGGTAGCAGGCCGACACAGAATGGTAAGACTGACATATACGTATAGAATGTTTTTTAATGCAAAATCAAGTCTTGCTTCAGTCATTTATAAGCAAAACCCCAAACAGATGAAATGGGGAGTTTCGTGACATATACACAAATATATTTCATTTTTCCTCTTTAGCTTGTCAAAGTTCCATTGAAATTTGCCCAGTTTGGGTACTCGCCCAGATTAAACAACCAGTACCCATAGGTGTGAGTGAAGAGGACGGTCATGACAAGGGAAAAGAGGTTCAAAACTATTCCCGCTTTCGCCATGTCGACCACTTTCAGCATTTTCGATCCGAACACAATAGCATTTGGCGGAGTTCCAGCGGGAAGCATAAACGAGTAGGAGCATGAGAGTGTAGCGGGCAGAATGTAGAGGAGAGGGTTGGTGTGATTCTGGCGTGCCTGAAATTAGAGATATAATAATAACCACCACAAACTCAGCGATCCGCCTACGATCGTTGAAAGTAGTGGAAGGAAGATCGAGGCGGTTGCGACATTACTGCTGAACTCGGTGAGAGCCGTGATCATGGCAGAACTGATCGGGACGAATACCCATTCAGGCAAAGTGGTGATTGTAGACATTTGGGCTCCGATCCAATTCGAAAGACCGCTTTCTCGCACACCTGAAGAGAAGTATTAATATAACATGCCACCTTTTCGCATAGCTAGTTTAAGTAAACAAAGGCAATGGGATGAAGAAAACTTGTTAAGTTGTGTTAAGCCCCATAGAAGCAACTTTCCATCACTTTCCCCATTAAAATATGACCTATAAAACCCACACCTGCAGCCATCGCGTATCCTCCACCTAGCAAAAATAGAGTGCTCCAGGAGAATCGATCTTTCATCACACTCCAGTCCATCAGTGGCTTCACTTCCTTTCCGTCATCCTTCAGCTTGAAAGGATTTTCCGAAGGTAAAATAAAGAGGAGAATAGCTGCAAACATGGCTGACGTACCATCAGTAACATATCTAAACAAGCCATTAATTAATACACAAACCAGCAGACAGAGCATTACCCCGACAGGAACCAATCGCCCCATCCTGGGATTATTTTCGGTTGACGGAAAAACCAGAGGAGCACAAGGACGAAGAAGACTGAAGCAACCAGGGTTTCCTTGAACCTATTCAAACAAACGTTGATTATTCACATCATCTATATAATAAAATCGTATGTTGGTGTATGTGTATTATCGGGAGTCGACCCTTTCGTAGTATCAGCCTTGACACTTCTCCATTGCACCGTGCAAACGTTATTCGCTATATGTGTTATTCGTTATTCGCTATATGTACTGTACTCACGTTGAGTCATAGGAATAAGCAAAAGCAAAGGAAGTTTCAGTGAATGTTTTGATTGTCCAGAAACTTGCTCTACGCATACTGCGGCAATAAATAAGAAACGCGTTCAAACCGAAACCGCACATAATTCTCGGAACATTCAAATGATTTTAGTTGGAGTTCCAACAAGTAGCTCAAAACCAGAGATAGAAATTTTGGGCGCATAGTTTGCTAAAGCGTAAAAAATAACGCGAAAGTAAGTCGCGCTGGGCGTTTATACATTAAAAAATGGACCTACTTCATTTGGCCCAACTTGTCGTACTTCGCCGTCAGCATGGCATGAACAGCGTCATCCTTATCGTTTCTCAAAGTTCTGCAGTTGGCATTTAATGTTGATGAGATATTAGAGCAAATGCATTCACTGACCTGCGGAAACCGATGAACAGAAACTGCAGCCAGAGCCAACAGAAAATGATGGAGACAATGAGCTGTGGAAGCGCGAACCAGATCCAGCTGATGAAAGTAATCTCCGTGAGTCCACCATAGAGTCTGAAATAACGGATGAGCGATAAGATAATTATTTTATGTGGCATACTTGTTAAGATCTGACGATAGGACAATGTTAGGACCGGTGCCAATAAGGGTGCCGGTTCCTCCGATCGATGCAGAGTAACAGATGCTGAGCAGCATGGCCTTGTAGACATTTTTGTCGGTGGCTGACGTCGAGGAGTTCGATGTGGAGGTTTCGCCTTGTTCGCAGTCGGCAACTCGACTCTTGCTGAGACCGTTTGAAGTGATGCAGCTGAAAATAAGTGATTGGTATTGACATTGGTATTGGTGATTGACAGCAAATGTGTTGATTAAGAAGGCGACTTTTCCTCCGTCACTATTTGATGGGATAATGCGCTTATAAACGGTTCGACAGTAGCATAAAAAAAGGGAACAAAATTGATCTTACAAGTGAATTCAAACCCGAGCTCACTTTCAAACTCCTTTACGAAAAACGCACCTTTGTGAATGAATGGTATCCAGCTCGTGGATAACAGCCATCGCAATCGGAACCATCATAGCTGAAAATGGGGTTGTGTTTAGAGCATGCAAATTATATAACGTTGTTTCGTACCTGTGGTGGCAGTGTTCGAAATCCACATGGAAAGTATTGCAGTGGCTACTTGAAAGCCCAACATCAACCTAATCAACTGAATAAATGAAACCAACAAGAAATGAATGGTACCATCTGGGATTCGATCCACTGGAGACCAAAATACGTAAAGCGATCCGTTCGTGTAAATTCGTGTTTTCTACTCCGACAGCCATAACCAAGCTGCCAAAGAACACAAAATTTGAGTCCTATAACGGGGCTTCCGTTACCAAGATATAAATAAAAACCACAGCTTACCTGAAGATATTGTTCAGAAACTTTTTTGGCCTTCATGACTCCAAGCAGAGGGTACATGATCACAGGCAAAAACGCAGTTACGGCCAAAGGGAGAACTTCCGTCATCCAGAAGATGCCCATCACAAGGACAACATAGGCACATTTTGCTTCCTGAGATACGGATTCCTATCACTCCAAGGCAAACATTACTATTAAACTCTGCAATCCAAGGAAAGAAAGCTCAGAGAATATCCATATAAAGGTCACACCAGAAAAACAAAAAATAAATTGAAACGCTTGCAATTCACAAACTTTTCACGCATCCCTCACGACGAAAATCATGATTCTAAAGCACCTACCGAACTTCCGGCGACGAGGGGAAACGGGAGCAACAGAAGCGGGAGAAAAATGCAAAAGAGTTGTCGTTTGGCAGCGGAACAGAGGCGCCACACGTGTGAAGCACGCCGCCGACTGATAGCGGCGACGACGGCGGTCATGATAAAGGTCGACTGGCTTCAGACGGACCTGGGAAGCCTGGCACAGCCGAATGCCTCTTTTTCAGTTGCTGTCAGTTGAGAAATCCACAGAAATCAGTTTTTGTAGTTCAGCTCGGATGGCAACGGGACGACCTGAAGAAGAGCGATAAACGGACTCATTTACAAAACACGGAAAGGGCACGTCGCGCTAAGGGCGCTAAGGATCTACAATGAAAATCGCATAAACATAACGGAACTGAAACAATTAAAAGTTTAGCAGAATCTGTCGCAGCAGACTGCAAATCGATATACATGATCACACAAAAATCTAGTATAAATAAGAAAAAATTCCCTTTAAAACAATGACTATTTGAACAATGAACAATGACATTTATCTGTGATTTATTAATCGGATCGAATTTCGATTCGGACGGGTCAAGAAGACGGGACGGCAAAAGCCAGACTCAGACACGCACTCAACGAAATAAAGATGGGGCGGTGTTTACGAAGGAGGCTACAACAAACATCTTCGCTGTTTACTTTTCAAAAGGCAGACTGTGGCCGATTAGAAAATCATTATTCGCGCTTCGCGAAAGTTTCTTTCACGGACTTCATTTAATTTGATACCAAAACCTAAGCATTCAGCCAGCCATGCTGAAGGCAATTAATGAGACAATGTTCCGCGGATGCACACGAGACTGCCATGTTCCGGAGAACACCAAACGCGACTGTTGCTACTGTTTCCGACGATGTTCGATAGACTCGCTTATCATTGCCAGGTAGTTTTTGGTGCTACCCGCTTTGAATCCTGTTCAAGCCTTACCACATTACATTTATTTATCTATACGTTGCGCTGCATTCGCTACTGTATGATCCATCTTGGTTATTAAATCACCCAAAACTTATTTTCGCTATTGCGGTCCACAAATGATCGGTCAGCTGACCGATGATAGGTCGAAGGAGGAAGTGACTCAAATGGTAAAAAGGACTGTTTGCTTCCACAGGGACAGAACAAAAATATCGCGGCCAAAATACAGACTGGAATAAATAATCTGACTTCAGACACAAAGGCAAGTTTAGGCAGATTGCGACACATCAGCGTCACTGATAAACTTTTAAAAGACGGAAGGTGGAGCGACAAAGGTGATAAAACGATGGCATGAACAACAAAGTACACAGAAGAAAGTTGGCGGAAGAACCTATTGTTTTACGTGATTTGTATCTTGCTGAACTCAAGGGGACATGATAGATGTTATCGCACTTTAAAGATCAGGGGTGACTGGCGGGCAAATCTCATATATGCTTCAGAAGACGGTTGACTGCAAAGGAAATTAGATTTAGTCAGTTGTGTTTGTGCAACTGCTTAGATCAGTACCCAGTTGTAAGGAAATGTAACAGTCATCAAAGAAACTTGTCGTACAGTATCACCGGAATCATCACACAGCCAGCCGTCAGATCGAAACGCAGATTACATCAAAAAGACTGCGATCGGCTTTTTGTTGGTTGCGTTTACAGATAAGGAATATTCATTCCGCATCTAAGCCCCGGTGGCCTCGCAATCCGTTAAAACAGAAGAACTACACTCTCTTCAAACGTCGAGTCTAATCCTTTCCAAAACAGCACTTCATAACTGAAAACATGTGAGTTTGCTGGTATGCACCAAAGTTCCTGGCTGTAAAACTTAAATGAATGAGCGGATATGGCTTTGTTGTCAGGAAGTATTAACGGTCTTTTGCCGCGTGACCACCTAAGGATGGTGAGGATATTCTGGGATTGCTTAGTTTGCAGGGCTCATTGAAACCATGTACATTCAAGAACAGAGAGAAGGAGAAGAGAGAAGAAACGCAACAAATTTGCTTTAAAAACTTGGCTCACAAAATTGGCTTATGAAACTGGCAATCTCTGGAAATGTTGGGGGAGGCAGAAGACAAAACTATGTAAACAAAAAAACTTTGTGAAAATGACCAATATCTAAGTTGATTAAAACTACTTTCCAATGATGCTCGAAGCTGAAAAGCAACGTGGCATTGAATCGTGATGGAACCAAAACTTTCTGCTTTCGTACTTCAGACTATACACTTTTTCTGGCCATTCTCAGCCATGATCTATTGTCGCGCATAATCCAGGCGGTTACACAAGCTTCAACACGACACAAAATTGTAGAACATGTCTTTTCAAATAAATGGACGAATCGCGAAATGATTCAAAGTCAAACACAAAGCTTTCTTAAAAGACATTCAGAAGGTTGTTCCGCAAAAAATCTTTTCTTCAATTGGGAAACATTTTTGTTATCGTGTTTCTCAGCTGCTCTTCCCGTCCATTCTCTGCCGAGATGCATTCAGTTGTGCTGTGAATTAATATCTTTTGGTATCTCTTTCTTATTCACTTTTTTATGAAGGTCCTTTTGATTGTTGAATGCTTTCTTTTTCAGGGTGTATACAGCTCCAAGTGGTGGTTTTCAGTTGACAAGAAAAGTCGATAAAAACCGATTTAATAACTATTGTTTTGATTACGTAGGCTCAGTCAGCTCAGATCGCCCACTCAATAATCAAAGAGTGCCTGCTTCTTAGTACAGTCAATATGAGAATCTAAAATGCTCTCGGTTACATTCTTAAAACTTAAAAATATCAACTTTCTCCGGTGACTCACCAACCACCCTGAAACTCTATGACCACCGATATTCACGCCCAATTAATCGCATATCGCATACGCAGATGACCGGTGGCTCACGACCACTTTGACATATCTGCCCAACCCGAATTGGCAGCAATTTGCTTTGTGTCTCGCGCGGCGGCGATCAGAGTTCCAAATACGCAAATGATCAGCAACCCCGCGTACTTGCTCCCTGCTACCACCTTCAACTTCTCTCGGGGTTTTTCATCATGTCTCGGGACGGCAAAAAACCCGTTTTGCGATTTCCTTCAACCGCACCACAACCAAGTGAAGAAGATACGATCTTGACGACACCCGAGTCGAAGAATAAGAGTCTCTCGTGTTCGCTGCCTCTCGTATTCATGCGCTTCGCATTTGCGTATGACTATTTCGATTCCATTTTCAACCTTTGGTTTTGCTACGTCTTCTTAGTTAGTGCGTGTCGAGTAAAATTACCTGAATCATGTAATTGATCGCGGCAGAGTCTCTGCGAGCGCGTGGTTGCGAGTGCAAACGGAGGCAAAGCGCTTAAGTGCTCTACAAGAAGCGCTTTAAGATAATCTGTTGTAGAACGAGCGGAGATCGCGCGAGCAACTAAGAAAACAACAATGAAAGCGGCTCTTTTTGCGATCGGCTCGGCTGTGAGATCAATTTGTGGCTAGTACGA
Source organism: Steinernema scapterisci (assembly GCA_000757745.1). Classification (NCBI taxonomy): domain Eukaryota; kingdom Metazoa; phylum Nematoda; class Chromadorea; order Rhabditida; family Steinernematidae; genus Steinernema; species Steinernema scapterisci. The sequence goes on from KN167767.1 coordinate 117,371, forward strand.
CATTAAGCAAACATATCGCTTGGACCTTTCTGATTACTTTTGTCTAAGCGAAATCAAAAGCAGCGCGCGTGAACCAAGTTCGGAACGGTTCCGGTCGGATCTGCGTTGAAACAGCACTCGCAGCTGGAAACCTTCTGGCGGCCCCTGCGCCGAACGCCACTGGGAATCTGATTCGCTATTCGCAACGGTCTCCGTTAATCAGCGCGCTGTTGCAAAAATTATTCGAATTTCGCGCTGATCGCCGATGTTCGCCTAAGTCGGCTGCGTGAAACAGCGCGCATCACGCGGAGAGCGCACAGAAACGCCAGCGGGACCGAAAATCAGAAAACGACCGTCGAAAAACCGACTCATCTCACTTCCATTTGATTATAAACGGCAGGCGTCAAGCTCACTCCATCATCAGTTCTCGCATCTTCTGCTCTCTTGCAAGCAATCCACAGCGGGTACCGTAGTCTGTGAAGTCGTGGCCCGGGGTCCTCCCATCGCCTCCGCGTTTTCACTGCGCCCCTCAACCGCTGCTCTCGGTTCTGGAATCCCCGGCTTCTCGTTTCACTAGTGGTCTGTGACCACTTGAAGACATCCTTGCAAGGCTTGAACTGCTGTTGTTTTATGTTTGTTCCGCGCATACAGAGACACAAACATCGAGTAGCGGACAATCGGGCTGATCAGCATCCGACGACCACGTCGTCAACAACGGCAGCAGGAGATTCTTCATAACACTATTGATGTTATGTGTCTAACAAAACTGGTCTTCAGCCCTTGCTCGCGCTCACCCGTAATCCCCTCGTCAACCCTCATATATCTGAGGCAAGATGTAATTGTCAGCCGGGTCAGGTACTACATGCTACTTGCCTCCCCTCGCGCTTCACTCCCTAGAATCGCCACGATCAATAGGGCACCGTTAACATAACTGGTTCTGCGCGCATCGCCATATTCGGTGATTTGAGAAGTAGCTTCGCGACTCATCGCCATTACCCATTTGCCTGTTTCAGGGACAACACGGCAACATGGGGTCCCTATACCGTTCGGAGGAGATGCGCTTCTGCCAGATGATTGTCGAGAAGGACGCGGCATTTGCTTGTGTCTCCGAACTCGGAAAGCATCCCTACGTTCAGTTCAAAGATGTAAGTTCCCCGTTCTCACCGGCTCCTTCCGCTCACTGCCTGATTTCAGTTGAACCCCGATACGAATGCTTTCCAACGAATGTTCGTTCGTGATATTCGCCGCTTCGACGAACTGGAACGAAAACTGAGTAACGGACCGAGCAAACATTCTGTTGACGCTTGATAATTGCACTTTAGGATTTTTGGAGACGCAAATCAGGAAGGACAATATCGACATTGTCGACAACTCCTGGGACGGAACCTACGATGTCATTCCCCAGCACGAAGTCAACCAGCTGGAGCAGATTCTGGTGGACCTGGAACGCGATGTCATGAACATGATCGACAGCGACGCTCTTCTCAGGAAGAATTTTCTCGAACTGAAGGAATGGGAAGCCGTTCTGGAGAAAACTGATCAGTTCTTCCAAGGAGTGAGTCAAGAGGGTCAGCCGAGTGAGGGTCAACTAACGGATTTCTTAAGGGAATCGATGACGCTGCTATCCAAGAGATCGAGCAGGCCGAAGATGGCGAAACTGGATATTCTCTCCGAGCGGAGAAAGAACCAATCGGGTTCGTTTTTTGGCGCCATTATCCGCATTTCAGTGTCGACTTTTGCAGATTCTCTGTTGGTGTCATTAACCGCGACCGAGTCAACGCCTTCGAGCGCATTTTGTGGCGCGCCTGCCGCCGCACAGCGTTCCTCCGCTACTCGGAAATCGAAGAGGAATTGACCCATCCCGAAACCGTAAGGCTGAGCAGAAGAAAGCAGCGTTAACGGAATCTTTGCAGGGCGAGAAGGTCAACAAGACTGTATTCATCATCTTCCACAAAGGAGATCGTCTCAAGAGCATCATCGACAAAGTCTGCGAAGGATTCAAGGCGAAGCTCTTCAACACCTGCCCCAAGACCAGCAAGGAACGCCACAGCGCCGCCCTCGAAGTCCGCGCCCGCATCACCGATCTGCGCACCGTTATGGGCCAGACCCAGGAGCACCGCTTCAAGGTGCTCAGCGCCGCCGCCGCTAACCACCGCCAATGGCTCAAGCAGGTGCGCATGCAGAAATCCGTCTACCACAACTTGAACCTGTTCACCTTCGACGGCATCGGAAAGTTCTTTGTCGCCGAGTGCTGGGTACCCCTCAACGACATCGAGAACGTCCGCGCCGCTCTCGAACGCGGAGTCGAAGCCAGCGGAGGCAGCGTTCGGCCCGTCCTCAACATTCTGGATACTTCCGACGAGCCTCCGACCTACAACCGTACCAACAAGTTTACCAACGTCTTCCAAGGCATCGTCGACTCGTATGGAATTGCCTCGTATCTCGAGGTGAACCCCGCACCTTACACCATTATCACATTCCCCTTCATCTTCTCCTGCATGTTCGGTGATCTCGGTCACGGTATCATCATGTTCTTGGCCGGTCTGTTCCTTGTTGTCCGCGAAAAGGCTCTCGAAGCCCGTCAAATCCGTGATGAAGTAAGACTCTTATTACCCATTTCACTCCTTCAACCCACATTTCCAGATATTCAACATGTTCTTCGGCGGTCGCTACATCATTCTCTTGATGGGTCTCTTCTCCATCCACGCTGGAATCATCTACAACGACGCTTTCGCCAAATCGTTCAACATCTTCGGCAGCCAATGGAGGAACCCGTACACCCAGGAGGCTCTCATGTCGTGGCACAACCAGACCGTGATCACCAAGAAAGAAGTGATGCTCGAGCTCCCGCCTAGTTACGCTTTCCTTCACAGCGAAGGTCCCTACCCCTTCGGAGTCGACCCCATCTGGAACTTGGCAGAGAACAAGCTCAACTTCCTGAACTCGATGAAAATGAAGCTGTCTGTCATCGTCGGAATTTGCCAAATGACCTTCGGAGTCGTTCTGTCGCTAATGAACCACCGCTTCTTTAAGTCCAAAATCGACATCTACACTGTCTTCATCCCCCAGATGCTCTTCATGGGTTGCATCTTCATGTACTTGTGCCTCCAGATCATCCTCAAGTGGGTCTTCTTCTGGGTTGAGGAAACCACCATCTTCGGCCGCCTGTACCCCGGATCCCACTGCGCCCCTTCGCTCCTTATCGGCCTCATCAACATGTTCATGTTCAAGGACCGCGAGCCTGGATTTGTCAACACCACCAGAATCATCAGCGAAGCCAACAACCACACCCAGTACGCCGAACTCGACGCTTGCTACCTGACCCAATGGTACCCCGGACAGTCCTTCATCGAAGCTATCCTGGTTCTCATTGCCGTTATCTGCATTCCCGTCATGCTTTTTGGAAAGCCCGCTTACATCTACATGCAGCAGAAGAAGGCCAAGCAGGCTGTTTCTGACAAGATGGTAAGGGGGACTGGGAACGGTCTCAATTGTAACAATGAGGATTTCAGAGCGTCCGCATGAACATGCAGAGCGAAGAGACCGAGGCGATCACCACCAACGGCAACGGATTCCATAAGGACGAGACAGAGGAGCACAAAGCCCACGGAGGCGGACACGGAGGCCACCACGACGAAGCCTTTGGAGACATCATGGTCCACCAGGCCATCCACACCATCGAATACGTTCTCGGATGCGTCTCGCACACTGCCTCCTACCTCCGTCTCTGGGCTCTCTCGCTTGCCCATGCTCGTAAGCGACCCATCTGTATGATCAACGTCTTGAGCACATATTTCAGAGCTTTCTGAGGTCCTCTGGCACATGGTTTTGGTCAACGCTTTCACGCTCTCCGGCGTCGCCGGCGTCGTTGCCGCCTTCGTCATCTTCTTTGCCTTCGGAATCCTCACCTTCTCCATCCTCGTCCTTATGGAGGGATTGTCCGCTTTCCTCCATGCTCTCCGTCTCCACTGGGTCGAGTTCCAGAGCAAGTTCTACCTTGGACTGGGATATCCCTTCATGCCCTTCCACTTCAAGGATGTCCTTGTTCAGGCTCGCGCTGCCGACAACTAGATTCGCAATCCCCTTTTCTCTGTAGTTGCATAATATGGAATTCGTGTTTACGTCAGTATTACGGTCTGATAAGTGATAAGTATCCAATAGTTCCTGCTGTCTCGTTTTGTGAATATAAACAATAAAGACTTTTTGCGTTCATCAACACGTTGTTTGCCACATAGATCAAGTCTGGGAATACTGAATGACCGCCAACAAGCATTAGCTTCCGCTCCTATGCTGGCTTAATATTTGCAATTGACGTTAGTTGAGATCGATTTCGAAAGCTTGGCACTTAGCGGAAACTTGGAGGTTGATGGAAGTTCTTAAGAGCGAAAGCGGTTTGACAAAGAAAGAATACCGGAGTCTGACTGAAGAGATGGATAGGATTAGCGAGCGTCCATTCCACCTTTTCATCTCAGCCTTCCATTTAAAGGTTAGTAGAACCATCAGTTTTCTAGCAATGCACATATGCACCGCGCTGACGTAAGCAGAAAACGACGTCAGTTGCAAAAGTTGAGATGTAATTGGGTCCATGTTGGAGAAAGGGCCTTGATCTCGTAATCTGCACTGCGTTTCCTCGCGAATCCCTCCGCAGAGTGTTGTGAGAGCCGAGCAGATCCAATAGTCGTTTACCTGCTTGTTTGAATAGTTGGCCGATGATTTCACCAAAGAGTCACATTTTTTATTCATGTCGCTTTTCCAACTAAATCAGCAATCGAAATTGGCATCCGGCGACGTCTCATTAATCCCTCCAGCAAGGCGATAACTCTCCTCCCACTGCCCCTTGCTCCTCAGACTAGGGAGCAAGGTATCACCGCGCTCTCGATGTCGGCTTCCATGCATAATGCAATGTGCGTAGGTCAATGTGCGTCTCCAGCGATGCCGCCGCCTGTTTGTGGATTGAGTTGTCCTCACCATCACTAAGGCAAGCGCGAGCGTGTTGCTCGGCTTTCTTCAGCCTCCTCGACCCGTCGCCTCTCTCTCGCCTCCGCCGCTCACCTTTGCTTATTTCACTGTGTAGCAGGCTCGCACTCTTTTGCACTCGTAGCAGCGCGCTTCAGGGTGACTTGCTTGCAAAACTCCATCCAACACATTCTTTCAATTATGAGAGTAATGCGTAAGCGTTGACGTTTTTTGCTTCTTTGACGCTGACCCTCGCCACCATTCTTTGATCCGCGTAGTTCTTCCCTGCCAGCACCGACCTCACAAATAATGCGTTCATTCGAGGAATCGTCTATAAAATTTCGCATTTAGAGATGTTGCCATTCACAAATAGAAACCTTACAGAGCATTTGCCCCATTTCACTCTCCCCACGGACCTCGACGTTGCCTCTTGCCATGTCGCACCAAGCCACTCAGTTCAAAGCTCACGATTCCTTCAAAACCTTCATTGTGAGTGCCGTATCCCAGACCCAGGTTACGCATAAACTCCATTCCAGCTCAATGGAGAAATCGAGCGTTTTTGCGCCGACAGAGTTCAGACGCAGAAAACTCTTTTCCGTAAACTCAAGCTTCTCTGCGCGCTCAAAGCGTCCCTCTGGCAGCAAGGTTGTCGGTACCCAGGTGCAGAACATCTCGCATTCTCCGAGACTAAGTTCCATTTCAGACAACGCATTCCACATTGTAGGATCGACTCTAAACGGTTTCGGAGAGAACGACTCAGATTTGGACATCACCATTCTCCTCCTCAACAAATGTCGCACCAGAATTGAAGCGATCCGCGAGCTCAACAATCTAAAGAAATACTGGCGCCAACTCTCGGTTGTGCGAACCATCGATGTTTTAGAATGCAAGGTGCCCATACTGCGAATGTCCTTCTGGTATCCGTTCACTGATTTGACAGTCGATGTCAACATTAACAACGTGGCGACAACGTATAGCACCTACTTGTTGTGGAAATACGCAATGGGTGAGTGAGCGCGCGGACCTAACCAGAGTCGCAGCTTTTTTAGATGTTGGGGGCATAGCTCAGGGGTAGAGCGCTCGCTTCGCATGCGAGAAGTCCGGGGTTCGAATCCCCGTGCCTCCAAACGTTTTTCGTTGCGGAAGAATTAAAAGCTAACACTTTTTAGTCGACCATCGTGTACGTATGTTGTTTATGGTGGTTAAAAATTGGGCCAAGAACCGAGGTCTCAACGATACGAGAAATGGGACGTTCAGCACGTATTCGCTCGCCTTGATGGTCATCCACTATCTACAGTGTGGAGCTGAGCCTGCGATTCTCCCGGAAGTAGATGTGATCTGGCAAAAGGTGAATTGTGAACCTCAGTCGTGGTCTACTCAAAACACCACTCCAATTGGCAATCTTCTGATTGGCTTTTTCGACTACTTCGCGAATAAATTTGAGTGAGTGATTCAAAAATTCAGAAACCTACATTCTTTTAATCTGAAATGCTTTCAGCTATCGGAAGGAGGCAATCAACATTCGTCTTGGGAAACGAGTGTCGCGTGAGGAGGTTGTTACGTGGACTGGATTCAAGTCTCAATGGCAGAGCATCTGCATTCAAGGTTTGCTTGCTTAACCACAAATCTTTTCAATGGCAGCCTAAAGCTCAATTTAACTAAAAAAACAGATTTTATGTATTTTCAGAGCCGTTCATGCTCTCCAACGCGGCCAGCAGCATCTACAACGAAGACACGTTCGCCTTCATCCGCGGCGAGTTTAAGCAAAGCTATCAAGAGCTGATCAGAACCACGAACCTCCGCCATCTTCTCAACTTCACGGTGCGTTCATACCGGAAGATCATAAAGAAACACATCCATCCGGGAGGAATAGTCTCCGTCGTCCAGCTCGTGCCAACAAGCTACAGCGCCACCCGTGTCCCTGTACAGGTCAATCCTGCTTTATACGTGCTTCCGCCTACTCCGATCTCGGCGGAACCGTTTCCCCAGAAGTGCGTCCAAAACCGGTCCTAGTGCTACTCGAGGCCACTGGTGCAGCTAATCTAATGACAGAAGCTCCGTTCGTATAAACAAAACGTTTATATCGACGCGAATTCTCGCTTTTTGTTTCGGCTGGCCTGAAGCCGTCGCCAATAGCGCGTTTTCGCTTTCCGGATTTCTTAATTTTGTAAATTGACATCTTGATCTCATTTCCGACCATTTTTGTTGGTTTCTTTGTTTTTGTTGTTTGTTCAATGAAACAATGCCTAGTAGAGACAGTGTTTCTCTTTAAGTTTCGTCTTTTGATTTAGGAACTTTCGTTTATTGTTTTGTTCATCTGCATCGTCCATGCCTTTTGCATAGTTTCGGCAGTTTGTCTCAGAACTGCTCTTGTCATAAAAGTTCTTTGCTGTTTTTCAAGACAAGTAATTTAAAAAAGAAGCAAAGTTTTGTACCCCATCCACTAATCGTTGTTCTCACGTACTACCCATTGTTTTCCAGACACCCACTCCGCTAATTCGCATGTTCTCCACGCAATGCAGCCTCCAGGGCATAGTATATTAAATACCAAATACAGGGCGCGGAGAAAGTTCTGAAACACGATAAATCGGCTCTAACTTTTTACAGAGCGCACCAGTATCTGTGAACGTATGCTCATTAGAAAGCCCGTCAAATTCTGCAGTAGAAACTGTAAAATGAAATGCAAAATGCAAGCTTTTGAAAAAGTTAACAAAATTATGGAAAATGCATAACAAAAAATTGACCCAAACGCCGGGGTAAATTGTAGGTGATAATAAATAGCTCCTAATTTTTGTATATAGAACTCATTGTTTTCAATGATTCTTTCGCTTGGGTTATCGGACAAATGTGGAAGTGGACAAATGCGGAACATGACAAATGCGGAAGTGGACAACGGCTCCCGCCGAGGATTGCGAGGATTCGCTGCTGGAGACATCGGTTGTCGATCCTGAGGCAATCGATTACCCGGCGTTTGGGTCAATTTTTTGTTATGCTTTCTATATGCCTGCAGACGTCGAAGCGGACGGTGTCGCCGTCAGGAATCACCAGCGGATCTCTCAACGTCGAGCATAGGATGGCGTACTCCAGGAACGCTACATTCGCCGATTCACGGGAACATCTTTGGAAGTGGCCCGTCCAAGATTCCCCGTGCGGACCTGGAACTGCGCTGGTTAAGTCGAAACCGATAAGTGCCGAACAACAGCCTCGAGGGCCGGTACAACGCTTCCGGCGGAACTTCAAGGCCAACGCTTCCCCTCCGTTGTCCCGCGTCATCATAGCGCTGTAGAACGAGGAGTCGGAACGGCTTTCTACATATCCAAACAATTAGATATTCCGGTTCCACTTGAATAGCCACGCTCCAGAGTTCCAGAGTCTTAAGGCAACACGGGGTATTTGTTGCCTTCCGCATTAGCATCACTTCCGCATTTGTCCTAATCCGCACTTGTCCACTTCCGCATTTGTCTCATCTTTTCACATTTGTCCAGTTCCGCATTTGTCCACCTCCGCACTTGTCCTGTTCCGCATTTGTCATAGATTCTTTTCTTGTACATAAGTACGCATCGTAATTACGTAATTTGACGGGCATTCCAATAAGCATACGCTCGCTCACAGATACTGGTGCGCTTTGTAAAAAGTTACAGCCGTTTTATCGTGTTCCAGAACTTTCTCCGCATCTTCTCCACAGGTTCGCGGAGGCGTTTGTTTTGAAATTCATGAGACAGCTGCAACGGCAGCCATAAAAACGACTCTTTCGCTGACGTCCGTTCAGATGTCCTTTCTGACTTAGGTTTTCTCATAAAAACGTGGTGATTAATTGTAATACATAGTGAGGAGTGGGTAGACACTGTACGGGTTGATTAATGGACCCGAGTCGCACTTCGCTTCGTACCATTTGTTGCGGTCATTCTGATCTAATGGGGGGATCCCGGGTAGGTACAAACAGGAAGTCGTAAAAATTAGAAAATGATTAATGAGGGCTGTTACGTTCCTGAATGTCGCGATTCAAGTGGTCTTGATGTTGCGATCGGTTTCAATCTGGTCTTGTTTCCGGTTTTTGTATCAAAAGATCCATGGAACTCGCCGATGACGCGAATGTCCGAAACACAAGCTCTGGGTATTTTTCTGGTAATTTTCAAGAACCTGAAGCTTTGAAGCGGACACTTCCGATTCCAAAAACTTGTCAACGAAGATTTATTAAATCTCGTAATTTTTTGTAAGCTCTGCTCGCAATATCCAGTTTGTTGCGTGAAGATGACGAATGAGGTAGAACGCGACATCTTGATGTCACAAGCTTCGGATGCATAAAAAGCGTTCGGCTAGAAGAGTTTATCGGCGGTGACAACTGTTGTACAGCCATTTCATAACACGAAATATGTCGAGAAGTCTCGTTCACTCGCTCGCCCTTTTTGGAGACTAGTAGCGCTCTTTATAGTAAGACTTCAGCGCACCATTTACACAAAGTGCAGTCTGAATTCAAAACTATGAAACTGCGCAAGTTTCGAGTAGTTTCGTTTCCTTAGTTTCTCAAGAAAATGCAATGATACTGTCGGGCCAGGATGATACCACTCGAAATGAGGCAATAGCCATATGTACCGAATGTTCCACAGCGCTCTTCAACCGATCAATGTCTAAGTACCTAACAAAGAAGCAGTTCCACCGGCGTTTCAAAAGGTTTCCTCGTCCACACTGAAAAGCTAGACAGACTCGCCAATAATTTCTAACCTTGCACGAAATTTGACGCAGCAGCTAAAGACTGAAGAAGCAACACATTTGTTTGCGATCTGCGTGTACCCCTCGCAAGAATCCCGCATCGAAGAGTCTTGGATAGAAGTTTGCTAACCAGCCAGGCGCTCTACCTTAACCCTTGTAACACCCCAGAAAACTGTTCAAATTCCATCCAACGACTTTTTGGCCAGAAAAACGCAGTGTAAACATTGGCACCAAATGGGCGCAAACACATTTAGCTGGTTAGAGGCCAGGTAGGTTTCATTCAAGTAGCGACCGATCTTGAAGGCAAACGACAAATACGAAAGTGGATGGACGTCGCTTGTTCCTTAAAAGACCCGATCCAACCACATCGAGCTCAGTTTCGGCTGTTTTCGCTGACATTTCGTTTACACGGGAACCTGATAAGCAAACTGAGTCGATCAATTGTTACCTTGTTAACTATACGTCCCTTGCAGCTCTCTCCCTGTCGATCTTTTGCAAAAAATCACGATTGTCTTCTTCCCGGCCGCTTTCGGCCGTTTGTAACTGAAACGAGTTCCAGCTTATCAAATCGCCGCAGATAAATCGTCGTCAAACAATTTTGGTGATGAATGACGCAGGCGGGGCGATAGCAGATTATCCAGCGATGCGAATAGTTTACTCGATCAAGGAGAGCTACGAAGATTTACAAGCGTCACTCGACGGCGGCCACTTTGCTAGATTCCTGCAAAAGGACTGAGGACTGTGAACGATCCACTTTTAAGTACGCTCAACAAAGCTGTGCAAAGTCTTTGATTGTCTGTTTCGTGCAGGCCGCTTAGGAATCCTGTTCGAAATGGACTGATATCGGTCAGCTATTCTGGAAAGGGTGACTAGCACTTTGGTGAAATACAGTATCCCACTTTTGTCAATTCTCGAAATTTCGTGTAGCCTCTTATCGTAACATTGGCGGACCTTGCTTTCAAAAATATTTTTGGCAATTTTTGGTTGGACTAATAGAAACCATACGTGACTATGCGACTCTGCGGTGAAACTAGCCCCTCGGGTCTAGTTGCCAGCTTGCAACCTGAATGAGTACACCTGGCGACCGACCTCCTGGGGGGACGAGTGGACGCTGAGGCGGTTTTCCCGCTCGCCTCCTCCGGCGCTATCCGGTTAATCGCATATTTACTTTTTTCACAACGACATTGTCCTCTAGTCGAATTTGGAATTTCGTCCGTTTGGATGCGCATTTGCATGCAGGGAAAATGCGCGAACTGATTTGAAAATGCTCTTCGGGCTTTCGGGACCGCCTTCGCTTCCTTCGCGATGCGTTCATCGTCGTTCGTCTTCTTCTTCGCCTTTTTAATACTCGTTATATCGCTCCGCCCGAGGCGGCCTCCGTTTGTCGCGCGGGCGGGCGGG
>KN167767.1:133525-161278 GCA_000757745.1 Steinernema scapterisci
TGCTCTCGCCACGATATTTCAATTCAATTGGATTGTTCTCACATCTCGTTCTACATTGGATTCTTCGCCATCCGCCGCCGAATGCAGCCCGGAATCCCTCTGGATTCGGGCTCTCAAAACCTTCCGATCCACACTTCGCATCATGCCCGTGGTTTACTTCCCTCCGCCGACGCCGCCGTGGTACTACACCAACTCTGGCCAGCTCACACTGTTCCTAGGCGGTGCGCTTGCATCAGCTGGGCTCTATTTCTACTTTACGACTGAAGAACCGAAGAAACATCGAAGTGGGTTCACTTTTTGTATTTTACGTTGACGGTTTCAGCGATTTCAGAGGGCAAAGAAGGCCGCTATACCATAGCGGGGCTCCAGAACATTGGGAACACCTGTTTCGCGAACTCCCTCCTTCAAGCACTCGCAAGCTCCCCGGCGTTCATCAAATGGCTTGGGAATCTCGAGTTCAACTACGCGCCTCCCGAGAAAGTTAAATTTTTGGCAGCTTTAAGGAAAACTCTCAGTGGTATGATTCGCCTTTTAATACAATTCGTTTTCATGTTGGTTGCAGGACTGAATAACAGCGAAACTCCGAATGGATCTGCTGCTGGTGTCATTGAAGCCCTCGTGTGCCATGGATGGAATATCGGTTTGGGCCACGAGCAAGATCTCTACGAGCTTTTCAACGTATTCGTGAGCACATGGGACGACGAATTGAAAATCCTTCGATCATCGCTGAAACATTCCTTGTCGCACGTCGGCGATACTCGGCAGCCCAACTTGAAGGAATTCCCAGCTCCACAGGAAATCGAAAGAGCTAATAACAACAAAGAAGAGATAAAGGAAGGCAATAGCTGCGTGGTCCGATCGAAGAAATTTGCCTTTTTGAAAGAAGTGTTCCTGAATTGTCGCAAGGACGCAGAAACCATGGCCAAATTACGACCCCCGTGTTCCGGTAAAGTAATCACTCTTCTTAGATGCTGCAAGGCGGACTGCTTGACGAAGGTTCGTGATTAGTTTCAAAGTGTTTCTGACCGAAAATTTAGAAAGTGCGCTACGATGATCTCTGCGTTTTATCGCTTTCGATCCCCAGATCCTTCACCTACATGACCTCGATAACCATCGACGCTCTCTTACGGAAGTATTTCTCGGCAGAAGTCATCAGCGACGCCTCGTGCGACACTTGTCAATCTAAGTTTAATCGATGCAATAGTGGATTACTTAAGAAGCAAGGATTCTACAAGGTTCGATTTACGGTATTTTACGGTAATTCCACAATGATAAAAATTTCAGTTGCCCCAAACGCTGGTGATCAGGATAGAACGCATCGCTTTCGATTCCAGCGGGCATTCTTATAAGCGAGCGGAGCACGTTTCGTTCCCAGCGGTTCTAGATGTAAGGGATCACTGCCACTTCACCCCCAAGGAGAGAGAATACGCCCGAGGTGAAACCATCAACAAGATCGCCCATAATTCACTACCAGCGGTGGTTCCGGGCACAAGCGGCACCAAGCCCAACGCTGTTCCCAAAGCGGAATCAATGTAATTGAAATTCAAGTAATCGTTGATAATATTTCTCCGTTTAGGATCAGAAACATCTCCAGCAATCTCTACGGAAAGAACTACAAATACGAGCTGAGAGCGGTGTCGGAGCATTTGGGTGGCCCTGAATCCGGCCACTTCATCACTTATCGCAAAGCGCTGGACGACCAGAATATCTGGTTTAGGACGAGTGATTCATGCGTAAGACCCATTTCTGGCAAATGGGATTTCAATGTATCAATTTAGGTAACACGGGTAGCCTTCTCATCTGTTGCCGCGTCTCAAGCTTATTTACTCATTTACGACAGAATCGTGCCTTCCAAAATACCGGTAAAAGCTCCAGAAGAGTTCCTTCTGGACTGATTTGTGCCTTAAAAACGTTTTTCATATATACAGATTTTTAATGCCCACCATAAACGAATTTCTCCTTCAAGAAGATTTGGCCAAGACTCGGTTGGCGTCCGTTGATGGGTTTATCTTTAGCTGTTCTTTAATTGCGGATTCAGTTCACTTCCTTTATGTTAAATCTGGCCTTTTACGCCACTATACAAACAAGCACTGGTTCTATTGTGCAGACAGGTTCACACGATCCTTTGGAACTTCATCGACGGCAGCACTGCGAGTTGTTTCCGCACGGAGAATATCCTTGCTGACAGGAGCATCGAGCTTGCGGAGCAGCGGCTGGCTGGCAGTTGACCACCATGGGTAGCTGGGCTACGGTAGGAGGGGCGCAAGTTTGGGAGCAGCTGGACTGGCACGCTGGGGTGCACTGAGCCTGAGGTTGCTGCTGCTGAACGCACTGGGCGACGCAGGCGGTTTGGCATTGCTGTTGGCAGGTAGCCTGGTTTTGTTGAATCGAAGGCTGGAGAACGACGTTGACGGAGGTCGTCTAGAATCATGTACAGACGGTTAACACAAATGACGTGGTATTAGTCTGGTATTAGACAACAATACCTTACCTGGGGCTGGTTCTGGGTGCACTGTGGAGCGCAGGCAGGTTGACAAGCTAGAGCGCATTGGGGCTGTTGCTGCTGTACGCATTGTGGAGCACATGCGGGCTGGCAAGCGGGAGTGCACTGGACGTTCTGCTGAGGTTGAGGAGCGTGGATTGTGATCTGGATCTCTTGCTGAGCGCAAGCCTGGGTGCAGGTGGATTGGCACTGGGCAACCGGTTGTTGTTGGGCAACGCAGACGGATTGGCATTGCTGTTGGCAGGGGTTCTGCTGGATCTGGGGAACAGGTTGGAAAGCAGGAACTGGTTGAGGCTGCTGCTGTACGCATTGTGGAGCACATGCGGGCTGGCAAGCCGGAGCACACTGTTGTTGTTGCTGAATCGGAGCAGGGTTGCAGATCTGATGGCAGTTGTTGTTGCACGCAGGAGCACACTGAGCTTGGGATTGCTGCTGCCCGACGCACTGCTGGACACAAGCCTGCTGGCATTGGGGCTGACACGAATGTCCGGGAGCAACTGGTTCGATGGTCACTTCAATCGTTCGCAGTTTGTCGTCTATTCGCTGGGGTTGCTGGGTGCACTGCGGCTGACACGAAGGCATGCATTGAGATTGACATTGAGGCTGCTGCTGCAAGCTGAGGTGCTGAGGTTGCTGAGCTGAGGTTGACATGCTGAGGCTGCAAGCCTGGGTACAGGTGGATTGGCAATGGGCAACAGGTTGTTGTTGGGCAACGCAGGCGGATTGACATTGTTGTTGGCAGGGGTTCTGCTGGATCTGGGGAACAGGCTGGAATTGTTGGGCCATAGGCTGGATCGTAATGTGGATGGCCTGGGCTTGTTGCTGGATAGGTTGGCACGCTGGTTGGCAGGCAGAGTGGCATTGCTGTTGGCACTGAAAATATTTTGGTTCTACCATATGAATTCGGATGACTCAGTTACCAGAACGGGTCGGGCAGCTGGGGCACATTGTTGCTGGCAACTCTGCTGACAAACTGGCATGCACTGGGGCTGCTGTTGATGGACCGGGGCACAGTTACACTGGGGAGCTTGCTGAACGACGACGGGTTGGGGCTGGACGCACTGGCAGCTCATCTGCATCGGCTGCTGACGTTGGACACAGTTGCACTGGGGCGCTTGGACCGGCGCGCAGGTGCATTGCCTCTTTTCGCGGAGGACAGTTCCCTATAATGCCGAGAATAACGTTTGAATTGTTTCAGTGATTCTTACCGAAGAAAATGCAATCACAGCGAAGACCGCAACAAGAAGGGACGCTCTCTTCGAGGAGAGAAACATGGTTATCTCGGTTTCGGAGTGCTAAGGGGCTGTTTCGAGCGCTTCGAAGAACGAAGGCAGAAACTGCTGAGTGTCGAGTGGTGGTCAATTCATGGCGGCCGGCGCTTAAATACTCTCGAACTGACTCCTCTTTGACCGGTTTAGCTTTTTCCTCTTAGCCGCATGCAAACATTTGAGTAAACATCGCCCTTGACGGGAACGGTGACGAAGACGGCGACTGCGGTAGCCCGGTTTTCTCTGGGACTCCCGGTAGGATTCTCCTTTGTTGATGACGTTGGAAACCTCACGGAAAGACTCATCTCCCGTCTTTGAGTCTTCTGGCGTCGGGTACAGAAGATTGTCAAGATGTTTTTGTTGACTTCAGTGTAAACAAATCGGCCATGTTGTCCTGCGGCGTTCCGATCGGACCTCTTGGGCGCGCAGACGGTGTAAGCGATACAAGCGGCGATGAACTCAGTAAACAAGACCATCGCTGTTGGCGGAAATTTCGCAACAAATCGACTTTTTGCGCTTTTCGATTTTGAATCTGCCGAATTTCTGGTATTTCGGTTTTTTCTTCGCTTTTGGTATGCCGACTATTCACAGTGTTGTTAGCACTATTCTATTCTTTTATCGCGTTTGGACGTTAACTGCTACTTTGCTTGCATCTATTCACGTTAGTTCCATGGATTCGCGAGGATTCACAGCGAACAAGTTTTTCCGCGCTCGACGCGGACATGCTTTTGTGAATGTTTGTTTTCGTTCGCTTCCGCTAGGCGCGAACTGGCTCCTCGTGAGAATGCCGGTTTCCGATTAATCAGATTACACGAGATCGATTTCAGGCTTCGATTCCAGATGGCGACCAACGAAGAACTTCCCTCCGAAGTGGACGTCGTGGTCATCGGCACTGGAATGCAGGAATCCATCCTCGCCGCCGCTTGCGCGAGAGCTGGACTCTCCGTTTTGCACATCGACCGGTACGTTTCGCACTTCGTTTGCTCATCCTCTCACCTCTCTTTTCTTGTGTTTAGAAACCCGTTTTACGGTGGTTGCTGGGGCTCCAGTTTCCACTTCCGCAACATCGAGGACTGGATCCGGAGCGCTCAGGACACCACCGGAACGCCGCAGTGCGCCTACGAGCTCCAAGAAAATGAAGAACTGATCCCGGCCGCCGGTTCCCAATCAACGATTCGAAATGTGGCCCTTTTTAGCAGCATCACGATGGACGAAGACCCAGCGGAAAAGGAGAACTCGTCGCTGAGGTTCATTCCGGGACGGAAATTCAGTATTGATGTCGTCCCAAAGCTCCTACTCAGCGACGGCCCCATGGTGAAGATCTTGCGCCAATCGGAGGCCAGCCGGTACTTGGAGTTCCAGTACGTCGACCGCTTCCTATGCGTGGGCAACGACGTTGATGCCGTTCCCCTGAAGATCACACGCGTCCCCTGCAGCAAGAACGAAATCGCCTTCAGTTCCATCCTCACGTAAATAATTGCGTTATGGGTCAATCATACTATCTCTATTTTCAGAAGTATGGAGAAGCGGATGCTTCAAAAATTTCTGCAGTTCTGCATGACATGGAAGGCCAAGCGCGAAGAAGTTACGGTTCTATTCCCGAATTTCAAATGGGAAGCGTACCAGGATAAACCGTTTTCTGAATTCCTGGCCAGCTTAAGGATTGCCGGAACCCTGAAAAACATTATTTGCGAGGTCATCGCAATCCTGAACGAAGATGTCAATACGGTCGATGTAAGCCTCGTTTACCAATTTGTCGTATCAGTCTTTACAGGCCTTAGAAGCAGTGTGCACGTTTCTCGAATCAGTGGGGCGCATGAACAATGTTCCCACGCCGTTCTTGTACACGTGCTACGGCAGTTCGGAACTCGAGCAAGGATTTAATCGACTTTGCGCAGTTTACGGCGGCATTTACTGCCTTGATAGGCCGTGCGAAGCGTTTGTCATCAACAAAACCAGCAAGAAGTAGTTTTTATCCCATGAATAGCCAGTTCTTTACCACCTTTTAGATGCTCCGCGATCATCTCGGGAGGGCAGAAAATCGCATGCAAACATGTGATTACATCCCAAGACTACATCCACAAGAAGGAAAGCGATCTCGAAGAAGTGGTCATGAAGAGGGCCATCCTGCTCACAGATGGATCGATTCAGCCGCCGGCAGACGAACATGTAAGCAATGAACAGTTTTCCGTTCTATCCTGGTAGGTTTAGATCAGTTTCCTGAATTTAAGAAGACTGAATCCGGAATGCGCAGTTGGGCTGCTGGAAACAGGATATAAAGCGAACGTCACTCCAAAGGGATTCCGTAAGCTCTTTGGACGCTTTTCGGTTTGAAAACGATTCCATTTCCAGAGTTTGTCCAGTTGACCGCGAAAGGAAGTGTAACCTCCGGCGACCCCTTCGCGCCCATCGTCGAGCGCCTTTTTCGGTCCGATGGTAACGTCACCGAGGGCGACGAGCGTCCTCGGATTTGGTGGTCCCTGAAGTTCGACGTCATCCAACGGAGATTGGAGGCTCCTGCTGAGAACATCGGCGTTGTCCCCGCTCCTGACCACTCGCTGGACTTTGGATCCGTAGTCTCCTCGGCCGAGGCGATCTTCGCGCGCTTCTGGCCAGACTTGGACTTTTTGCCTCGGAAAGCGAACCAAGCGCGAGAGGAATTTGAAGAATACGAGGAAGAAGCGGCGGTAGGAGAAGTGGAAACCTCCTGAAACTCAAGATAAATTGTACTCAATTTGTTATTAAATTATTTAACCCACATAAACTATTCTCGGATTGAGTTTTATCTTGCGTGGTTGCCTTTGTTGTCGATCTGAAATGATTAAATTAGAAAGAAGTCACTTGAGATTAAATTAGTGACATTATCCAGCCTTTGTTGAAACTCCCGGAAACTCTATTAGCAAGCAGTTGAATAAAAAAGCGAAAGATCTCAAGTCTTAATTGTTGAAATTATCGCTTTTATTCCCAAGGACAGCGCTAAGGACAAACCGCTTGCTTACTTATCATGCAATCCATAGAGTTTCACAGCGCATAACAGGTATCTGCACATCTCTCATCGCTTTATTCTGTTTTGATCCAGGTGAAGAGCATAATTGCTTCTTCAGTCCGCCGCTTCCCAAGCTTTCCACTTCTTTCGTCTTATAAATACTCTCGAGATTACCGCGCAGGGCGTCATAATTGTCGCTCTTTAATGTCAACCTTAGAAAAAACCGTTCGACAACAAACTTATCGAATGTGCTGGACGCGTTTCACGATTTCAGCGAAAA
Organism: Steinernema scapterisci; assembly: GCA_000757745.1. Lineage (NCBI taxonomy): Eukaryota > Metazoa > Nematoda > Chromadorea > Rhabditida > Steinernematidae > Steinernema > Steinernema scapterisci. Next base: position 140,563 of record KN167767.1, read on the forward strand.
CACCGAGAGCGTGGAATGGCGTCAGCATCGTCTTGTAGGGAGACCGCGTTAACCCAATTGGATTTCTTGTAATTGGCCGCATTTCTCGCTGTTTTGAGTTTCGCCGTAGTTGCTTTCAATCTTTCCGCTTTAGAAAAAGCGGTGACTCCAAAGTAAAAAGAGCTCAACGGCATCATCGTAATGGAGCAGTCGGCCAGCGAAAACTGGGTTTGTTACAGTTTTTCCGTTGCTTTTCGATTTATTCTCTCTTTAAGCTTATGATAGCCGTGACCGTGTGCAACTATCTGGCCGGTTCTATCTCTGCAATTCTTAATTTTATTATCGCGGTGGTGTGCTTCAGGCTCCGGAAAGAAGACCTTGGAGCTTATAGATGGTTCATTGCGGCACATGCTGTGGTCGACTTCCTCTACACTTTGGTTTCGATGTCCGTTAATCTGGTAAGTTGAAGCTCTTATTTTCGCAGTTTGAGGAAGTGTCGCGATGTCTTAAACTCCATTTCCTGGTCGATTACGACAAGTTTTTTCGTGTAGTTACAGTACACCGAAGTTAATGGGTGAAGAAAATGAGAATCCACAAACAAGGCAATCATTCCCGAATAGTCTTGAAGTTGAAGTTCAAACTGAAGTTTTGTATTCTTGGTGCCTATGGATCTTCCTACATTTAAGATAATTGAATATCCCATGACTTGCCGATTCAACCTACGAAACTGCGAGCAATTCTATTGAAATTCTTGTGGTTTCAGACCATCTTTATCGACAGTGGAGTCATCTATCTCGTTCCCAACGGCATCGTCCAATTTCTGCCAACCTCATGGGCCTTCCGCGTCTTCCTGCTCACGTCCGGATTCCTCTTACTCAACATTATCATCCTCCCGGTTTCTTTTCTCTATCGCTACGTCGTCCTCTGCAGGTTCGTTTCTACCTTCCATATTCAGCCTCAATTTCTCTTTCAGGCCCAACTCGTTCCGCACCATCTTCAGTTTCCGCCGCGTTCTGACGGTGGCGCTCCTCGTCGGCGTCCTCTGCATCTCCTTTATGGTCAGCGGTGTGTGGGTGATGAACCAAAAGAAGTCCTTTGAGACGTTCTATTCCGCCGTCCGAAACACTGTACCTCTTTCCCAAGAATCCGTCAGGTCATGGATGCGTTTCGAGGCCACGGCTACCGTAACCTTCCCCTTCATGTTCTACATTCTGGTCCTCTCTGGCTGCCTTGCAGTCACCTACACCAGCGTAGTCGTCTTCAGCGTTAGAATCTTCCACACGCTCCAGAAAACACGTTCTAAAATGGTACCCAAAACTCTGCTGCTTCACACGCGACTCACCAAGGCACTGATTTACCAAGCTCTCTCTCCTGTATTCCTTGTCCTTTTCCCTCTTGTAACCGTTTTTGCCGCCGTCATATGCAACGTGGACGCCAGGATCGCCGGACCGGTCAGTTATTAATCCCGAATTCACATTTTCATCATTCCAATTTCAGATTATGGCGATGACGATAACCTGGCAGCCGGTGGCCAACGCGCTCTGCATTGTTTCCTTCGTGAACCCAATCCACAGATTCATCCTAAGATCCGTCGGCCTCGGGCACTTGTTCTCTCAAAAGACGATCCACCTCGCGCTGCGCCCGGTATCCCAGATCGGTCACGTCGAAGCGGTCATCTCGAAAACGCCCCGGATGAGCGCTGTTTCTTGACTCGTCCCCATCGCCTTCTTCCCAAATCCGCCATCTTCGGCGGCGGTGACGCGCGCTGGATTAACCTCGATCGGTCCTCTTCCACTTAATACAAAATTAATTGAGTTTTTATGGATGCGTGGGAGAGACGCGCGTTTTTGTAATTGCCCGAAGAGGGATCTGGCGCGAGATGGCGAAGAGGAGCTTGGTCGATGGTCTTCTCGCCGCGTTATCGAAAGCGCCCGGCGACCTGCGCTCTTATCAAACTTTCCTGTAGATTCTGTCGCCCTTGGCTGCCGTTCAGTAGTCGTTTCGGCAGTTCTACTCGTGCCTCATGTCTTTTTGTGTTTGCTTTAATGTTCAAATGTGTTCATTAAATCGGCCAATTCCTTGATGACTTCTTATACTTTCAACGGCATTTAACGCATTCTACAAGACTTTCCGTGGGTGACCTGTAAACTTATGCACATTTCCGAGCGTCACATTTTCTAAAAGGGCTAGCAGGCCAAAGTCCTTCTTAAAACGTCTTTTTAGCGCAAGTTGTAGACGATAAAGACCAATTAACCTTTCGCTTTATACTTTGACGAACCTTTAACAACTCAGAATAACTGCCTAAAATGCTGCTATTACTCTTTTACAGAATTTCATCGTAATATAACTCTAGCTTATTTATATTCCCACGTTATACTAAACGGGGATTGAAATCTACAGATTTTGAGTACAAACAGAATCGCTGCAGAGAGCGACACCGGACTTAAAATTGCCTGCAAACTTCGCAGTCGATTGGAATCTGCTGATAACCGCGACAAAGCGGCCTCTGCTCCTTTCGAACCCCTTTGTGATCACAGTCACTCCCCCGTAATCTTCTCTAAATACACTTAAACCACCTCAAAAACGCACATTTGTAAAATACTCCTCATCGGTGGCGTTCCCAACTAATCCTCTGCGGGCGAATACCTCTTTGACTCGAGTTCCTCCAGTGACTCAATTTCGCCTCGCTTTCGATCGTTCCTCACCACAATGGAATCGCCACCTGGCGCGATTTCTGTATTCAAAGGAATTCGCAGTCTTTCGTGTTTATGCGCGCTGTGCGTCGTCAATAAATGACTGTTTTCGACAGCTCCTAAGCCTTTCGTATGTTTTTGTACCCAGATCTGCAAACACATACAAACAAACAGTCGCACCTCCACCTCGTTTCGCCTCCTCTTCTCCGATCCTCTCTTCTTCGCTTCCTGCGCGCGGGCCGCTGTTTGCCGACAGTTTCGCCGCTTCTTCCGCGACACCCGACACATCGCGTTTCAGACGTCTGAAAAGCGTCAGACAGACGTCTGAGAGCTTAATTGCGAGTGCGAAACGTAGGAGAATTTTGAGGTGTTAAAGCGTGTTACCGTAATCCCCGACGTCTAGTGGTGGGGTTCTTGTCATATTCGTCAACGTCTTTGTACGCGTTTAAATGTTATCCGTCTTCTTCGTTGAACGTATCAGATTCATATGCTCTAAGGGTCTTCAGCAGTCATGGAATCACGATTAGAACGAATCCAGAAACTGGCATCGGAACTCTTCGACCTTCACGGCTCCCATCGATCCGCTTTCGCGCGATCTTCGCAGGTCGTCTCCATCACCGATGAAATCATCGCGGTGAGTCGTCACCTCAACTACCTCGTTTTCTCAAGAGGCACCGCTTCTCGAGAGCGCCTCAACTGGATTTTTCCTCCAGCAAAGTCAGATTTTGTTTAGAAGATGGAGTTTCTCAAAGAAATCGTGAAGACGGAAGAAAGTACCGTATCCAGAAGAGCTTCGCAGAAGATGTCAGCGCTGCAGAAACACGGCCACTTCTCCCTAGGCCTGTCGAAGGGTTCGATCAGCCATCCAGAAGCGGTTCAATCTCTGATCATTTCAGCATCGACGTCAGGAACCATGATCACCCATGCAGTTATCAACGGAGAATCACATCTTGACGTGTGGCACGCAGCCAATCGCCTCTACGACGTGGAAAACTACTCCAAATGTGTCAGACTCATCGAAAAAGTTCCCCCAGCGGAAGCAGATCGAGAGCTTCTCCTGCTCTGCCATGGCTCCTACAAACACATGCTCGCGGATGCAGCGGATTCTAGAGAAGCCACAAAGCTTTGTGAGTGGTGGAAGGCGTATATTGAAAAGCTGGAAGTCGAGAAGAGCTGCCAGCGATTCCGAATGGAGATCTTGGAATGTCTTGCCGAGTGTCTTTGGGAAATCAGCCGCCTTCCGGCTGTTAACTCATCGTCCTCCATTCGCAAGAACACGATGGACCATCTTATGATCACTAAAATCGAACTCTATCAGGTGCACTGGAGACATATTCTGGCAAAATTTACATTAATCCGTTGCAGATGACTCACGTCGAGTTTCGGCCTTTCCACGTGAAATTCCTGCGTCGCATTGAACACATCTGCTTCGTCTTGGCCGATTACTTCAGTTCCGTAGAAAAGGACGATCGAATTCCTCGGTATATCCGCACTGGAATCAGCGTCGTGGGCGAGGCGCTGGCCGAAAGCGAGGCTGATGAGCAGAAGTACCGGCAGGAAACGGGGGCCCAAGAGAATGATCCGAACTTGATCGAAGTACGTTCTGGAATCTAAAATTGGGGTCTGAATCAGAAACATTTAGTGCGGAAAGCTGTTGCAAGATATGGGCGCTCTGCTCGCGCACATTGAAAACGAGGAACAAGAGAGAGACCGAAGCGAAGAATCGGAATCTGGACGGACCTCGGGGCTTGGAACCCCGCTATCCTCTCCCGACTATGCCGTGGACAACTCGAGAGAAGACTTGGGAGCCTACGCTAAAATGCAGGAGTCGCACAAGATCGTCTTGGCAAACTCGCTGATCAAAACGGACCGGCCTCAAGGAACCACCGTGGCTGAAATCCACTCTCCAAAGCACCAATCAGCGTATCCTAAGAATGTTGCCGCATCCTGGGATTTGGACGACTTCACTGATGACGAATCTTTTGTGTTGCATCTATAATTACAAATACGATTTTGTTGTTTGTCAGAGCTTCTGGAATGAGTCCATTAAAGAAACTTACTCTGCACTTGAAACCAGTTCGCAGAAGGGGAGTTCGTAGGGGAAACGCTGCTCAACAGCTCCTTCAAATCATCGCTTGCGAGTTATCGTATATCCAGGCGCATCAACAAGAACGATCTTGAAAACAGCCCCACGAATTCGTTCCCTAGCTCATCCACACAACACACGATCAAAGGTGAGGCCAGATTCGAAATCCCGCAAATGCCGCGTAACTGAACGGAAGAAGTTTAGAGTCCGTTTGAAGCTGTCGCTCACTGGCAACTCCCGCAGGGAAACACCCTGTATACGGTACTGCGATTGGGATTGCAGTCTTCTGAATTTCTAGGTTTGGCGAGTTTTGCGATAAATTGGGACCGAAATGCTGCGTGGACGCAAATGTTTTTGCCGTGACTCGATGCGCTCGTGGGCCACATCGGAGATTCTGTGGGTATAAGAGCGCGTAATCTTAAGCTGTGCGTTGGGGCGATCTCACGGGGCGAATTGCGCGTTTACTGTTGTAATCGGTGCCATTATGATTCAGATTTGATATATTTTGGATCTAAATACTTAAACGAAGCTTTCGATCGGAAATAAGTTCTTTTTCAGTTGTTTCAGAAGTTTAGCTTAGCGAAATTGAGGTTCGGGCGCGTTTCTTCGATTACCGTGCGACCATTTATCGATCGTTATTTTAATAAGTGCCATCTTTTGCAGACCAAACGAGAGGTATCCATAACTCGCAGCCATGGGTCGTATGCACAATCCCGGAAAGGGTATTTCGAAGTCTGCTCTCCCCTACCGCCGCTCGGTCCCCACCTGGCTCAAGCTCACCAGCGCCGATGTCCAGGAGCAGATCGTGAAGCTCGCCCGCAAGGGTCTTCGTCCTTCCCAGATCGGCGTCATCCTCCGTGACTCCCACGGTGTGGCCCAGGTCCGCCGCGTCACCAGCAACAAGGTCGTCCGCATCTTGAAGGCTAAGGTAAGTCTTTTTCCCAATTTCAACTGTTACTGACTCGGCGTGGCTTGCAGGGAATGGCCCCCGAAATCCCCGAGGATCTCTACCACCTCATCAAGAAGGCCGTCAGCATCCGCAAGCACTTGGAGCGTAACCGCAAGGACCGCGACTCGAAGTACCGCCTCATTCTCGTCGAATCCCGCATCCACCGTTTGGCCCGCTACTACAAGACCAAGCGCCAGCTTCCCCCCACCTGGAAGTACGAGTCGGCCACCGCCTCTGCTCTTGTTTCATAAGCTGTTATTGAAGATATGATTGTTCTTGTTAATGGTCGAGTAAACCGTTGTTTCATTTTACGCTGTTTTCTTTCAGGTTGTTTCATTGACTCCTTCCTTTCAGGTCTCTTCTCGGTTGCTATGGTAGCGGGTGGTGGTTGTTAGGCGCGCTTCGCACTTATTTCTCGTTGTCGCGTGTGTCCATGAAGGTAGGGTTGCTCTAATAAATATTGCGTGAGTTATCTGGATTTAGCTTCTATTTCGACTTGGGGCGAAGGCTTTGGGCGATGGGCCGGTTCTTTTTGAATGGCGACCAAAAGGAAGTCATGTTGCAGTCGCGGGATCGAATAGTTCTCTGCGCATATTGAATCGCAGTGGTCAGGCGGTTGATGAGCTTCAAAGCCCCGGGTTTGTGTTGCTTTGAGTCTCGAAACTGAAGTCAAAACTTTTCTAGTCTTGTTACGTTGCTTGCTTGGGATAAAGATGGTGAAGTTCTTGCATTTGCCAACGATTCGACGAGTGCAATTGGAATGTGGAATTTCAACTCGAAACAGATTGAATACATTGATTCGAGCATGGGAAGCAAGTGAGTCGATTAAATTTGATGTGGAAAATGTTAAACTGGCGTGAGAGGATGTGAATTTGTACAAAGGAGAGAAACCACGACACGACCGATCGTCGCCTCGCTGCTGCTGTTTAATGAGTTCAGTCCGGCCAGTCGTTCGCAGGCGTTTGTCTATCTTATGTCTCATTCAATGATTGCAGGGAGAAGGCCACGTACCTGGAATGGTCTCCAACACTTCCTGTTCTGGCCGTCGGAAACAGCAAAGGAAACCTACTTCTGTACAACAGAGAAACTCTACGGTACACCCTTTTGAAACTTCATGGATCATTCTATTATTCATTTCAGAAAGGTTCCTGTCCTCGGGAAGCATCAAAAAGCGATCGTTTGCGGCGCTTTCTCTCGCGACGGCGAATATCTTATTCTCGGCTCCGATGACCACACGCTGAGCATCTCGAACATGGCCGGAGACACCCTCAATTCTCTCTCTGGAACCGGGGATCTCTCCAACCTGGACATGGTGCGCACGAACGTCACCACGACAAGTGCCGGAGCACCAGTAAATCCCGAGGACGCGTACACGATCACGGTCCTTATCAACAAGAAGCAGATGATGATGGTGCATCTGGCGAACGCAGATTCGCCGATCAACCTCCAATTCCACGACTCCTACGGGAAAGTGGTCACATACCAGTGGCTAACCGATGACAGAATGATGATCGGCTTCGAGATGGGTCATCTGATCTGCGTGAACACGACGATGAACGACAACCAAGTGGCCGAAATATTCACTGCGAAAGACTTCAAGAGGACTCTTTGGGATATGTCCATAAGCAGGGGACTTGATAGAATCATCGCAGTCGGAGACAACCAGTGAGCTACAACGAGTTTTCTTTAAATACACTTGCAACTTTTAGATTCAAAGCGCGTGAAATCTCGAATCTCGAGGATGTTTCAAATCTGTTTGAGATCGGCGCCGACGATCCTTGTAAGTATCCATGATAATCGATCTTAACACTTCTTCATTTTAGCCTACAAGAAGGTTCGTGCAAGTGACGATGGAAACTTAATGGCGATTGCGGGATCGGGAGGGAGTTTTCTCGCTTACCTGACGCGGATGCCGGTGCTGGGAGCTGCGTATGGCGGGACGATTGTGGTACTCTCTTCACTTCAAGAAATCACTGTTTATCACGGAGCTGATCTGGTTTGAGATTACGAATGTCTTTGATGATAATTTGTTCTTTGAGAAACCTCCGGCATCTTTTCCAACTAAAGTCGAGCCTTCTTTGATAACGGTCGGACCATTCCACGTGGCAGTTCTACTCAATAATTACGCGTGGTTTTACGAATTTTCGCGAGAAGTCAAAGAAGGTAATTTAGCCATTACTGAAAGGCTTATTTTGTGTATTGTCAGGTGTGAAGTTAGCTTACGAATACGAGTATGTATCCACCGTAACCTCCTTCAAAGTGGGCCATTTCTTTGCGGTTGCCAAAATGGATGAACGAGCTCAACTACATCGAGTAAGCGCTCGATAACAATTGCTCCTAAGAACTTTACATTTCAGATTCGGAATCCGCAAGGACGATACGTCAACGATTCGATATCGAAGATGTTTCCAGAAAGTAGCCACCAGCATTCGTCCTCAGCGAAACTGACTGACTTCGGCCTAACGTCCCAGTTCTTCATCTACGCCACGGATGTTTGTTTGCCTTCTCTGAATTGTTTTAAATCCTGAATTTAGGCTGGCCATGTCCAGTACTTCTCTTTGGACGAATGGGTAATGGTCAACGAATATCGGCACTCCAGGGGGATCCGCGCGATCTTCCCAGAACCCAACGGCGTTCGGCTGATTTTCTTCGATGAGAAACACGACGTGTACCTCTACAGTCCCATAGACGACCACCTTTCAACTCTCCCCAATCTCTACAACACGCCTCTTTTTAAAGGATGTCTTTGGGAGAGTTTTACCGTGGATAAGGACACCTTCGTAGTCTTCGACGAAACCAATCTCTATGTGTTTCTAATTTCTGGAAACCAGCTAAGTGGTGAGTCATTTTGCCGTTCTCGTTATCTAATGTCCCTATTATAGGTGAATCTGTACAGCATCTGGGCCTCACTCGGCTTCCTTACGGCTACCAACCTCTTCTTCTCAACAAAGGAATTGTTCATTGCCTAACGAGCAGCGGGCGACCGACGGATTTGGTGCTGGACACCCATAAAAGTGATTCTATGCTCGAAGGAAAATCTCCGGCCGCGCTACAAAGCCTCTTGAAGCAGAATCTGACACTTAAACGGTAAGCGATCTCTTGTTGGTCTTATCTACAAAATCGCGGAACACGGCGTTTAAAAATCGTCTTCGTAGTCATCAAGATAGTTGCGTGGAGCTGGATTCGGAAGCTGAGTCGGAGGACCTCGCGGGGGTATCGAGGGAAGCGCGCTGGACGGAGGCACGTGCAACGCATTTCCATTATCTTAACAAAACGTCAGTAATTTCGTAGAATTCAAACAGATTATTACTCCGAGTCGGGGCGTGCTCTTCCATTTCCCAAGCGTTGAGAGGGTCAACGGTCGGAGCTACGGCTGCCTGAAGAGGCTGCCGACTCCAGCCTCGCTGCAAAAAACACTGTGATCACGATGTTTTTCGAGTTTTCTAACCTGGGGGAGTTCAGGAGGTGGAGGCTGCGCTTGTGTGAAGTTGTTGACCGGAGCGTTGGGTTGCCTTACCTGATCAGGATAAGACATTGTGGGATTGTTGAAGCGGGAAGGTTCGTGCTTAGAGGTGCGGTTTCGGAAGAAGAACAGGTATACGACGTAAACGACGATGGTGAGGAGAATAAGGCCCTATAAAGAACGATGGGTCAGTGGCAGTGATGCCGGCTTAGAACCTCGATGACAGCGACCACCACCGCGGTGGTGTTTCCACCTCCGCGCACGATTTCTTCTGATTGGATTTGCGCAAGGACGGTGAAAACAGGGCCAGTGCTGCCTTCTGCATCTTCGCTTGCGACCGTTCGCTTTTTACTTCCATTACTGGTTGCTGTCATAATTGTAGATTTCGTTTTTGTAGGAATCGAAGTCGTTGTTTCTGGTGGTAACGTAGTGGTTGTGGTCGTGGAGGTGGTCGATGTGGGGTACTTGCTCAAGTCGACTTTTTGAAAAGCCGAGGCGGACTTGGCTGTGAATTTCCCTACATACATTCCACCATTTTTGGTTTTTAGAGTGAGCTCGACTTCGGCAGGTTCAGAACCGACTTCGGTTTGGAATTTCTAAGTAATCATTAAGAAGAATAGTTGAAATCTAGTCGAACTAACCTCGTTGAGGATAGTCGTTGTCTTGTTAACGGTAAAACAGTTTTGTTCGTCCCCAGATGCCACAATGTCCAAATCCTTCCTGTTCAGTGTCAACTTGGCCAGATCCTTGCATGAATTTTTTGTCCCAGAAAATTTAACAACTGGCGCATTCAAAAAGTAAGTGGCAGAAACTTGAGCGGCTAAAAATGCCGCCAGGAAAAGCAGCCTCAAAGCGTCCATCTGAAATACCGTTCGATTTCGAAAGCATGACACATCGCGAGATTCATCGGCTCTTTTCGCGTATTAATAAACATCGGGTTCTTTTCAGATGGAAGGACGCGTGGCGTATCTGCGAGCACACGAAGGTACACGAAAACTGGCGGCAGTTTGGGTTCTCGGCGATGATGGACCTCGAGATCGAATTAGGTAAGAACGCGACCGGCGAAACATTCGAACTGGGAAACGTTTGCTTGTTTGCCCTCGATCGTCACTTCGCTTATCAGTGAAGAAGCACTTTAGCAACGATCGATAGGTTTGTTTGACCAGAGGCGATTGTAGCACTCCGAGTCTTCCGCCACATGGGCGACGTATCGATGGTCATGAGCCTCGAGGAGATCGTATGGATCGAAGAGAAATCTCTCCTTTCTGGGCATCTCGCGATGGTGGCACAACAGTTCGACAAGGCGGAGGAGTACTTTTTGCAATCTACGGAACCTACTCTAGCCCTGGAGGTATACGATAGCGAAGGAAGAATTCTTCAAACTGAATCATTTAAGATGAGAAGAGACCTTCTACATTGGGACAAAGCGCTTGATTTGGCCGCCCGGCTCGCACCGGATCAGATTGTTTACATTTCTAAAGAATACGCTCAACAACTCGAATTCACGTGCGTCACTGTTCAGACTGTCATTTCCTTACAAGATCTGTTTAGCGGCGAATACGCGAAGGCGCTGAGTTTCTACGAAAAAGGAATTATCCATGATTTTGACGAAACCAATGTGGAGGTCTTAGAGCACAATGAGATTTGTTCCTCGGGAGTGGCTAAGATGAGCATTCGGACAGGGAACATTCGGAAGGGAATGGAGATGGCCACGGAGATTGCTGGCCGCGTGGTCAAGAGAGACTGCGCCACGATCCTAGAGCAGATGAAGGCAAGAAACGCAGAAAATCTATTATTAGCTTGTTTGTTATAGCAATTCAACGACGCTGCACATCTCTACGAAATCGGGATGTTTTACGATCGGGCGGCCGCTGCAAGTTTAAAGGCGAAAAATTGGTATATTAGGGAGTATTTTAGGTGTTATATTTCTTGTTTTAGGGCCAAAGTTGGCGAGCTTCTGCCTAACGTAAAGTCACCGAAGATTCACGCGCAGTATGGAAAGGTTATGGAGCACGAGAAGAGATACAAAGCGGCTGCGCTGGTAAGAATCGGACTGTGGATATCTCTCAGAGGTTCTGTTTAGGCCTATAAAAACGCCAAGGATTACGATAGTTTGGTCCGGATTCTTCTTGATAATCTGAACCTACCAGAAGAAGCGGTTAAAGTGGTCAGGGAGAGTCGAAGTGTGGAAGGAGCGAAGCTAGTGGCAAAGTTGTATAAGCGGTTTAACTTCAAAACTAACGCAGAATTTTCAGGTTTTTCAGCAGGATTGGGGACCATTCGTCGGCTATTCAGTTTCTCGTTATGTCCCATTGTCACCAGGTATGAAAGCGAATGCCAGTTTCGATGAACCCACGTGGTGTTTAGGAAGCGTTTCATCTAGCTGCAGCAGAAGGTAAAATGGAAGTTTACGCTGACTGCATTGCAGAGGAAGGAACCACAGAGCAGTTCAAGCAGCTCGCCGAGTGGTTCTCCAACCGAAAACAGTCGAAATTCGCCGGGAAGTTTCATCTAAAATCCAAGAACTACAGAACGGTGAGTGGGGAACGTTTGTGTTCAGGTAGGAATATGCAATTTCTAGGCGATGGACCTTTTGCTGCTTAATGGCGAAGACGACGAAGCTATGCAGCTAGCGATAGAATGCGCCTCTACAGCGAAAGATCCCCAGCTGGCCGAGCGCTTGACAGAATTCCTCATGGGAGAGGCAGATGGTGTTCCGAAAGACCCGCGGCACCTCTTCAGATTCTACGTGGCCACGAAGATGTATCCCTCGGCCGCTAAGACGGCCACGATCATTGCCAGAGAAGAGCAGAATCGGGGCAATTACCGCATGGCTAGGGATCTCTTATTCAGTTGGTCCCTGTCCGTGACGATGTTCTAATATCCTTTTTAGCTATGACCCAGGAGCTGAAGCAGCAACGGATCCGGATTCCAGCTGAGATGGTCAACAATCTTATGCTGGTTCACAGCTATTTGATCGTAAAGGTGGTTTGAAAATGAGGAAACTATTATTCGAACAATTTGCCTTCTTCAGATGCATATAAAACGTGACGACCAGAACACCGCCGCCAGGCTCCTCATTCGAGTGGCCGATAATATCAGCAGATTCCCTTCTCGTAAGCTTTACAAGGCTACTCACGATTCTAACTGCTTTTAGACGTGGTTCCCATTCTGACTTCTACCGTAATCACGTGCTCCAAAGCGGGTCTTCGACAGTCGGCATTCAACTACGCCGTGATGCTTCTACGTCCAGAAAATCGCAAGAAAATCGACGAAAAGTACCGAAAACGTATCGAAGCCATTGTCAGGTCAGGAGTTTTCAGGTTTGAAGACCGTTTACGTGGCATTTTTCAGGAAACAGGAACGAACAGGAAGCGAAGTGGACAACAAGAGTGCTTGTCCCCACTGTGACCAGCCGACTGCGGAATTCGATCTTACGTGTGGAGAGTGCAAGAACATTATTCCGTACTGTGTGGTTACGGTAGGTTCTTTCTGCGTTTCTCGTGTTCACCTCGCTTTTCCAGGGGCGCCACATCATAGCCGACGATTTCTGTCTTTGTCCGGAGTGTTCTTTTTCGGCCATCCGATCCGAGTTCATAAAGTGGGTCCATTCCTACACCTTCATTTCAAAAGAATCTCCGTTTAGGCTATCAGACCACAACGACAATTGCCCGATGTGTGGAAAACCGGCGAAGAGCGTTCCGTACGGCGACGCTAAAGCTTATCTTTATTCTGTAGCACAATTGAATTCGCAGCCCGATGAACCGTTTTGAGCAAGAAAAAGTTGTCCATAAATTATTTGCTCCTATTCGATATCGATCAGAGGATTCGACAACCTGGAGATGGTTTCCCGGTTGATAAGAATGTCCTCAGTTTCGTTTTCCTCGGAGATCTGAATGGTTTGTTTGGCGATAAGATGGCCACAGCACCTACCAAACATTCCTGACTTTCTTGCAGTTGCCATCGCTCGTCGTTGAAAGTTTTTGGAGTTCTGATGTCGTCGAGGTAAACCTTCCGCTTGAATTTACCGCGGACAGCCGATAATAGAGCGAAGACCATCGACATCGATCCGGCTAAGGAAATTCCCTAAACGCGGTTTTGAATTTAAGATTTTCGAGTGACGCTTACGATCACCGAGTAGTGGAAGAGCGATCCGAAGAACGTCAGTTCCTCCGTTTCGAAAGTAACGATTTTAGCGCGGACTTCGGTTTCAATCAGCGATTTACCATGTTCATCTAGAATGATTTTCACGGGTCAACGTGGCTGTCCAAGTTTTTAGAAATCTCACTTTTAAGTTCGAGCCGCACATCTGTCAGGCGATCCCAGTTTTCTTTTGAGAAGTCGAGATTTCCGACATGCAAATGTCCTTTGTTATCTTCGATTTTGATCTTCAAGATTGGGTCGAAGATGGTCGCGAGCTCGTATTTCGGCGAATTCTGAAACGAGGAATTCAGTGATCGGCGTTGCGGACTGATCAGATGTCCGTACATGCCATCTTCTATCAACTACTGCGTATTCAAAACAGTTTTCCTCACATTATTCACAAAAATTGAATGCTGATTCTCGCTCTTTCTGTCCACACATGTGTGCATATCGCGGGTAACTGGCGCTTCGTCTCCTATCATCAACTGATCCATCTCGGAGCAGGCTTTGTTCAGAACAAGCACCGATGGCACGTAAACTGCCTTGTAAACGAGAGATTCCACCGTTGAAACCGACAGAAACGGCAGCAAGAGGAGCCAAACATGAGGTGATTTCATCTGAAAGCGGGTTTTCTGGCGCGCAAACCTAATCGATGCCAAAACGAATCGATAGCGGCGCCGCGAGCCGATGGGCAACGGGGCGAATCCTGATCGAAAACTTGGGTGACAAACGAAAAAGTCGGCGGTGGAAGAAAATTCTTTTTGTCCACCGCGAGTGCTTAGAGGAGGATGGGATGTTTATTGGACGATAAGGGGAAAAACGACGGAAGAAATGATCAGGATCACGGAAAAACAAAAAGCCGATGCCCCGCGTTTGTCGTCGAAGAGGGTTTCGTTTGTCCCTGGGATAAGATTGGCTGCCAGAGAGCTTCCCGAAATGCACTTGTTTTCGGATTCCAGCACCAACGTGGTGTCCGCGTTTGCCGTGAAGTTGAAGTTCCGAGGACAAGAACTTCCAGCGGTGGCGAGGAAGAATTGTCCGTTGAAGTTTCGGGTGACCTGAACGGTGATAACGAAGTGTGGGAATAAGGAGAGCTCTCTTACAAAGCATTTTTGAGAGTTTGAGCCGGATTTCTTAGCGTAGACAAATGTGTAGTCGTCTTCGTGCCAAGTTGCGAGGCACGTATATCCGACCGCTAAAACTGGATTGTGAGAAAGCTGAAGGTGAGATCTTACAGTCGAATACGGTCCCAGAATCACAATATGAAGACGTGATCTTCATCGATTCCTTAGATTTGCAGTCGAAGACCACCCGGTAGCAGTCGTTCTGCTGCAGGTTCTTTGGGGTGACGAAAGATCCCTGGAAACTACACGGCACGGGCTCCGAGTCCTTCGTGAGGACTGCGCTCCACGCGTTCGCGTCGAATTGCTTGTCGTCCCTGAAGCGAAAATTCAGATTCTCCGCTTGCCAGTTGAGCATACTTGCACAAAGACGTGTCGTCGGGATCAAAACTTGTCGTTTTGTACTCGAGAACAGATTGACTCCTGGGACGAAACCAGAGACAGTGGAATCCGAGAGGTTCGCCGCTAGAATATAGGATTAAAGTTGGCTCAAAATCTTCCATAATACCACTTTGTTTCCGAATAAACCAAAACGCGTTGGTTCTCGACGGCGACGCAGTAAGTTGACACTGGGACTGAGTCCGCGGCCAGCTGAATGTACTCCAGTTGGTCATTGGAAACCGTGAGAGAATCGTATTCTCCTTGGATCCATTCCGGAAATCTGCACGGCGAAAATGACCTCGATTCCGACTCTGAAATTCGAGTTGACCATCGGCTCCAGAATGAACATTCTCACTTGTCCGGAAACGGTATATCTCTTGAGCATTTGACCCAGAGGGATCAATCCGAATGCAGTCCTTGGTTTCCGACCCAAAGAATATTTCGACTTCTCCGGAGTTCTGATTCGTAGAAAAGATCTGAAAGAAGGTTTGAACATTGCTTCCTCTGTCCCATCCTACTCCACACTTGTAATCTTCGGTTTCGGAGCTGAATAGCATCACGTAGCGGTGAGAAGTTAGCTTGTCCGTCCAGGATCCGAGGCAGCGAAGTTCTTCATCTGAGCAAAGCGGGTAAATCAATAATTTCCCGTGAACATACCGAAACTTGGGAAAGAACAATTCTGATAGGAGATTCTGAATTGGCTGGGGTTTTCACAGTTGCTCATCTGAAAAGGCCTTATTGGAAAGATTCAAAACAGGACCGATTACAGTAGACCCCGAGGAAATGTCACATTGGGCCTTCGAGATTTTCGACCTGAAGGAAACCTCGAACTGCCCATCGAGGCCGCAGGATTCTTCACGCAGAGATTCGGATCGCAACAAAAACGTCCCCTCGGAAAAGGAAACCAAGTTCGCGTCAAAACAGCTTTTCTTTGCTTGCTGGGCGCTTTCATGGCACACGGATTCTGGAATCGAACGAAAACAATTAAAAGTTGAGATTGGAAGTAGATTCTCACCGTTCTGATGCGCTACTTGGAGAACGTTCTGGGAGAGAAGGATGAACGTGATGCAGCGATAGCAAACCGAGTTCCCCATTCGCCCAAAATAGAGAAACTATAGCGTAAACGTAGCTTAATCATACCTGGCACTGAAAACGACGGAATTCTGGTCCAGAATATCTACGCAGTCGCCCCATCTTGACGAGGAAGTCGATCCAATTGTAACATTCTCGTGAAGGAATCTGGAAGAAGGAGAATCCGAGAGTCGCTTGAAGGTTCCTGTGATTCGATCGTCGATTCGGCAACTCAGAGAGTTCTGGCAGAGGAAGGAGAAGATCAGGAATAAGAAGAGGAACACGGAAGGATGCATTTCGAATTATGAAAGTGGCCAAATGTGGATAGAAAAGGTGCGCAGGCGACAAACACTTGAGGGCCGCAAGCGAGGTGTGAAGAAAAGACGCGGAAACGGAGAAGAGAGGTGGAAGAGGACCGCCGTCGACTTCCGCTCCTTTTCAGGTGGCGCTGTTTTGCAAGTGAGAAACTGACCGCAACTTGTTCCCGGAGATTCTCATTCGACAAAGAAAACCAATCCGAAAATCTCCGGAAAATGGTATATAAATGCTGAAACTGTACATTTTAATCCGAAACTTTCGGTATGCATTCAAGTGCCTTTACAATAAGATTGGTCTGCAAGAATTGGCAATTTGAAGACATGGTTAATCAAACTGTGTGACTGAAAACTCCACGTTCCCCGAGTCTGGGGGAGCGAACTTGAATAACCTTTAGAAGCGCCGCGTTCCTGGTAGAAATATTGGTGGGGATACGGAGAGATATAGAGGCACATAGGGTTTGAACGGGTGTCCTTCAACAATCATTCAGATTTGCTGTTCCAAAAGTAAAGGGCTCTTCGAGTGTCGTGGACTTACTCTGTATTCACTTTTTCTACGTGTTCCTGGACATCTTCTTCGATCTGAGAGCTCCAGAATATGAACCAGAATTTGACTTTCCTTTGAGATACGCCTGCACGAATTCTTACACACCCGTTTTGGAATCCAACAACCGACCAGAAATCCTCTGACGAAGAAACGGCCCTAACGTTTGCTTTTACGCGTGCTTTGCAGATTCGAAAATGTTTCGCGTTAGGACCATTTGGTCGGAGTATCAGCAAACTTCGCCTTCGCTCCTGTGGAACGTTTTTAGGCCTCAACGAGTTGCAGCGGCGTCGGAGAACCGTCGCTCCGATTTCTGTCATTTCTAAATTTGAGCTCTTGGATTATCAAGGCCGGCAAATCTTATGATTGTTTCATCGTGACTGCGACGTATATTCATCGTGACCGTGGCGTATATTTATCTTTAGACTATTTCTGTGCGTGCTCTTTTCTGTTTCTGCGATATACTCCAAGTTGTCAGCTTCCCAAGAATCATCAAACCGAACATGCGAGACCTCCGAGATTTGAATTCGACTCTCGTCGCGGCGCGTCTTCATTCTTACGGTCGCCGTTTCCACTGCCGCTTGCCGCGTTCTGTCATCTCCACGTCTTTCCTCTTGCGTCGCTTGGCTTTTCATCGCCCGTTTGCAATTCCCGAAAGGTCACTGCGAACGAGGTTCAAATTTGACACGAGCAAGTGTCCTCCACACAAATTTTGGCACGTTTGACGCCGTGCGTTCGCGAGGTCGGGAGTCGCGTTGGGACAGACGTGAGCCAGACGCAGACAGTCTGCGTCTGAATCGAGAACTGTGTTGATGTTTTGTGTTTCAGAGGATTATTTACGATTCTTCGAAATGGGAGGCGACCAGCATCTGCAGCAATCATCGTCGGAAGACATCAAGTGGAAGGAGAGCCTGAACCTGCCCGTAAGGGATCTGCGCTACAAAACCGCGGTAAGTCCATTTCTAACCATCTTTTTCCTCTAATCTGGGTGTGTTTGCAGGACGTAACAGACACCAAAGGAAACGACTTCGAGGATTTTCACCTGAAACGAGACTTGCTCATGGGGATCTTCGAGAAGGGATGGGAGAAGCCCAGTCCGATCCAAGAAGCATCAATTCCCGTCGCACTTTCGGGTGAGTCGGATCTCCAGCGTCGTTCAGGTTTAATATGGTTTGTTTCAGGTCAAGATATTCTGGCCAGGGCCAAGAACGGTACGGGTAAAACGGGTGCCTACTGCATCCCGTGCATCGAGAAGGTGGACCCTACCAAACCATATCTGCAAGCGATGATCGTCGTCCCCACGCGTGAACTCGCGCTGCAAACGTCGCAGATCTGCGTGGAACTCAGCAAGCACCTCAAGCTCAAGGTAAGTCATGTTTCCTTATTTCCTGACCTAACTAATTTGTTTCCAGGTCATGGTGACCACTGGAGGAACAGACCTGCGCGACGACATCATGCGCTTCAACGGCACGGTCCATATCGTCGTTGCCACGCCTGGACGTATCCTGGACCTGCTCGAAAAGCGGGTGGCCTGCGCCGAAAGCTGCAACACCCTGGTCCTTGACGAAGCCGATAAGCTCCTGTCGCAAGATTTCCAGGGAATCCTCGACAAGCTCATCGCCTTCTTCCCACCGCAACGCCAGATAATGCTCTACTCTGCCACCTTCCCGCGCACTGTGGCGTCGTTTATGTCTAAGCACATGAAGAAGCCATATGAAATCAACCTTATGGAAGAACTGACGCTGCTCGGTGTCACCCAGTACTACGCATACGTCCAAGAGAAGCAGAAGGTCCACTGCTTGAATACCTTGTTCAGAAAGGTGAGTCTCCTTCTCTTCAGTTATATCTAAAGACATTTGTTTCAGCTGAATATCAATCAATCGATTATTTTCTGTAACTCGACGCAACGTGTCGAACTTCTTGCCAAGAAGATCACGGAGATCGGATACTCGTGCTACTACATCCACTCCAAGATGGCCCAGGCTCACCGGAACCGCGTTTTCCACGATTTCCGTCAAGGCCACTGCAGAAATCTGGTCTGCTCCGACCTCCTCACCCGTGGAATTGACATCCAAGCTGTCAACGTCGTCATTAATTTCGACTTCCCGCGCAACGCTGAAACCTACCTCCATCGCATTGGCCGGTAAGTGTCATTTCCTTTCTTTCTTCTTTAGCTTTCCCATTTCAGCTCCGGACGCTTCGGCCACCTTGGTATCGCCATCAACCTCATCACCTACGACGACCGGTACTGCCTCCGCCGTATCGAGTCTGAGTTGCGTACCCACATCGCGCCGATTCCGAAGTCCGTCGACCCTAAGCTCTACGTCGCCGAGCATCAACTCGTGAGGGCTGACGATGATGCTGAACAGGGCACTTCCTAGGCATGCTCCCGGATAGAATTCCTTTCTTTTCATCGGTTTCGTTTCAGATTGCTTGCAGTATCTCACGTATTCGATCTCATGTTTTGCGGTTTATTTAAACTCAATTCTTATAGCTCTTTTGTGAGCTGATGTGTTTGTTCTAACTGGTATTTTGTTAAACGTGTTGTTTATTTATAATTTTCATGTACTTTGCATACATTGTAATAACCGCATTTGTTGTATATAACTCCTCAGTGGCTGGCCCAGAGCCAGCGACTCCTCGCCCTCAGCAATCGGTGGTGTAGATCTAGTGGAACCGAAAGGTTCGCCCGTCCTTTTTCTCTTTTCGTTAGGAACTCGGATATATTTTTCGCCTTGTTTTTTCTTGTTCCTCCTCAAATTGCATCGTGGCCTTGGTCTCTTGCGTGTGATCATGGCTCAGATTTTATTGTTGCCAAACTCCAAAAACCCAAAACGGTCTCGCTGTCTTCCCCCAATGGAGATGGATAGTCATAAAAGATCTGAGACCCAAATACGTGCTCCACAGGGTTGTTTTTTCATCCGACTTTGACCCGGGGAAAGTCGGTAAACACGATAAGGCTGCTGCTGTGGCATCGGCCTCTGTTAGTCAGAGGAAAACAAGAAAACAACTGGTTCCCCGGACAGCGGCGATGATTCTGGTTCTCCTCGGCCTATTTCTCCTTGCGTTTCAAGCATCACTCGGCTTATTCGTGAAAATTCTCTTCGTTCCCATGCTGCTGGTCCATGAACATGACTTCTGCCATCAAATAACATCGCTTTCGATCGCTGGCGATGAAATGGACCTATCTGATCCATCTGACTTCTGCTCTGATGATTCACAAAACGTCACTAAACTCGTTGTCACGGTACCGCTTCAGATCTTACTTGCTCGAATTGCTGAAATCTCAGATTGAGCCAAGGATCGTTCCTCTAGAAGGGTGGAACACGTTCGTGGCGAATTTGACGACGCGGAAAGGAAGCTTCGCTTCGCCTTTTTCGATCAATGACACAGAAGGGGAATACGAGAAACTGGAGTCCATCGAAGTACTCCTTAAAAGTCAGTTTTCAGCATGTTTTTGAAGTTTAAACGCAGGGAATATCAGGCGTCGATGGTTTCAAATCGATTGAAGCGACAATCTACGCTCGGTTCACTTTCGGCGAAGTCGATTACAGTGATACAGCGTTAATCGTGACTTCCGTCGTGGTGAGTAAAGACGGAAATAGAAGTGATATTTTCGGTTCCAGGCATCCATTGCCATCATTATTCTCATCAGTATTCTGATCTACGTGGCCACGCATCAGATCGCCGAACTGAGGCTCAATGCGGCTCGGCACGCTCACCACGAAAACCATCCAGTAAATCCCCGGGAGGACGATGACACACGGCCTCTGATCGGTGAGTTTTCTATCCTAAGGAGACTACTAAACTGAATTAGAAGTCCCGGAAGAAAATAGCGAAGCGATCCAAGTCAGAGAGCGGCCCTCAACATCGCCGACGGAGTCTTCATCAGAGCTGAGATTAGAAGCTGAAACGCCAATGGGAGACCCCGACCCAGGGATGGAACGACAGCAGCTAGAAGACTGAAACTAC
>KN167767.1:227378-242831 GCA_000757745.1 Steinernema scapterisci
AACTTGAATGATGAAAACATTAACCAAAATCCGCATAGATTGGTCTTACAAGGGAAGCACACAAAGTGTAAAGCGCCGTTTGAGCTGAAATTTGGCACAAAGGTGATGGTAGCATAAGAACTTCCCAACATTTTTGCGGCTCATGCGCAGTCTGCGGCCCAAACAAGCTGTCCCAAAGCTGCGAAATTGCATACTGCCCTCTCCCATACAAACCGCGCGTCGCACCTTTTTTGTATGCAACGAAATGACTCGTTTAGCTTCGTTTGGGCCACAGACTGCATATAAGCCGCTAAAATTTCGGGAAGTTCTTATGCTCCCATAGGCCCACCGTACCAAATTTCAGCTCAAGCGGCGCGTTATACTTTGTGTACTTTCCTTGTTAGGAGGGAAGTCGCCAAAGTGCCTGCATTCCAAGCAAGGCTTAGAGTGGACCGAGTGAACTCTTCCCTATCGCGAATGATAAAACTCCCACGCAATCACTGGAAGCAAAGCCTTGGTTTCCGTTTGCCTCACTCTCCACAGTATCCATGTGTGCAGCGATCTGAAGTGATCTGGAGAAGTCATATAGATGCCGAAGAGAGCAGTGGAGGAAAACTGTTGAAGACATCGGGTTTCTAGATCCTTAGGTTAAATGCCTCAAGACCTCTGCGTAAAAGACGAGCGGAATCGCCCACTTCACATTCTTAAAGTTACATTCAATCCCTACAAGATCTCCCGCATTTTCCGGCGTGTGAGCACAATCTAACCCACAACCCCACTTCCACACTGATTCGACCTTTAATCGAAACCCTAATAACAACGAAAAACAACGCGTTTTTCAATACAATTAAGATGGCTTTCCCTTGAGTCCCTTTCGGCGGAAGATGTCGTCTGCGTAGTCCTGTTGCGGTAATCTCTTCATCTGGATAAAGGGCTTCTTTCCGAGATCGGGTTGGGGGAACATGCTTGCGATCTTGTTGAACTGTACCGGAGAAAGCGATCCGGACGAGCCTTCTCCTAAAAAGGGAGCCAACTGTAATCTGCCGGAATAAGCACATTGACTTACCCAGGGTGCCTTTTCTAGAGGCTTCGCGATACTCAGCGGCCGCCTTCTCTGTGTTTTCCACGCATTTATAGTAGATCTTGTGCTGGCTGGCGCAGGGAATGTCGTCGAATTCCCACTTCTTGAGGCACTGGAAGAGGGCTTGGAGTTCCTGCGTGCATGACGACCCTGGAAATTTAACGATGGAATATCTGCAGTCAAAAAGAATGAGTTTGTAAAAATATAAAATCTCAAAACTAAAGTTGCGAACTTTAGAGGATCACGTCTTCGTCTGCGTGTAACGTCAAAGAGGTTTGCGCCAGTGTACTAATATAAAATAGCCTCATTTGGTTCGGTCCGCGGGACATTAACAAAATTTATCCCAATAAGA
The DNA here is from genome assembly GCA_000757745.1 of Steinernema scapterisci. Classification (NCBI taxonomy): domain Eukaryota; kingdom Metazoa; phylum Nematoda; class Chromadorea; order Rhabditida; family Steinernematidae; genus Steinernema; species Steinernema scapterisci. Next base: position 228,791 of record KN167767.1, read on the forward strand.
TTCTTCAAACTTGCCGAAAACAGAAAATGAAACTAACCTGGCGGTTTGCTGCGGCGAGTGACGACTCGATCCTTTCCACAGAGCGGCAGAATCTCGTAGAACGTCTTGGTCTTCGGATAAGGCATCTTCGACTGCGCGAGCGCAGACTTCTTCAAAACCGGAGATGAGAAAAACATCTGAAAACGACAAATGAGCTCAAAGAACCTAAGAACGCGGATTTTGCCTCCGAGGAGCACGCAATCTGAAGATCGACAGCAACTGCAATCAATTCAATAGAGATCATGTCAATCGCGATGGGACCACTTTGTAAACTGCACTGGAAGATCTTGAAACACTTCGAAGATCTCCGAATCCAACAAATCCCAGTTTTTGCTTGTTTGCTCCAAGTACACATTTAGGTTTCGCTTTTGTGTGTCCAGGCAGCCGTTTATTACATGGCGGTGACAAGTAGCAAAAGGAAGCAACATTCGTCAGCCGTAATTCCTTTCAGCACTCCTCAAACAAACCCTAAATCGCGAATTCGGAGTACCGTTTACGAGTTCGGCGTTCGCTTTACAATAGTCGCCTTCCGAATACTTAAGCCGGGCTTCGGCCTCGATCCAGCATCTTCTGTTGCTTCCAAAGATGTTCCGCTCTTTCGTGCTCTTCTCCATTCTCTCCACTCACCTCGCTTCAGCTTGCGGTGCTGGTGGCATCGGCGGAGGAGTTGATGACAACCGAATCGTAAGTAGCTGGAAAAATTTTCCACCTCGAAGGCGCGGCTAGAATTGTCTTCGAGATTGAAGACATAATGATTCTCTGAAAATATCTTTAACAATCGTTTACAGATCCAGAACCCGACACTCGACTTCGAGATCAATCCCCCGGTCGCCTGGACTTATCCCGAAGCCACGGCCCAGAACGAGCAATCTTTCTTCGCCGGTCAATCCCTGACCCAAACAGAAGCGAACAACAAAGCCATGGGAGATCTCGAGGCTGCGGCTCTCTCGTCCATCGTGGACGCAGGACTGCCTACTGAAGGACTCAGGGTATAATATTAAATCTTAGATTGTTTGTAGGTTACTTTTTCAGGTTCGTGCTAACTATAACGCCCAGGAAATCAGCGATTGCCGCAAAACGGGCGCCGGAAGCGCGATCGGCAGCCGCATCGGAGTAGTAGAGTCTGGCGCCGTCGTCCGCGTGCTCACCCTCAACATGGCCCTTCCTATCGCCATGTGCCAAAGCCATACGTTCTTCATGGCCGCAGGAACCATGAATCGTACGTGCTCTGGAACGAGGTCACGGTAATAGATATGTCATTTTAGCCACGATCTCGGATTATGTCGTGACGGGCAGCCTCCAGATCGAGAACTTGACTGTCACCAGGTTCCAGCTCCGCCAGATCGCCCGTGGAATCATGCTTGCGATGAACTTCCGCTACAGCGCTCGGTTCGTCAAGGAAATCGAAGTCTAGGGATCCTCCAGTCAAAATAGAACATTTTTGCTAATTTAGAAGATTTAACAATAAATTATGATTGATGCTACAGTATACCTAGCAAACGATGGATGACATCTGATCAGGAAATCGACATCCGAAAGAGTCATTTTTTAGAATTTGGGAAACCCTTGTAGGTCGGCCGAGCCTACGCCCTTATTCAACGGGTCAACGGATATTTACATTTAATTACAGTAAGTAAACGCACAAATCTCAAAGTTAGTGAAATCCGGCCTCATTCTGCCGTCTGACTGTGTGTCAGTAGCGGCCGAGATGATCTGCACTGGGTATCGAATTCGGGAACCGTGGAAAGTGACGACGTCGGCATCGAATCTGGGCAGTGAATCATCCGAAAGAATCGAGAGCGAGGCAGATCCTTCAGCTTCAATCGAGTTGCTGGGTTGTTTTCGGTAAGTTTCGTTATCAGATTTGCTGCATACATGGATACTGTGGAGAGTGAGGCAAACTGAAACCAAGGCTTATTTAAGACAAGACTAGGAAGAGTGAACTTACGTCGTGATTCACTTCGTTCCCAGTTAACAATTCGTAGACAGTACATCCGAGCGCGTACATATCCACCTCAAAGGAATAAGATGCTTTTTCGTATCGTTCTGGCGCAGGGTATTTAGGCGATCCGTAACACTCGCCAGCTTCGGCACCTTCGACTACGGCCGCCATCCCGAAATCGCAAAGCTTCAGGCTCATGTCGTCCGTCAGGCACAGTGCTTCGGTGCAGATATTGCCGTGGACAATGTTGGCCTCGTTGTGCACGTATTCCAAGGCTTCCACTACCTGAAACTGAGTAGGTTATTCCATAATTTTCTGGCAAAGGCCATCATACCTGACCCATATAGTATCTAACCTCCTCTTCGCAAAGCTTCCTGCGTCTTTTCATTAGGCGACTCAATGGATAGGCGATGCACGGCTCGTAGAGTAGGTACATAAATTCGACTTCGGGTATGCTTTCCACGAACTGGGCGATGTTCGGGTGCTCCAACCGCTTCATAATGCAAATTTCTTGCAACACCCGTTCGCTCAGGTCCTGGCTGAGGGACGCCTTGTTGACCACTTTCGCAGCAAAATTAACGGGACTTCCATCAATGGACATCGCGTAAATATTCCCAAAGCTGCAGTTGTAGAGGTAGTCGCCGACTCTGTAGCGCGTTCCGGACGCATCTTGAACTTCAGGAGGAGGTGGTGGGTTCACGTTTGATTTCCCCTTGAAGATGGGTGACGTGGTAAGTACGGACAGCGGCAACGATCTTGGATAATGGCCCACGTTGAAGAACTCCGTGTGTTGAACTTCGTGGATGCGAAGACGGTCTTCGGGATCCAGTTTCAACATGTCCGATATCAAGGTCTTCACCGGAGCGGACATCTTTGAAGGAAGGCTGAAATCACCAGTTCGAATCTTCTGAGCTGTCTTCTGAAACAACTTCTTAGTCCAATGCTTAACGCAGCAAAAACTTACATCAAAGACTCCAGCATCAAAGGGAGGCTTCCCTACAAGCATGCCGAAAATGGTGCATCCCAGGGACCACATATCCACGCCAAAGGAGTAGGGCTTCTTTGCTAGAATTTCGGGCGCCATGTAGTTCGGGGTTCCACATGTTCCTCCGCGCCGATCGGTGTCGTAGATCGCCAGTCCAAAATCGCCAATTTTTACCGTCAGATGCGCGTCCAAGAAGAGATTTGCGGGCTTGATGTCGCGGTGGATAATGCTCAAGTCGCGTAAGTATTTCAAGCCATTCACAATCTAAATGCTCTAATTTTCAGCGTTTACAAATAGCAAGATACACTCTTACATGTCCAACAAAAAATCGCACTTCTTCTTCGGTTAACATCCGCCGGCGTCGCTGCAGCTCGTGAAGAGTTTGCTGGGAACACAGTTCCATCAGGATAATAATGGACTGTGAGGTCGTGAAGTCTTCCAGCATGCGAACAACGTTGGGGTGCTCCAGATATTTGAATACGACGATTTCTTGCATTACCTGAGATGAAACAGAATTCCGAAAATTTGAAACAAAACAAAGTGATTGGCATCGCGCACATTTACTTTGGAGTCAACAGGTTTCATCGTTGAGACTGCATCCAAAGTTTTCAAATAAAGTAAGCTCACCCTTTTCCTCAGGCTTTCCTTCTCAGCCAGCTTCTTCTTCGGAATGATCTTCCCGGCGACGATGTTTTTCTGCTCCCCGCGCTTCCACATCTCATAGCATTCGCCGAATCCCCCGGAGCCGATGCACGGACCGACAAAGTATATGTCGCCGTTCGCCGGATCAACGATCTTCGAGTAGCATGGGTACTCTGGTCGTTGCCTTTTGGGGGCCATGGACCATGCGATTCTGAAACAAAAAAGCCACAACTTTGCGATTGAAAAAAGAAGAAATACGTGGCACGTGGGAGTTAAGCGCTATCAGTTAGGACAACCGGAAACCGGCGGATGACAAACGTGAAATGACTTCGACAGAAGCTCCCGTTTGAGACGACGTGTCTGCAGACAAGATGGATGGCGTCTACGCAGGGCTATTCACATTCAGTCTGGAAGACACTAGGAGACATTGTCTAGCAGCAGGCATAAGAGATTCCGGATCCGAATGCACAAGCGGCAGCGGGGAATTCGAGGAACGGCGGAAAAGAGCAAAGTTTGAAGTCTTCGGGAGCGCCGCGTATCTTCACCCGGTAAATCCCGTCCGTTCTTCCTCATCTGTAAGAGGCTCGAAAAGCCCAAGGCTTTTCTGAATCGAGGAAGCGAAACTCTCCATTCTAACGTTCCTTCTTACGCCTGTGGACACATCGGAACTTGAGCCAGCGTAGAATACGTCGATCAGGATTCTTTTTTCGAAAATTAGAAATTTTAACAATAAATTATTTTCAAATTATGCGTAGATTGGGCTGAAGAAGAAGGAGTGCCGTCAGAAAATGTTCTCGAATCAATCATCCAAGGCGCTTATAATTCTCGTGCGCGCCTTCTTCGAAACGTGAGTGGCGACATTCAGCAAGGCGATCATTTGGCTTCCCGTGTACTCCTGAAACATCGTTGAGGGATTCTAAGACTTGGGAGTACGGACAAACCTTATGCTGGGCTATCCACTGCTCCAGAGAAGATTCTGGGAGGTAATACGCCTTGATGTAATTCTCCACGTAAGCTCGATAAGGAATCGGTCTCAGATCGACCATTGTTTCCATCTTCATGACGAGCTGCTGCAGGTCCAGCTGCATCAGCGCGCGACCCTCGTTGGAACACTTTTTACCCGCTTCCACGTATCTTAAGGGAATGGAATCAGAAGCGGATGTTCACGAAGCGCCACTCACCCCTGAACAAGAGCCTTGAAAGCGCACTGAATCACGTTTTCCCAGAGAACCGTCCTGACGGGCCGAGAGATATGCACCAGAGAAGCGACCCGTTCAAAGCGAAGTGAGAAGGAGCGCATGTCCTGGAAGATCTTAGAATCAAGAAACTGGAGAATAGCTTACTTCGAGGAGGAAATCTACATAAGCGCTATGCTGGGATTGCAGCTCGTTCACGTCCCACTTGGTAGTCGACACAAGGTGTATGAATTCTCTGAATTTCAGAGATTTGCTGGCCACAGCGCCGTAAACACAATCGCGGAGGTAAACTGCAGATGGGATGATCTGGAATGAGGAATTGAGAGAAAAGGGTTCTTTGAGGATAGAATTTACGTCATTGTAGAAGCGCTCCATCAGCGATGATTTGCGATCGGAGGAGAGCAGAGATTCGACCACGGGTTTTATGAGGTCCAGCTGTTTCGCCACGAAGACGACGGATTCCACAGCAACAATCCGTTCGGCTAGGGCGAAACATTCTATCGGTGAGGAGACTTCCACTATAGGGGAAAGTTTGCACTCGTAAAGACGAAGACCGTTTTTCTGAAAGTCAAAAATTAAAGAAAAGGCGCAAGAGTCACTATTACCTCCAGTCCATCTTCTTCGCTAACAATCAAAGCCGACCGGATCTCTTCGATGACGCTTTTTAGCTTACCGGGACAATCCTGGATATCAAACTCCGCCAGAACAGAATCGTTTCCGAAGAATTTAAAGACCGAGTAAAAGAAGTAGTTGAAGAGTTGCGTGATCGAGATCATCGCTTCGTCAGCGATCGAGTGGAAGACCGAAGTCATCCTTATGTAGCGGCCGAAGAACTTTAGGAGGTTCAGCGCTGTGTTGCAGAGGTTCGGCATTACGTGCGTTAGTGCTGGGTCGTCCACGTCACTAAACGGGAGCGGATAATGCTCATTTGCAGAGACACAAGTTGCAGAGAAGTGGCACTTACCTCATAGGACTCAACAGCGATTTGGGTTTGTCCGGAGTATCGTCTCCTGAATCATCGGTCGAAGCGCTTTTGTGCAACCCGTTCTGATTCTTGGGTTCTACTTGCGCAAACGGATTTGGAGCATCTACGGGGATCAGAATGAAATCCAGCTGTTCTCCGAGCCCGCACTGGTCGTTCAGATTCTGAGAATTGTTGACGGCGTCAAAGTCGGTCGACGATTCTTTAAGGAAGAAGAATTCCTGTAGATCGAATAGCGTGAATTGCATCGGAACTGGACAAAGGGCGAAAGCCTCGTTCTCCAGGAACATCCGTAGTTCGTCCATCCGCTCGCGATGGTATCTCCCGAAGTAGAGAATCGTTTGCTTCTCGAGCGACATCGAAACTTCGCCACATGTGTTTCCGAAATGGTCCCGGCCGAATTTCTTGAATCTGTTCGACATCTCCACAATATCCAAAAATTGGTCGAATTTGAGCATCGAGAGATCGTGGCAGCAGAGCAGTGTGTTGAACTTGGAGGACGCCGTTTTGAAGATGGAGTAGAGATTTTCTGCCAGCGTGGTCTGCACGATTCCTTTGAAATCCACATCCTCGGAGAGGCTTCCACAAGCCAGCCGATCGTCTTCGTCGACGTGGTGTCGCAGAACTGATTGGTACACAAAAAGGATCCTACAGCTCACAAATCCAAGTTCCCGGACGCACTCGAGCATCCCATCGATGGGAAGATTTTCGCAGAGCTGCTCGTAAGAAAGTGTTTCGGGAGGACTCTTCGGCGGCTTTGACTTGAGCCGGTCGATTAGGACGCTTCTGGCGGAGCTTTCGAGAGTTGCCCGGAAGAATCCTACCAGCTTCACGGCCATGATCTGAAAGGCACTGATGCACTAGCACATAACCTAGTTTCACAAACTGATTCGCGTTCCAGGATCTTGTAGCCAGCATGTATCAACGAGTACCGGTCCGAATCGAATACGGTCGTCATCGAAGCTAAGGATTCGTCAAGTTCGCATTTGATGCTCTCCATGATCTTCGTGAGTTTCTCAGAAAGTTCCCTAAAACGGAAAATGCACCGAGAAGAGCACATCAAAAACTCACCCGATGCAACAGAAGTGGCTGTAGTCGGAGGCTGCGTTCTTCGCTTCCACGCAGATTCGAATCGCCGTAGGAAACTCTCCGTTCTGAAACAATTTCTGGTCTTTCCGTTTGCAAATCCAGCTAACCTGGATGAGTTCCTTGAGCCTGTACTCCGTTTCATGCAGCGTCTTCATCGCCAAAAGAGTCTTTTTCAATCTCTCCAGCAGGCGCTTTTTCCGGTCATTCGCGAGGATCTCTAATCCGTTGTGGCACTGCATCTTCATATTGTTCAATTCTCTAAAAGCGGCCTTAGCAACATTATTCATTTGCCATTCCTCACTCTCTAATCACGGACACCGTTTCCACGATGCTCCCAACCTCGCTGCGCATCTGCGAGATTTGATCCATCTGGGCCGAGTACGACGGAGAATTCGCGAGGATCAGAGCAGAAATTTTCTTCGAAACTACCTGCAGCTGCCGCTTCAATCTTAACCGTTCTCGTTCCACGTATTCGATCGAAAACTCGTCGTGCAGCATCTTCTAAACAAGGAATTCACAACCATCCGCTCCTCTGCCCAACTTTGAGTTCAAATTCGATGGCGTCGAATCCTTCATCCTTGAAATAGTCGCCAGCGATGCTCTTTAGAACGGTTTCGTCGCCCATAGGCGGTTTCCCTCTGGGCTTCTTCATGATATTCTAAAATTTGAATTTTTTGTAAGCGCAGGTCTGCAAAATCCAACCTGCTGCTCGAAACCGGCAGAATTCGCGGAGTATTCGACGGCCGAAGACGTCGAAGAGGACGCGTGATTCGCTGGGGAGCCATAGTCGACCTGAAAACAGCATAGCGATTATGATGTGAGTAATCATCCAACTGACCGAATCCTGGAAGAGCGCGTTCCGAGTTTCGCTCTGAATCGTTTGAAGTGTATTGGAGATCGATTTCTTAATTAAATCCATAGCGCTTCCTCCAGCTGACGTACAGTCAGCGGGACCGCGGGATAAGCGGTTTAATGGACACGGGAACGCGGGCGTCGACCGGGGGCCATAGAATCTCGGGGTTTCAGGCCGACGGAGATTCTTGCTGACGCCTAGTTTCGGGCAAAACTCGGCAGTGCGTGCCTCCGGAGTGGGACCTCTCGGAAACGCCGAATCGAGCGAGAGGCAGTGCGCGAGGCGAACGAGTGCACGCCTGGCGGCGGCCGGAGATCCTTTCTTCGACCGACGACTTCGTCGTTCGATTCTTTGGTCGGGAGAGGAAGGAACTGCGCTCATCGACTTGTTTTCTTTTGTTTTATCGACCAGGTCACGTCACTCGATTACAGTGTTCTTCTCCCATTTTCAGATCCGATTTCGCTGGGTACGAGGTTGTGATGTAAAGTGATGACCAGAGCCACTTTCAGCTGAAGCGACCACGGAGATGAATGGCTTCCTTAGCAAGATAAGGCCGAAAAAAGGTGAGTCGAAGTGTTGGTGAGCTACTGATAACGCCGGATTGTGTCCAGGGAACAAATCTCCGGTCGAATACGGGAATCCCTCCGCGTTCCAGAAAGCCGAACTCAGCGCGCCCTGCGGAAACGAGCCTTCGCGAGGTAAGAACTGATTTCCGTGGTCATTCGCAGATAATGCCTGTGTTTTGTGTATCTCCTGTTTTTGTGTTCATTCATCGGCTTTTATCTGTCCATCGATTACCTGCAGACATGCTTTTTCTCTCCGTTCTGTCAACATTTACATTTTCTCCGATTTTACTTAATGTTCGGATTCTTCAGTTAGCGACGAGAAAGCAGCTCGAATCCAGCGATTCGCTCGAAGCACTTCGATAGTTCATACTCTAGCGGAAACTATCCGAGATGCGGGCGCTCTCCCCTACTTTATCCAGTTCATGGAATCCCTCGGTCAGCTCCATCTCATCAAGTTCCTTCTACACGTCGATGGATTCAAGGCGTCCGCACAAAGCACGGGTAATGCAAAGAACGGTGAATTGGTCCAACGTAAGTCGTGAAGATAGAAATTTGTATTAAGTTCAGTGTTTCAGTTTCGAAAGAAGACGCCGGAAACATTTATTCCCAGTATATTTGCGTCGATGGGGCCATGAGCCTTGGATTGCCGGAGCATCTCCGGAAGATCGTGATCGGTGAGTTATGGAAATTGGTTTTCGGCTTTACCTCGAGTTTCAGATCGAGTTTGTTCCCACGACGGATCTATCGATGCGGGAAGCTTCGACGCTGCTTACGAGCATGTTAAAAAGATTCTGGACGAAAGGTGAGCCTCTCTATTCTTGACGTTATCTTCTCCCACGATTCCCGTTTCAGATATTTCAAACAATTCCTCTTAAGCATCTACTACAATAAACACCTAATCGATGTTCTTAGTGGCGGATCCCTCTCCCTGGCCGATATCCTCAAGACGCAGTTGCTATTGTGTGCCTTTATCGAGTTTTTGGATAGCGAAAACGCGAGATGCTACCTGGAATTCCTGATTGCTGCCGAGTCATTCTGCGAGGAGGTTAGGGAGTGTGCCGACGATTCGCAGGCACTCGACGACGCCATGATCATCTATGACAAGTGAGTGTCGAAGAGAAATGAAGCCTGGAAACGGTTTTCTTTAGGTTTTTTTCGATGCAAGCTACAGATTCCTTGAACATGGGCGACAAGGTGAGGATTGCGATTGAGGAAAAGATCTGCACCGCATCTGGAAGACCCGAAACCGACTGCTTTAAGGATCCTATGAAGATCGCGATTGTGACCCTGCAAGATGTATGTCTTCATGTGGTGGATACCTCTCTGAAAGAAGACTTTCAGAAACACGTCAGCCGGTTCGTGCATTCGGAGTCCTATTTAAAGGTTCTGAACGAACTGATCTCCTCCGTCGCCAACTATATCGAGATGCCGGATGAGCGTCGATCCAAGGCCACTTCAATGAGTTTGTTGCATTCTTTTGACAGAAACTTATGGTCCATTTTAGATGCGTCAAGTCCAACCTCACAAGCCAGTTTACCCAACTACAGTACCCAGAAGAGGAACTCTGACATCGGCACTATGGTTGATCTGGGCAGAGTCCGGTTAAGGCTTGGCTCCGCCTCTGGATCACGTCTTCTTTCCACCGAGGAAGACATTTTCGACGACACGTTATCCCAGTGTAGCAGCAATAGTGCGTTTGGAATAACGACGCATTTTCGAAGAAATCGATCGTAGGGGCCAGATCTTGCTAGCTACAAGCTACAATCGCGTATCTGCTTATAGGGGTATGTCTTTAGCGAAAGTGGACGAGTTTGGAAGGTATTCGCCGAGATACGCAAGTGTCGGGATCGACGGAGAATCTTCGAAGAGCAGGATAAGGAACACGCTCGACAAGTACTTGCACCAGTCCACTGCTAAGGTAACCCAGGAAGTTCCTGATGCCCACGTAATACTTCTTTTAGGAACGCGAAATCGCTGACCAGGTAGCCCAACTCATCATCGCCGACGTGCAGAACATGGTTTCCAACGCCAATAACGTCGCCATGAGTTCCCGGCTAGGAATGCACCGTACGTCACAACCGTAGCCCAACTCCCTTTGCTCACAATAGAACATTTCCTCAGTATTCCAGATTTTTATTTGCATTTCAACTACTAAGAACGCAAATAATCTTGCATTTTAGAGTTCGATTGAATGGTTGCAGAGCTGTATAATAATGTCAACTGTGATAGATAATGCCATAAAACCCTTTTTGTGATTGAAGCATCAGTTTGGGAAGCGCGGTTCGGCAACTCGAGTCAGTTCTCTGGAGCTATCTATCCGTCTTTAAATTCAACCGGAGCAAACGAGTTCGATCTGCTTCCTTCTTCGACCAATCGAAATTCTGGGCACTTTATTAAACTTAATAAATACACACAACGATAACAACTACTCGAAGTCTTATTTACAGGGTGGAAGAGTTTTCAGTTACCATATTCTTTTTGAGTTCAATGAGAGGTGGCCTAGAAATTCAATTTTAGAACGTAGCTTACGTGCTCCTACCGTATTCTGTGTCTTCTGAGGGGATAAAACCTTCGAACGCCTCGAACGTCGTCATCGGCCAACGTATATTCGGGGTCAAACTTTCGATTCTTCGGGAACATTACCGCGCGGGAGTCCGTCGAGTGCTCAAGGCCAAGCAGGTGACCGATCTCGTGGACCGCAGTTTGGAACAGATTTATTCCTTCTTTCGAGCTCAATGTCCACTTTTCCTCGGCGTCGAAGTGGAGCTCGCCTTCCGTAGGATAAAATGCGTGGGCCACAATTCCTTCTGAATCTGAAGTCAGTAGGAAGAACGGAGAATGGACTAACCTGGGCCGTCGAAGGGAAGTGAGTCGCCGTGGCGGCCCTTGACGAAGGCGATGTTGATATCTGGCTGCCAGGACTGCTCTGTGGGTATTTCAACAAAACGGAGAGCGGACACCGAAGCCCAGAGATCGAAAGCGCGGTGGAGTGTGTTTCTGAAGGAAATATGGCAACATGAGTATAAAATTCATTTGAATGACGGAATTTTGTTCTTCGCAGAACTCAGCTGCAGCTTTCGGAGCTCTCAGATTCCTTCATGAATGCTTTTCCCACTTCACAATCGGATCTCTCAAAAAACAATCGCGTCGCGCAACACACTCGTTCCACACACGCCTAACAATCCCCGACTGGCGGAGTTTTTCCCTTCTCAGCAAATAAAACGAATTATCAGAAGATCTTGATCGCGGCTGCATCAATACTGACGGCTTCTTTTTGCGGTCCCAGCTCATCTCAAGCACTCTTGCACTTTTAATTATCTCGTTTGGCTGCGCGAGAGAATTTACGAGCTTGTTATTCTGAGCAACGCAAGTTTCGTTTTATGGGAATGAGCGAAAGTTTGACGGACGCCGATTTCCAGCTAGTTTTGGATTAGATGGTTTGCGCGCTCGTTAAGTTTACAACATTTGCCTCAAACAGTTTCATCAAGGTTTGGCGGAACCAGATTCTTGCTAAGGACATAGAACCGGCGGACGAGTTCCTTACCTTATAATAAAGCGGTCCGAGGGAGTGATGTGGTCGTTGTGGAGCTTCCATGTCAGCACCTGATAGGGCCATCTTCTCCTGCTCAACACTAAACTCAGTCCTGAAAGCGCTATGTTGAATGTCGTAATCCTACCGTATCTCTTGGCCCGCGGAGCACCTTTCAGGCCGACGTCCGGAGGGACGTCGTTCGCAAGATCATATTCTGCAAATGCGGTGAGAAGCGTGGCTAATAGGAAACCGATTTTAGCGAGTATCATCGCTGCTCCTCATTCCGCGATTATGACGACGAGGCGCCCCAGCGAAGAAGACCCTGAGGAGCTCAGCAAGAACCAAGGCGTTATTCGGTTGCGAAACCGGTCTCCACCTGCGAACGGCGCTTCTTTCGCGGTTAGAAAGCACCCTCGGGGCAGAAGCTGGCCGCCCGAGTCTCAGCTGAGACGATTCCAGCGAATCTCCGCCCCCGTGCACCCTTAACGCCACTTTCTTCGTCGCTTTTTCCGCTCCAGATCTACGGCGACGATAAGCTTCTTCGGCCACCAGGCGCCGATTTCTTCAAGTTCAACGACGTCCTCCGGTGACAACCTTCAGAACTCGCCTTGACACAAACGGACGAGAACAAACTTTCCCAAAACAAAAAGTCGCCCTGAAGATCTTCGCGGCGTCCTCGATGGCAGCGTTTTTGCGCTCTTCAAATCCGCCGAAATCGGTCCAAAACGAGTTTTTCATCCACGGATCACTTTCGCTCTCCTTCTAAGGATTCTTCACGTGGGATTCCAAATAAATCCGACATCGAATTATCATCGGCGGCCGATCGCGCACGCGCTTTGTCTCAGGATCTGCGTGGGATTGAAACAAGTCGGCAGAACTCGTAAATCGGAAGCTAAATACTTACCGCCGACCTTCCCCAAGGGTCATCGCGATCAATTCATCTCCAATCCATCACGAGCAGAACAAAGATCCCATTCGCAACGAATGTTTATTCCTTGTTATTCCTGCGCAGTGGATTTGTTTGGAGACGCGCAAACGAGTTCTCCGCATAAAAAATGTCGCAACTTTTTTACAGTCGATGCAGTGTGGAATCCCACGTAATCCCGGACCCACAGAGGCGCTGGAACGAAACGACGAAAGCAGGTGACTCCGAGGGTTCCAACCTGTCTTCGCGATATGAAACACGAATCCTGGATCAACATTAATATGGATTATGAACAAGAACAATAATGGATACCGGGAAAATTATGTACAATAGAGCAATTACTGAAATTGACAATTTGTGTGGACGGTTCATTGGCTGAACCTCCGGAATCCGATGTATGCGGCCCCGGCGATCACGGTGGATATTCCAAGAAGTCGACCCATTCCAAGCCAAGAAGTGACGTCCCAAAAAGATCTGGGTCTGGGAAGACGTCCGTCCGTTTCTTCTGGGTTCGCCTAAAGATAGCAGATAAGACATTTTTATCAACTAACCACATACTTGGGGTTCATCGCTCAAGAATTTATGTATCGCTGGGCTCATCTGATAACGGTAATGTTCTTCAATGTTATCCGCGTTCGTTTCGACTTCTTCCAGCAGGACGCAGTCTACAAAGACCTCGAGGATTTCGAGCGCTCTGTCCACTTCGGACTGACGACCACAAACATCGATCGGCATTGTTTTCAGAGCGTCCTGGAAAATGAATGAATTATACGTCATACTCATACACACCTACCGCGAGCGAAAAAGAAGTTTCCGGTGAAAACTTTGTGAGCGACTTTAGTGCAGCCAATTCCCCGGTTGTAAGCTGTAACGGAACAGATATTAACCATTCCTAAAAAGAGCTGTTTTCATACAGAAGAGGTCATTTTCGAGAAGGCGTCGCACATCGAAGCGGAAGGATAGCTTGTGCTGCACTTCAACCTATGTAGCTGGCCATCTTTCAGAAGCTGCAGCCATCTCTGTAGTCGATCAGTTCGGTTTCTGCTGAGCTCCTTGATCTTGGATATGAGAGCCGGGTTTCCACCTGTTTCCGTGACGAGGCTGTTTATGAGGCTGGTGCTCGGGGTTGGCCTTGAATCGGAGAACATCTTGCGCGTGTCTTCGGTCGAGAACTGGCGGCATGAATCCAAGGTGACGCGCTCAACGTGATTGGCGGTGCAGCGGAAAATCCCTCGATTCGAGCTCGTCGCCACAATTCGACACTGGAATAAAAATAAATAAGTTTTTTTT
>KN167767.1:247352-265094 GCA_000757745.1 Steinernema scapterisci
TAGGCGTTCCGATCCGTCAAGTTCAAAGGGATTAGGTTCAACTCGGCGAAGCGGTTTTCTCACGCAGCGTCAGCCGCAAAAAGCTTCAAAAAGGTCAACGTCGCCTGTACGAACGGGAATAGAAGAAACGGGCAAAGAAACCCTTCGTCTCCTAATGAGGAGACGTAGAGTCGCCAAATTGGGCGCAATTTTGGAGGTTTCCAGGGTAGGGCGCGACCTTTTATAGGCCTCCGACGTTTGCATTTTTCCGTTAGCGCGAAGACGTCACCTCCTCCCTGAAGCGCTCTCTCGTCCAAACAGGTTTGCAACGCCGGTGCCAAAGGTTGCGTCAAAGGTTGTTTCTTGCGACTGCGTAACCCCGAAGAAGCCCTTCGGCGATAGGAAGTGGCGAAGAAACTCCACTTATCAGCCCAAACCTGTTCGCCGCTTATGCAAATTTGAGCGCGGCAGCCAATTTGCACGTCGAAGGCGAGGTGGCGGAGCCGAAGAAGCGCGTTTTTGCACGGACCGAAGACGAAGAAGCGTGTTCAAAGGCCACCCAAATATAAGATTGATGAGCGGATTCCCCGGTTCACGCCTAGAGGACCCTCGGCGGCTGTTTACCTGCTGCCGGCCAAGCCAGATGGGCGGTGGACGGCGTCCGATCCCACGTTCCCATCCTCCGGACGGGCAAAAACAGTTTCGGCGCCGCTTCCGAAACCGGTCCAAGCCGCTTCTGAAGTGGCGCGCCAAACTAAGGGATCGAGCTGATCGAGAGACGAGTTCAAGGTTGAAAGGGCATCGGAATGTCGCTATTCACAATGCGTGTTTACTGAATTCGATCAGTGAATCACCTGTGGAACATAACGGTCACGAGAGTGACGTGCTAAACGGGGGTTTCGGTGAGTTTTGTGCCCTGACAGGCGTGGAAAGTGTAAAGGACAAGTTTCCAAGACCCTGGAACGCCGCTTGAACTGGTTTTCGAAATGTCCAAAAGAGAACTTATTTGAATTTTGCGGCACTCAAACTTGCTCCAAAGGGTTTAAAGTTCTTGACTAACAAAGAGTCATATCGAGAGTACCTGTACAAGTTCGGCCGAGGCCTAATCAAATTACAGAGCTGCCGTTCCTCCTGACCAAATTTGCCGAATTCTCGAAGAACCTTGTTGTAAACAAAAATCCAAAAAGTTGTCATTCGGTCACGGGTTTTAGCGTTTTAAACGCTCTGAAACTTCCTTCCTCCGCGTGCAAAATTAAAACGCGCCCAAATCGGGCGCTTCCTGCTGCGGCAAAAAAGTGTTTCTGTGGTGCGAACAAACCACCGATTTTCAGAAATGGATTCCGTTCCTCGTCGGAGTTCCACGGACTGCGGTTCCCGCTTGGCGGATCAAACCCGAAACTCGAAGACTTTTCGCGGACGGTAAGTTTCGCAACGAGTTTGGCGCGGCTGTCGCTTGCTATCATAATCATTACGGGGTGAACTCGCAGAAACGGCGTTTCCGGTTCCGAAAAAGTTGGGAGAAGTCAAAAGATAACGATCAAATACAAATCGACGCTGATGTGAGGGCGATGGAACTCGTCTTCGGAAGATCCCTTGTGCAGACGACCAGTCACCCACCGCAAACAATACCTAACGAGGGATACATGCAGACGGTAAACACGCGGACTGCGCAATGGGGATTGCGAAGATTCAGGATGTTGCGCGAAAGCCGAACGCCGGAGGAGGGAGTGGAGTACGATGGAGGAGAGCCGCATGAAGCACCAAAAATTAATGCTCTCTGGCTCTTTCGTTACAGTACCCTTTGGAGAGGCAGATTGCAGCATTGTTAGTGTCACATGCTTCTGGTTCTTGCTCTAACATGATCATCCAGGTCCACCGTTTACTCAACTGAAATCAGTTTTTTTCTGTTGTCGTAGGCATCGGAACACCACATCCTTCTGCTTCGTCATCCCGAACAACGTACAGGACTGACAGCATGTGAATGAAGATGTCCAAGACCGAACTTTCTTCGTTGATTAGTAACGGAAATACTATATGTCATTCCCAACAACTTGGAAAATATGCCTGATTCTTCCGCTCCCTACGAAGCAACCACATCCGTCGTCACTCCGATGTAAGTTATCGTTCTAGAATTCACATTTTATTTGGAACGAACTTTGTTCATTTCACGTCGCAGCATTAAACCACCTCATGATCGACATCTGTATTTCTCTATTAATTTAAGCCGATGTCCTACCAAGCCAACCACCAAAGAATGCCTAATCCAAGTTTCTTAAGTTCGCCTGTTTTCTTTATCGCCCAGCCCATTCTCGATCTTTATGTCGCTTTTCCCATTCCCAGTGTTGATATGTTTAGAACACAGAGACAAATATTATAAACAAAACAACAAAATTTTTTTCAGGAGAAGGCAATAACAACACTTGCATACCATAACAACTTAGAAAATCATGTTGTGGGGATATTGGTTCTTCGCCAATCCGAACTTGGTCTTCAGGTACCCGACAACGGCCTTGCGTTCGGGGTGAGCCTTGATGGCGTCGAGGAGGGCGGCATCGACGGACTTCTGGTCGGCCTTGCGCTGCTCCGAGAGCTCGAACTTCTAAATCAAGAAAATTAAGGGACTGTTCCTGATGAAGTGAACTTACGGCTTTGCCTTCAGCGAAGATGTTGTCTCCCTTCTTGGCCTGCTTCTTAGAGTGCTTGAAATACTTGTCGTCGATGTGCTCGGGAATCTGCACCTTGGAGACGTCGATCTTGGTCTTGGTGGCAATGACGAAGGCCTGAGCGATGCGGCGCATGGGGCAGCGGTTGAGCTTCAGGGGTCCAGTGACAAGAAGGAGTCCGGACTTCTCGAGCTGCTTCAGGAAGACGACGCGCTTTCCCTTATGGTTTCCGGCCAGGATGATGAGGACGGTGCCGGGAGTGATCGACTTGCGTAGGGGAACCTTCTGCGCGGGGTTGTGGATCTTCTTGTAGGCAACGCCGGTTTCGGGCAGGAAACGAGCCTAGATTAGCGCGAAATAAGAAAACTGTTTAAGGCCATAAAAAACTTACGGGCTTGTTGACGAGGACCTTGCGTTCCCCTCCGTTCTTGTCGCCACCAATCTTCTTGGTGACAAACTTGGGCGCAGCCAAACGGGACTTAGTGAATCTTCCCACCATTTTACCTACAAATGGACTAAATTTTTAGTCGCATTTCTCTGCATAACGCGATACAGTTAAGAAGCAACACGACATTATCCACGGGGCTCCACGTTAACCTTCACGAAACACTCGCATACAAAACTTCGCGCGAAATGAAACTTATATTCACGAGAAAAATAAATTCAGCAGCTCTTAGCGCATTTAGGACCTAGCGTTAACGTTCCACGAGGCATCTCCGCTTCAAGTGGACATCAGCACACCTCCAGCCCACAAAAATCCTAAAATCAGTTATTCGCGACCACAGCTATATCGCTATTGGCTTTTTACGTAACTTCGCGAAACAACGACACGTTTGCCAGATGCCAAAACAGCTATGATTCCGCAAAAAGATGTCCAAATTCGCGGGGAAAACGGCCGCAAGCGTCACCCAAGAGCTCAAAACCTTTGGGGCCTAAAATCGGCAACGAGGCGACGCGGACTACATTTCGAGCGACAGTTGGGCTCCCGCCACGACAGGAGATTTTCAAATTCCATTCGCAAAGTTCAAATTCGTCCGATCGCAGTCCGTTGGATTCGCAGACGGATTCCAGTGAGAACAGACGGATATAACAAGACTCACAGCTTATTAACACGTGCACATTCGAGACTGTCTAGCGAAGTTGTGCTTTGGGTGTCTGATTCGGTCTTTGCAGTGTTAGATCGTCAGCGGCCGCGCAGAACCGAAAACGACGACGGATTCCGAAGAAACCGAAGAACGCTGTTCAAATGGTGGTCAAGGCGACCGAAATCAACCCCAACTTCTTCACTCCGCGTGATTACCAAGTGAGATTCATGAAGGAGCCTTAGACGACCAATTCGTGCCTCGTTTCAGATCGAACTCTTAGAAAAGGCGCTGAACTACAACACAATTATCCCCCTGGGCACCGGATCAGGGAAGACGTTCATCGCTGTCCTCCTGATCAAAGAGTACACGCAGCTTCTGCTCCCAAAGTTTTCCAAGGGAGGAAAAAGAGCCGTTTTCGTTGTCGATAAAGGTGAATTGAAGCTGATTTTCTGGTAATTCGGATGCTTTTCAGTCGCCTTGGTAAAACAGCAAGCGGACCACATAGAATGCCATACGGAACTCAAAGTTGCCCAGTTTCATGGCTACATGAACACAGAAGCCTGCAACACCCGGGAAAGCTTCGAAAAAGTGATTGAAGATTCGCAGGTATCGAACGGCTTTTCTGCTTTTCTCTGAGTTCTGTTTGGTTCCAGGTGCTCGTATTAACTGCACAGATCTTCCTGATGCTTCTGGACCATGCGATTTTCTCCTTCGATAGTGTTCCCGTGATCGTTATGGACGAATGCCACCACGTCCTTGGGGGCAAACATCCTTACAGATTGATCGTCCAGCGGTATTCAGAGCTCAGTGAAGGTAAGTTTCTGATGCCTCTAAAGACTTCTGAAACGTGGAACTTAAGGTGCGAGGCCCAGGATGCTGGGACTGACCGCCTCCCTCATCAACAACAAAACAGCTCCAAGCGAGCTCGAAGCCCTTCTTCGTCAGCTGGAAACCATTATGAAATGCCGCATTGAAGCTTCTTCCGATATCATTTCGGTTTGGTTTTACGGTAGTCTTGTGCTTACCTCTATTTAACAGGTCGCGAAGTATGGGGCTCGACCCAAGGAACTTATTATGACATGCCGCAACAACGATTTTACCGAAGAATGGGTCCAAAGTTGCCAAACTATGCTGCAAAATCTTCGTGACTCGGCAGCAAATTGCCTCGAGTTCCATCCGGATCTTGACATGGATCCGAGGAAATCGATTGTGGAAGCCGCCAGCAAAATCCTATCCGTCCTGCAGCAGATGGGTCCATGGTGTGCCTGGAAAGTGGCCATGGTTTGGGAAAAGCAGATTCGAAAAATCCACACGTCCAAATCGAAGTCCTCCGGTATGCTGGATAAGCAAATCGATTTCTTGAAGTCCGGAGAGTCCAAGATTCACGACGTTATCAAGAAGTTTGAGGAAAATGTAAGTGGATCTTAAAATCAAATAACTAGAGAGAGAGAGATTTAGGTTAAAAGTGTTCGGTCTTACGAGGGATTAAGGAAGTTTATTCCACACAAAGTTGAGCGGCTGCTTGCGGTTCTCAAGTACTACCATCCGAGTACTCAGAAGAATCTTGAAGGCGGAGGAGTGAAATCGCTGAGCGCAATGGTCTTTGTGGAGCAACGCTACGTCGCTTACGCAATGAATGTATGATTAATGATGTGTTTCTGTGATAGGATTGATATTTTAGCTTTTGATGAAATCGCTTTACAAGTGGAACCAGAATGAATTCGGCCATCTAAGATCGGATTTTGTCATTGGATTCAACGGGACCACATTGGGAGAGGATTCCGTCGGGTTCCACAAGAGGCAGGAAACGGTCTTGGACAAGTTCCGCCAAGGCCAACTTAACCTTCTGTTCACAACAAGTGTCCTGGAAGAAGGCGTCGACGTGAAGCACTGCAATCTCGTCGTTAAGTTCGACGCCCCTGGAGATTTCCGGTCCTACATCCAGTCGCGTGGACGAGCTCGCAAACAAGGTGCTCATTACTTTATGATGACGGAAGAGAAGAACAAATTGGATTTTGCTCAGAACCTGCGCAATTTTTGTGAAATCGAAAGGGTGAGTTGGCGGGATCTGTTCATGTAGTTATCATCTGGGTTTTAGATGCTCATAACTCGCACCGTAACCGTCCACGACCCCGAGAACCAAATGCCCGCGAGGAACGTCGATGACGTCGTCCAACCTTACGTAGTCGCCTCTACTGGAGCCAAGGTGACGATGTCCACAGCCATTGCTCTGGTCAACAAATACTGCGCCAAGCTTCCCTCCGACGTGTTTACTCGATTAGTTCCCCAGAGCTGTATCGAGCCGGTTGTAATCAATGGAGTGACCAAATACTTGGCCACGCTATCGCTTCCGATTAATTCGCCATTCAAAGAGGAGATCAGACTGAGAACTCCAATGGACACGAAGAAGTTGGCGCAGATGGCGGTTGCCTTAGAAGCCTGTCGTCAGCTGCATGAAAAGAACGAGCTTAACGACCATTTGTTGCCCACCGGTAAGGACGCAATCGCCGCAACGTTCCTGCTGGACGAAGACCCGGACGAGTATGTCCCACATATGCCCCACAAGGCCGGATCTATTAGGCGGAAGCAATTGTACGATAAAAAGGTAACCGCATTCAATCTTTTTGAACTATTCAGGAATCTTTTGTTTAGCTTGCGCGAGGCTTGACAGACACCCTGCCCGTAGTGGGAGAACCGGCCTATATTTACGTCTTCGAGATGGATCTCTTGGTTGAGGCTTCGGGAGCTGCGAACCCTAAAAGACGGAAGATTGCGAATCCGTTGGACAACGATTATTTTTTTGGATTTCTGAGCAAACGGATTCTTCCGGAAGTACGTCGAAGTTACTCATAACCAGGCTGCTGAAACCATTGTTTAGGTTCCCTCGTTTCCCATCTTCCCACGCCAAGGAAAAGTTTTGGTTTCCATCAAACGCTGCGAAAACCAAATAATTCTGGACCAAGAGACTTTTGAACGCGCAATGAAGTTTCACGAGTATCTCTTCGATGACGTCCTGGGGCTGGCCAAGCAAGGATTCGTGGAGTTTGTTCCGGAGCAAGCTCCAATAGCGACCGTGATTGTTCCTCTCAAACGACGTAGGTTCCACGAGTTAACAGAAGAACTTTAATGGTTTTCAATTTAGGGGAACACGCAGTATTCGATTTGGATAGAGTGTACCTGTCCAACATTTTGGAATACCGTAGAATTCCATACATGCCTAGCGAGGAAGAGCGGCGCGATTTCGTATTCAAGGACGAAAATTTCACAGATGCCATTGTTGTCCCATGGTACCGTAACCAGGACGTTTTCTACAACGTGGCTGTGATCAACCACTCCTTGAGTCCGTCCTCAAAATTCCCTGACGGAAACTACACAAATTTCCGAGAATACTACATGAAGCGCTACAAGCTCGAAATTTTCAACGAAACGCAGCCGCTCCTCGACGTGGATTACACGTCCACCCGCATGAACCTGGTGATGCCGAGAATTCCCACACGGAGTCAGGGAAAGGAGAAGAAAAACGACCGTACGCAACACCAAGTCATGATTCCTGAGCTGGTTAACGTGCACCCGATTCCAGCGTCCCTTTGGAATTCAATCGTTACTCTCCCTACCATAATTTACAGGTTCGTTGACAGCCGCTTCTACTTGAGTTCTAATCTCCAGATTTTAGAGCAAACGCTTTACTGCTTGCTGATGAGCTTCGCGAACTAATCTGCGCGGAGGCGTTCGGGACAAAAGATAAGGAAGTCCACACTTCTTGGGACCCTTTGGACTACGTGACCAGCTATTCAGATAACGCTCAACTTCCTATAAATAAACTCTCACACCTCGAAAAGGATTTGGAGGCGGAGAGGGCGAAGGTCAAGGCCGAAAATCCTGAAATCGAATCGGAAGATATGGCCGATGAGGACATCGGAGATGATCGATTCAAGATTGGCGTTTGGGATCCGTTGTTAGGTGATGCAGGCGAACTTGCCGGAAGCACGATCACTGCTCCGTTCCTGCATGCAAACGCTGCTCGCTCCGACGATGAAATGGCCGAAGAAGCGGCCGATATGATCGTGAAGTCCGGGAACCTGAATAACGGAAACATATCAGATGACGACGACGAACAAGGAGAGATGGTTATGCGCCTGGATTACGCCTACATCCACAAGAGTTTGTATTTCCATCGTTACTGCGAAGAATCAAAAATATTGCAGATTCTTCGAGTTTCCTTCAAGTTGGCGATAACATTGAGGAACTTGGATGGGACGCTGACATCGGGCAGCTGAACATCTCCGAAGACGCGTTCCCAGTTTCGATCACAGGAATATCTTCCAACATCGATGGCAGGTCCCTTATGAAGGATCTGGCAAACGTGTTAGGGTCACCATTTGCCGGCAACAACGTGGCTAACTCTAATGGGGGCGCTACAGGCACTCTGACTGGGAATGGGGACTCCGCCTTCACCAAACCCGAACCCGTGGCGACAAGCTTGGATCTGAGCACGTTTGACGATTCGGATATTCCTCGAATGCGTCCTGGGGAAAACGAATCTGTGGATTTGATATCGTATTTCATGATGTCTAACGATCCGCAGGAAGTCGAGAGTTTGTTTTGTGGAATTCGCGAAAATCTTGTTCTCTTTCAATTTTAGGGATGAAGAAAGTTTCACTAGAAATCGAAAACAATCGACCCCAGGTGAAGAAACTCCCGATTATTGAAGTGGAAGAAGATGGGACGCCGTCGAAGGCGATCCAAATCGAGAATTCCTTGTTTTCGAATCCGAATGTGCTGCAACCTCGCGCCAACGCGTATAAAGACGGCGAAGTTCAGGGAGGATGTGATACCCCTCGGCTAAATCCCAAGACAAGATTTATGAAACCAGACGTGAAGGTGAACTTTACTGATGAGGGAATGCCGGAATGTGGCAGGGGAGTTTCTCCTTGCGTCCTATTGCAAGTAAGAAAAACTGGGTTGAGCTTATTACTGATGATACTTTAAGGCTTTGACTTTATCTCACGCCAGCGACGGAATCAACTTGGAACGACTGGAAACTGTCGGCGATTCGTTCCTGAAGTTTGCGGTGACGGACTATCTCTTCCATGAGCACAAAGACCAGCATGAAGGAAAACTGAGTTTTGCAAGGAGTAAAGAAGTGTCCAACTACAACCTTTATCGGCTTGGAAAAAAGAAGAATCTTCCGTCGATTATTGTCGCTTCCAAATTTGAACCCTCCGATAGCTGGCTGCCACCTTGGTATATATTGTCTGGAGAATTCTATTCTATTTTTAGTTTTCAGTTACGTGCCCACCACGAACTTTAAAGGTCCAAACGCCGAAGACGCTGAGGCCACGGATGATTTTATGGATGCAGTTTTTGAGGGAAAACCAATCCCGCAGTCGGTAAGAATGCTTCAGAAATGGCGTATAGGATAATCCTTTAGAAGAAACCCTTAACCGGATGGGACGAAGACAACAGCGAGGCCGAGAAGGTGGTCGACGGAATTGAAACCATCAAACTTTTGAAAAATCCGACGGTAGCGAAATCCCTTCTGACCTTCTTTATCGGGCTATCTGGTTGTAGGGAAACACGCAATACGACGTTAACGAGGAGTTGTCCCCGTTGCCTTACAACGTGATGACCCAACAGTACATCAGCGATAAGGCTATCGCTGACACTGTCGAAGCGCTGATTGGCGCTCATCTCCTGCAGTTAGGTCCGAAGGCTGCTTTGCGGTTTATGCGCTGGCTGGGACTGCGCGTTATCAGTGAGCAAGAAGTTTCGGACGAACCTCTGCTCAGGTTTATGGACACTCCGGAAGATTCCAATCGATCTAGCCAGGAGCTCGTTAACTACATTGAACGCTTCCAACTCTCCAGCGTCGAAAGAACGATCAGCTACAAGTTCAAGAACAAGGCTTACCTGCTTCAAGCATTCACGCACGCTTCATACTACAAGAACAGAATCACGAGCTGTTATCAGGTACGAAGCGACTCTCAACTGGTGCACCGAATTTTTTTTCAGAGGCTAGAATTCCTCGGAGATGCTGTTCTGGACTATATGATCACCCGGTTCCTGTTCCAACATCGTAAGAAGTACAGTCCAGGTGTTCTTACGGATCTCCGTTCCGCGCTGGTGAACAACACAATCTTTGCTTCCCTGGCTGTTAAATACAATTTCCACAAGGTTCTTTCTTTTTCCGAGCCTTATTATAGCCACCAGTTTCAGCACTTTGTCGCCATGTGCCCCGGCCTCCATCATATGATCGAAAAGTTTGTGCGTCTCTGTGAATCGCAAGCGAAGAACACCAACTTTAACTCGGAACTCTATATGGTCACTGAAGAGGAATACGACGATGGTGACGAAGAAGATATCGAAGTTCCCAAAGCGCTTGGCGACATCTTTGAGTCTCTTGCTGGAGCTATCTACTTGGTATGTTTCTCTCTTTCTCAATACGGTATAAACCAAGCAATCTTTAGGATAGCGGAAGACGCCTTGACGTGGTTTGGGAGGTGTTCTACAACTTGATGCACGACACCATCGTGGAATGCTGCGAGCGTCCTCCCAAATCGCCGATCCGAGAGCTGCTGGAACGAGAGCCGGACAAGGCTAGGTTTTCGTAAGCATCTTTGTTCTTGGTGTTTCCTCAAAACTGATTTTGCAGAAAATTGGAACGAATTCGCGAAAACGGCAAAATTCGAGTAACTGTCGATATCCAAGGGAAATGTCGGTTCACGGGAATCGGACGAAGTTACCGGATCGCAAAATGTACCGCAGCAAAGAGAGCTTTGCGGTATTTGCGCGATCTTGACAAGGAACGCGAGGAAGCGAAAAAGGCCTCCACCAACTGAATCGGTAACCAGAAGCCTGCAACTCATGTATTAAAGATTACGTGTATTATTTTAATTTATTTTTATTTACTTAAGATAATTGCTTATTTAAGGAGTGTAATAATTTCAAATGTAGCGATTGACGTTGTGGTGGTATGTTAAGACGAAACAGGCGATGAGTTCGTCGTAGGAATCGTCGATGAATTCCTAAATTGAAGTCAGAACTTTATCGTCCATAGCAGAAATCACGAACCACATCGCGATGAAACGTAAGGATTTCCTGGATCGAGCAGCGCGGGACGATTTCGTTGGAACAGGGGACGCTGTGTCCTGTTATCGCGTTGAACGCCCACTGGAGGCTCAGGAGTTTTTTGTCCCTTACGAAACTACCGTAGCGCAGCTCACAGATAACGTCCTCGTAACGGCGTTGTGAGTAATGGCGACGAAGAGTGAGTTCTCTGCCGCAAATGGGATATTCCACGTAATCCTGAAATTCGAAAATTTGCGAGTTTTTGAGATTTCGAATAAGGAAGGATTTCAATTGAAACGACCAGTCGGGTGGGTGACGGAAAATCGAAATGAGCCAATTGAGACATTATCGGTCTGAGATTCATTCGAATCAATGCATGCTGCTCCGAATGGTCGGTTTGATCGACGCACTGCTCGCCAAGAAATCCTGGGGCTCTCAGCGTAAGGACGCCATAACCCCGAAATCATTTTGACTAGATTGCTTAATTCTGCAGAAAATTCGGATTCTGAATAAATACGAAATACGTCCTGCGTCACTGTGACAACTAAATGTGGTCACAGACCTCCTTCATGGGCACGATTCGGGTGCACGGAATGTCCACTGTAACCTTAGAGTGAGTGACAAAACGACCGTCACGAGTCACTTCGAGGAATATGTTTGGCAATGGCGATCTGTGGAGCTTAAAATATAGCGAATTTTTGAAAACCTGAAAAAGATAATTTCGAGAAAATTTTCTAAACTCATGAATACCGCTTCTGGCGACACTCGAAGCGTTTGGTCTTCGGAGATTGGAAGTTTCACACGGTCGTCAAAAGCCGGAGTACTGTGCTTTTCGTCCAATTCGGGGATATTCCATTTCTCGTGGACCCAAAGGGTCAGTCCCATGCGACCTCGTGAGATTTCTTCATCGGCTCGAACCAGCTCGATCTACAGTAACCTTGTGCTCATATGTAGAACTTCCGCATTTGCATCTTACTTGAAGGGAGCTGTTCACGATTCGGTTGGCATACTCCTCGATTAGCTCGTTGACATAGCTAATCCCGCGAATTTCTGGCTTGTAGTCCAAGTACACCTAAACGAAGAGATATTCTTTGACAGCACAAGGCTAACTAACGTGAGCATCGTTTCCAGAACCCTCATAGGCTAAAACCAAGGATAAAAAGTAGCAAAGGACGGGAAATGTAAAGAAACGCTGGGACTTGGCGGTCATCGGATGAGTCAGCGTGGAAACTGGGACAAAATGCGATCGACCAAGCGGTTTAAAACGCATTGAAGAGCTGCTCATCAATCAGCGAAGGTGCTAAGGACATTAATCAACCGTTCCTTGATCCAGCCCGTGCTGTTTCCAGTGAATCAGAGGGTTTCTCCAGAAAATCCGAAGCAGAAGGATTCCATGTTGAACAAATCGTCATTCGGGAGAAGCTCTATAAGTTCTTGTTAAAAACTGCTTCTAAATGGAAACTGAAGTGGTTCTCCAGCGTACAGAGTCGCTTACAGGCAAAGGTGAACTGATTCGGGCTAATTTGGATCGACAGTGTCCGTATCACTCGAGATTCTGAGACGTCTAGCAACCAGGAATCCGTCTGCGAACCTCGTTTCGACATAGATTCGTTTGATTCCGGAACCAACCATTGGATGCTCCTGCCACGCTTCGCCTGCACTCGCCCCGACAAAGTTCTGTTTTTTCAATAAACGAGCGAGTTTTGAATTCCACGAGCGCGAAACGTTCGACGGAGGTTCTTCCCGCGAGTCGTGGAGTTTTATCCTAAATCAGCCGAGGAGCTACTCGGATCTGCTCCCGATTGTGCCCTAGAGCCTCTGAGCTTTTCAATGCGATTTTGTGCTTTGCATTCCTTTCACCCGCTTTCAACGTTTCACGTCGCGACTCTCTAATTTCTCTTTTCTGCGATACGAGTTCTTTGTTTCCAGGGAGATGACAGATGCCGCAGTTCCCGCTTCCACGTCTTCTACGGCTGACGCCGCAGAAGTTGCGGCTGTCGTGCTTCCGGAGTCAAACGGTGACCTTGCTCCGGAGCCCGTCGTCGATGGGACATCGGGAATCGAGCGCTGCCAAGAGCGAATCGTTTTCCGGCGTCAACTCTTGAAAGTGATCCGTGAACTCATTTCCGAGTCCGTCACAAAAGAGAGCGGCCTGAAGAAGATGTACGAAATCTCGGTAGGTTGCTCTCGGTTAACTCCCATTAACTCGTTCATTTTAGCAAAAATGCTCGGATCACTTCCCAGAGTATTTGTTGGACGCCCTGATCGTCGCAGAGATTGGCGTGACTGGGAGCCAGAAGGAAAACCTCCTGGAGTTTGTGAAGACTACCGCCAAAGACGTAAGTGCTTATCGATATTGCACGCTCTGAAGAACTGTTTATAGGTAATTCCCGATGACATCCTCAAAAGTGAAGTCAGCATTTATGGTGACCTGGATGGTGCTATGACGAAGGGCCGATACAACAAGCTAAGGACTCGAGTTTAGTAGGTTTTGCTTGTGTTTTCATACTCTAACAGATTGTTTTCAGTTATAAACAGACGAAGTTCAACCTGTTCAGAGAAGAAAACGAGGGTTTCGCCAAGCTCATTGTCGAGTTCCTGGATCAACCCTACCAGCAGTCGACTGCTGCGGAACTGGACTATCGCCTTCAGATCATTATTGGTATAAGTGTTTCGAACTTTAATGAATTACACTAATGTTTAGGTCATTTCAAACTGGACCCTAACCGAGTTGTCAACTTCGTTTTGGATGCGTTTGAAAACTGCCTTGATCGTCGCGACGTCTTCACTAATCTCCTTAAGGGCTTCAGCCTTCCTCGTGAAGATCTCATCCACCATCTGGCGGTGAAGTTGAGATTTTACTCGGTAATGTTGTCAGCTGTTAGAAATATTTATGTACTTTAAGCGTTTTAGAAAACCGGCGATACGCCCTACAATTTGTTCCTGCTTATCGCCGTTCTCATTGATGAGGAAATGGTTGACCTGGAGAAGATCATTCCTCACGTAGGCTGAATATACTCTTAAGCCACCATTTATGCGATTTTTAGATGACGCTCAACACTGCGAATTTGAAGGCCGAGATCAAAGGTCGCGCGGAACGCTCGAGACAGCGGGCCAAGAAAGCCGAAACGATCTCCACTGCAAGTTTCCAGTCGGGGAATGAACGTGAGAGAACCTTGGATAACATGTACGTGGCCGACGATTCCAAATCTACCGGCGTTCCATTGTCCGTTGCGACCGCGATTCAAGAAGAACAGGATGCTAACCTGGCTCAGGATGATAGTGACGACCTGAAGATCCTTGGCAAGAACCAGCGTCTTGGCCTATTGTGTGCCCTTTTAGAGATCCGCAATTGGGATGGGGCCACTTACCTCATGACTCGCTATCCCGACTTTTATCCTGTGAATTCCTCGTAAGTATTATAACCTAGGGTAGTGCGTGTTTATCGCCAGCTTTCAGGCCACGTATTGCAAGGGCACTTTCTGCAATTGTGCACGACGCTGTTCTGGACTTCTACAACAGGTGAATCATTGTAAATCAGGGAAAGATGTTTATAGTGTAATTACAGCAAATACAAGGCAGATTGGGTCAACCCTTCGACTTCTAAGGTCAGTAGTTTGCAGGATTGGGGAGGAGAGAGTGCACCTTCCGTTAAGAAACAGTGTTTCGAGGTGAGCTGGGACTGTTTTTATGTTGCTTATGAACGTGATTTTTCTAGGTCAAAACATGGGAAGACCTCATCGTAGGATTGAGTCCAGTGTACTACAATCTGGGACCTTACGTGGGGTACCGAACCGATGTTGTGTACATGCTTCTCCGGCTCTTCGACATATTCATGCGAGAGAGACGTAACGATGAATCACTTATTGAGACTACACACTCCAGAAATAGTAAGTGCTATGCTCGAAAACTTCGAAATAATCCCGTTTCAGTGCTGGAGAACATGGTGGACATCATCGACGAAATGATTCTCCCGTCCCTTTCGTTATGCGATGACAACTGCGCGATTTCCGAGGAAATGTGGTCGCTTCTTTCCAATTTCGACTACAAGTATCGATATCGGATGTACGGCCGGTGGCACAATATCCACAGTCTCCGATTTTTCGGAATTTCGATTGCCAAAGGAAAGGTTCTTGGGAAAACTCGCTACGTTCTGAAGTTAGACTCTAAGTGCTTTGCATTCGTTACACACTCAATTTCAGGCGACTAAGCAAGGATACTGTAAGAGTTATGGGTCGTCAGCTTGGAAAACTTTGCCACACGCACCCTTTAGTGGTTTTTGACTACATTCTGGGACAGGTTCAAACTTTCGAGAATCTTATAGAGCCCGTGGTCGATTCTTTGAAGTACCTCACGTCTCTAGAATTCGACATTCTATCTTGTATGTGTTTATCTGTTTTGAGTATGAGTTTTATTCAATTTGTGCGTTTAGATTCGGTTATAAAGTCTTTAACTGAAGATGGCAAGAACCAGCTGAATACGTCCGATGGAACGTTTAGTCCTTGGCTTCAAGCGCTGGCCACGTTCGTGGGCAATGTCTTCAAGCGGTACAACATTGAGCTCACGGGTCTCTTGTTCTACGTTTTGAACCAGCTGCGCGAAAGGAAAAGGTAAGAACTGATCATCCTTAAAGACCGTTTTATCTTCGTTGTTTAGCTCCGATTTGATCATCCTTCGAGAAGTTATGCACTCGATCTCAGGGATCGAAGTGGGGACGCATCTGGCTGACGAACAGCTTGAAGCGTTGACAGGCGGAGAAATCTTGCGGACTGAGGTATTCCAGAATTCTCTGCGATTTTCAAGTTGAAATGTCGTTTAGAGCGGATCCATGACAAGTGTGAAAACGAACAGAAGATCAATGGCGCGACTTCGCGAAACTCTCCTAAAGGATGACCTCCTCACAGCTCTCTGCATCATGATTGCACAGCAGAGCAACTGGATTGTTTACCACGGAAACGAGGACACTCCGGTGAAACTTACTGGAGGAATGCTGGATAAGTGCCAGGAAACGCTGGTCCAGTGTGGGAGTTTTCTGTGGTCGAACGGATCGAAGAGTTCTTCTATGCCCTCGGCGCCCGATCTGATATCCAAGTACGACCTGAGCCCTGAAGCGGCGATGTTCCTTACACGGTCGAACTACATGCGTCAAATCGAGGAAAAGTTTGAGGTTGTCAACAAGCGCATGAAATCCGACGAGCAAGATGAAAAAGAGAACGGCAAAGTGAAAAATTCAGTTGAAGAGAGCAATCAAGAGGTTTGTCCAAGTCTTCTTGTAAGATTCAATTCGAATTTCTTGCAGCTCGTTTACTACCAAACTGCGTTTGAAGAAGTGGTCAATGAAATCTGCGATCAGTTCGTCAAGATTCTGCCCCCAACATTTTTCAAAGAGCTAACAGCCAGGTACGTCGCAATCGTTCGCACCTGATCTCATAGTTGACTAACTCATTTTTAGACTATTTGTCATCTTTTGGCTGTTATCGTCGTATGACATTACGGTCCCACAGAAAGCTTATGAACGCGAAATCGAGAAGATCAAGAAGGAGATAAGTATGCTCTGCAACAACAGTGACATGGTAAGTGGTTCAAGTTTGCAATATGCTAGCTGATAGTTGATGTTTAGAAGCGCGAAAAGTATCAGCGGGAGGAAAAGAGATTGCGAGGCTTGATCCAGAGCTTAGAAGTGGAGCTTCAGGAACAAATTGTTCATGTCAACCGAATACGACACGTATTGAAGAAATCGAAGGACGAACTTTTCGGATCTTCTGCGGGAGGCAATAACCCCAACCAGATGTTGCGGTTCATCCAGTCCTGCATCATCCCTCGAGCAGTTTGCACGGAAGTCGACGCGATCTACTGTTCGCGCTTCGCCTCTCTTCTCCACGATCAGAGGACCGCATTCTTCCAAACTCTCGTCTTTCACAATAAGGCAAGTGGCGCGCTTATCACAGCACACGTTCTAATTTCCTTCGTTTCAGTTGCTGTGGGATTCTTTCATCCTTTTCGAATCGTTTTCCGAAAACGAAGCAAACTGTTTCGGAAAATTCCTGTTTTGCGTGATCAGTGAACAAATAGTTCGGTGGCGAAACGAAACGGCGTTTAGAAAGGAAGTTGAAGGAACGACGGCCGCTGCCACGCGCTGGAAGAACTACGACGTGATCAACCATGAAGCTTACGTTTCACTTTCGGACTCGTTGATGACAAGATTCAGTCGTTCTACGAGCTACGCTCTTCGGTCGGGAAACTACACAGCTATACGAAATGCGCTTTTCGTACTGACGAAGGTGAGGGAAAGCGTTATAGCTTTTTCTCTTACTTAATGTTTCTCCAGATCCTCCCGGTCTTCCCATTCACGATGATCCACTACAAAATGATTTCCGATCGAGTGCAAGCTCTCAAGGATATTGAGAAGGATAGTAGGCGAGATCTAAGTCTTATGGCCGCGAGCTACGTCGGACAACTGCGGAAACAAGCCGTAAAGAACATTCCCGATTTCGAGAAGAATCTAGCTCAGGTGAGATGGTTACGTTTAAGCTCGTACTGAATTTTTGGTTGTAGATTGCCGCATTGAAGGAGAAAAAGGTTGTGGGAGCGAAACGGCCTGCCGCGAGCTCTTCTACCGAATCTTCTGGCAAGGAAGAAGCAAGTAAGGAAAACGGAACCCCTCAGAAGAAACTTCGCATGGAGAAGGTCAGCGAAACTCCCTCTTTGAGTTGCGAGGAAAAAGCCAAGGAAGAAGAGAAGAAGAGAAGGGAAGAGAAGCGAAAAGAGGAAGAAAAGAAGAGGGAAGAGGAGAAGAAGAAGGAAGATGAAAAGAAAAAAAAGGAGGAGGAGAGAAAGAAGAGGGAGGAGAAGAGAAAGGAGGAGGATGAGAAGAAGAAGAAAGAGGAAGAGAGGAAGAAGAGAGAAGAGAAGAGAAGGGAGGAAGAAAAGAAGGAGGACGAGAAAAA
>KN167767.1:265104-291788 GCA_000757745.1 Steinernema scapterisci
GGAAGAAAAGAAGAGGGAAGACGAGAAAAAGAAGGATGATGAAAGGAAAAAGAAAGAAGACGAGAAGAAGAAGAGAGAAGAGAAGAGAAGGGAGGAAGAAAAGAAGGAGGACGAGAAAAAGAGGGAAGAAGAAAAAAAGAAGAAGGAAGAAGAGAGGAAGAAAAGGGAGGAAAAGCGGAAGGATGAAGAAAAGAGGGAGGACGAAAAGAAGAAGAAGGAAGATGAGAAGAAAAGGAAGGAAGACGAGAAGAAAGATCTGAGAAGACGGCATGATCGGGATTCTCGCAGTTCCAGTGACCAAAGTCGAAGACGCCACAGCAGCCGAAGGTGATTGTGAACCATGGTGTAGCGGTGTTTTAGAATAATTAGATATTTATTATTACCGATTTTAAATAAAAATGAAGGAACACAAGGGCAAGAGCAACAAACAAAGTAAACAGGAACATGGAGTAGGAACCGTCTGATCGCTGAGCAGATTTAAGAAAGGGATAGAGACCAAGATGGTGAAGGGGATCACAGTTAACAAACAAACGATAGCGATCTAAATAGATCGGGGAGAATCCTATAAAGGCATTGAAATGCGGTTAAGGCTGCATACGACTAGTATCCTTGTAACCCGTTATACACTTTTGGCGTGGATGAGGAGGAAGACCCGCTCTGCTTGAGAATCTCCGTGACGAGCTTCTTCTGCTCGGGCGTCAATTCTCCTCGCGGGAAGTCGACGTCGAAGCTGATGTAGAGGAGTCCTCGGCGACTGTTATCGTCGGCCGCAGGCATTCCCTCGTCCTTCTTCCGGATCGTCGCACCTGGCCAAGTGATCTTTTCCCTGCTGATGTGTACGATGTGGCCGTCCAGGTGCTTGATGTCCATCTCGAATCCGTTGAGGGCCTGTTCCAGGGAAATAGTGACATTGGTGTAGAGATCCATTCCTCGACGTTCGAAAACGGCATGCTTCAGGAGGCGAATGACAAACTTCAAATCTCCCGGGTCGCCTTCGATGTGGGGCTCTCCTTCACCTGCAAAGGTCTCTTCATGGCCTTCTTCGACGCCGACGTCGACCATAACCTGCAAAATATTCGACCTGTTCGATTTTGAAAAAAAAACCTGCTCACCTCAAGGACACGCGTTTCGGTGACGAGCTTCACATTGGGGCATTCGTCGCAGACCTTCACTTGGAACATCTGGAAACGTCCGGCGCCCATTTGTTGTGTGCGCATCTCGTGACGGCAGTTGCACTGGCGAGTTCCGGAGGTTTCCTTATACATGGACTTCTTGCGTTTCGCTTCCACGAAATGTCCGTTGTAGATCTAATGCATAACAGATGAAAAAGAGAGCAAGGCACGTATGGCGCTTACCTCTTCCAGAGTTACCCATAAGTCGACGACAACATCTGCGCCTTTTGGGGTGCCTTCTTCGTGGTCTCCACCTCCGAAGAAGTCCCCTCCGAAGAAGCTTGAAAACGGATCCTGAAATGAAGCCTCACTGGAAAACCTTACAGGAAACATATTCTTACGTGTCCGCCTCCGCCGCCTCCCATGTTCTGCAGTCCTTCTTCTCCCTGTCGGTCGTAGATCTTCCGCTTGTCCGGATCGCTCAGAGCTTCATAAGCGGCTCCCAGGTCTTGGAACTTGTTTTCATTTCCGGGATTCCTGTCAGGATGAAGCTCCTTGGCCAGCTTACGATACGCCTTCTTTATCTGATTCGCGTTGGCGTTTCTGGGGACACCAAGGATCTTATAGAAGTCGCGACCTATAATGATGCTATGAGTAATATCCAAGGAGAAGGATTGATCATATAAGTGCGGGTGAACATCTAACGAGGAATGTACACAAAGTGTCTTTCGCCAAATGAGCTGAAATTTGGCACAAAGGTGGGACCTATAAGAGGATAAGAAATTCCCAAAATCCCAGTGGTTGACAAGTCTGTAGCCCAAACGAGTGTCGAAAGTGAAAGTCTTCGCGTTGCACACAAAAAACCGATGCGACGCCCAATTTCTATGGGAGAGGGCAGTTTCTATACAATTTAGCACCCTGTCGACAGCTTATTTGAGCCACAGACTGCATGCCAGCAGCTGAAATTTTGGGAATTTCCTACACTCCCAAAGGTTCCACCACCTTTATGCCAAATTTCAGCTCATTTGGCGAGATACACTTTATGTACCTTCCTTGTAAGAGCGCTAATAAACAGTCGAAATTAGATTGAAATGCGTTTTAATATTTTCTTTGCTTGGATTTCATACTCAAAAAGAAAAGATTTAGCCAGATCAATACAACTTTAAATGAAAGAAAACGGCAGCTTACCTCCTAGGACGTCGACGACCTGGAACAATATCCCCAGAGATACAAGAAGGAGTATCCTAAGGTTCATGGCCCTGAAAACAACAAAATCGGATAGATGGGAACAAGTGAAAGCGCGGAGATTAACACGTTAGTGCATTCGTTGAAAGTGACGGATAGTGGTATAATGTGACGACGCGGACAAACTGCAATGCACCGACCGTAATTTGATAAGCACATCTCGGCGTATAAACAGGAAATGACACCATCGACCTGCCGAGGGCCGGCGCATCCAGCGCTGGAGAACGAAGTTCTGGACACTGCGGACACTCGCCTTGGAATAAAAACAGAAATCGGGAGCCACTGAGGCTTATTTGGATCGCCGGATCTGAGGTGGCGGCCACACGCGAAGACACGTCGGCAAAGCAACGTAGATTTGTCAGTCGGTTCGTGCCAGGACCTCGAGGAGCTGACCTCTGTGTCCGCAAATTAGGGGATGCTCGACCTGTGAGATAATCGCGAAGGTTTGGGTGTTGGCTGTTCGGAGAAGACGCAAAACGGGGACAGGAATGGGCGCGGTGCGCGCGGAGAATCTCAAGACTCGCCTGAGAACACGTGGAACGTAATATTTCTGACGTTGCAGGTGACCCCCGTTTGATTCTCTCAGATTCACTCGGTTACCAACGGCCAGCGATGGACATGTCGCCCCGTTTTCTGAAAACTGCGTTTCTCCTCTGCGCCTGTGGAATTCTTTTTGCCGCTGGCGAAAAACCTTCGGAATACGGCGATCGTCCACGAGGCGTCTCGCTAAGCAGTAAGTTTTGTTTTGTGCGATTTTTCTAATTTCTTGCATATTTCAGAAGGTCCGCTTTACACGGAAGACGGCGGCGAACTCGAGTGTTTGGACGGGAAGAAGAAGATTCCGTTCGAGCAAGTGAACGATGACTACTGCGACTGCGAAGATGGATCTGATGAGCCAGGTATAAGTTTGATTTCAGACCGAGAAAGATGCTAGTGTAGACAGTCACGTATAATCAGACGTGATACTTTCAGACTTCATTGTCTGTGTATATCCGTGAGGTGCCTTGTCTAGCCTAGCCAACTAACCTTTTCAGACTAATTTTCCATCAGTCTAAGCGTTTCGTGTCTCACGGTTTGCTTTCAGGCACATCAGCATGTCCCAACGGAAGGTTCCACTGCCTCAACATTGGCCACATCCCCATGAACATTCCTTCCAGCCGAGTCAATGACGGAATTTGCGGTAAGAATTTGTGCGTGAAGCGTTGAAATTTAAATCCTATCTTCAGATTGCTGTGATGGATCCGATGAGTGGGACACTGAATCCTCGGTTTCTTGTCCCAACACCTGCAACGAGCTTGGCGCTAAGGCTCGCGAAGAGGCCGAGCAGCGTGCTGTCACCAGAAAGGCCGGATTCGAAGAGCGCAAGAAGCTGGTCGCCGAGGGACAAGCCCTGAAGGCCGAAAAGGCTTCCAGCGTAGAAGGCTTCAAGATTGAGCTGGAAGCCTTGAAGCCCAAGAAGGACGAACTCCAAGCAAAGAAGGACGAGGCTGAGACCAAGGAACGCGAGGCCAAGGACAAGCATGATAACGCCTGGAACGGTTGGTGTTATTTCCGTTTTTGTATTCAGTCATGCGGTATTTCAGCTCTCGTCGAGGAGAAACGCAAGGCAGCCGCTCAGGTTATTTTCGCCCAAATCGATAAAGATGGCGACGACAAGTAAGACCACCTCCTGGAATGTACTTTTCTTCTCGTTATTTAGAATCACGGTGAAGGAAATCCAAGAGCTGAAGGTCTTCGACAAGGACAACGACGGAACCGTTTCCGAAGAAGAAGCCAAGAGCTACCTGAAGGGCGGCGATGAAGCCGATTTTCAGAACTATTTGGACAACCTCCATTACGATTTGAAGGACTTGTTCGAAAAGTCCCCTGAATCTGAAGAAAAGAAACCTGCCGAGGCCGAAGAACCACTTCCCGATGGAGATCACGAGGAAGGACTGGACGATCTTGACGACCTTGAAGAAGAGCACCAAAAGGTGGAGAGCGGAGATGTGAAGCCACCGTATGACGAGGAGACCCAGAAGCTCATTGAAGGTAGATTCAAAAGTCCGAGAGAAACTGAATTATAAGTGTTTTTTTTTAATTTCAGAAGCCAACAAGCTGCGCAATGAATTCGACGAAGTCAACAGGAAGGTTACGAACCTCGAATCCGACATCCGGTATTGATTTCCTCAAGCGATGTATACTTATGCGAGTTTGACTTTTAGTGATGCTGAGAACTTTGGTGAGCAGGACTTTGGCACCGATTTGGCGTGGGCTCCCTTGAAGGGAAAATGCTTGGAAAAGCAGGACAACCAGTACATCTACAAGCTCTGCCTCTTTGATCGCGCGGTGCAGAAGGACCGCGGAAGCGAAGTGAGCCTAGGGTATTGGAAGGGATGGACTGGGGCTTCGGAGGAGTCCAAGTACTCCCACCAAACCTACGATAATGGACAAGGCTGCTGGAACGGACCTAACCGTTCGACGAAGGTGGTGGTGAACTGCGGCGAACAAACGGAGCTCGTTGAAGTGAGCGAACCCTCGAAATGCGAATACCTGTTTGTGATGAATTCACCAGCTGCCTGCGAAGATCCCGAAAAGGACTCAGTCGTCCACACCGAACTTTAAACATTAAGCCGAATCTGTGATATACCCTTATTTTTGTGGTTAAGTAAATTGTAATATCTCTTGTCTTGGATTCTTCGGAGTGGTTTTCAGTTCCACGCGAGTACTTATTGACGTTTTGCATGTCGTCTTTAAAAAGAAGATTTGTTTAGCTAGTCGTCAATGGCCAGAATAAAACAGTATGGCTCGCGATGTCCTCATATCGGTGATTACCGAGATACGATTGAAAAAGTTTGCACCACGATCTACAAGCGGGTCGTGTTTCCAGAAACGAGCGTCGACAGATCGCGCAAAGCGCGAGAAACGCTCTGCCGATGGTGCGACCGGAGCTTGGAGCCCACCATGTGCTGCTGCCTCCACTGCTCCCACTTCGCGTGCTTAACCCACATGCGGATGCACTTCAAACAGCATAACCACGTTTTTGGTGAGTGCATCCCATATTAGCTCCCTACTAAAGTTTCCATTGCAGCCCTCCATCTTACACAAGGCCATCTCTATTGCTACAAATGCGGAGATTACATATATGACAGAACGGTCGAGGGCCTTCGCCGCGACTGCGAAAACGACTTCCGACGGATACGTGGATACACGTTCGGGAAGCATCAGCAGCTGTGGAATCCAAGCCAGGCCGAAATCGAGGTACTGCATAGCGATAACGTGCGTGTCCTTCCCCGGGACTTGGAGCGAGGTCGGCTAATAGTTTTTGGCAATTTAATTTCTTTGTTTTTTAGGTCTTCGCGGAGTTCTGAATCTAGGAAACACGTGTTTCATAAGCTGCATCATTCAGGCTTTTATGCACACTTCGCTTCTTAGGGACTATTTCATCACGGACCAGCACAATTGCAAAGTCGGAGAACTTTGTCTTATATGCGAAATTTCATCGATCTTTCAAGTTTGTCTTCCCATTCAGCGAGTTACTGTAGCATGGTTTCCTTTCAGGAGTTTTACAACGGCCACAGCCAAGACGCCTTTATGCCCAATCGTCTTTTGCACTTGGTATGGAAGAACGAGAAACACCTGGCTGGATACGAGCAGCAAGACGCCCATGAATTTATGATTGCTGGTCCGGATTCTTTCATTTTCACGAAGTTTCACTAGTTCCATCTTTAGCCCTTAGCACAATGCACCACCAAGCCAGAAGCAGTTCCTTGAACACGACGACTCTTGACTGCAAATGCATAATTGATCGAATCTATACAGGACAACTGCAGTCGGACGTCAGGTGCGAGTCGTGTGGGTGAGGAACACGTTGTCATGAGTTCGCTGAAGACTCCAATTTTAGGTTTGTATCCCGGAAGCTGGATCCCTTCAGAGATCTCTCGCTGAACGTCGACCAAACCACAAACGGGTCGGTGAGCATTACGTTGGAGGAATGTTTGCGGAAGTTCGTTCCTAATTCCTGAACTCTCGTAATCGGATCGCTTTTAGGTACATTGCACCCGAACCTTTGGACGACGGCAAAGGCATAAAGTGCGAAAACTGCAGTCAAGTGGCCGCGAGAACTCAACAGCTCACGCTCCACAAACTGCCCCTGGTTATGTGTTTCCACCTGAAGAGGATAGTCCACCACAGGGCGAAGAAAACGAACATCGACGTCGTTTATCCTGAAGTCCTGGATGTCACAGAGTTCACGTCGCCGCAAGTCATGAAGATGCTGAACGGACTCCAAGCACACTCCACGGGGCACAATTCCAGCGAGAAGCTGAACAGCGCAAAGAATCGCTACGAGTTGTTCGCCGTCGTCAACCACTTCGGAACCACGGAAGCTGGTCACTACACGTGCTTCGTAAAGCACAACATGAAAAACTGGTTTCTTGCCGATGACGAGCATATCAGCGCCGCCACGACTCAAGCCGTCTTAGGAAGTGAAGGATATCTTCTCTTTTATCACAAGCAGTACATCGAATACGAGTGAACAGGATCTGTGGCAGTCCGCCGCCACCCAGAAACCGGTCTCAAGCTTACGGGTAGAATTCTATGTCATGTAAATAGTATTGTGTATGTTAATGGACTCGCAAACGATTTCGATTGAACAATGTGGTACGGTTATCAATAAATCAGAAATTGCATTTCGCGTTACCGTAGGTTCTTAGTTCGGACTCACGCCGTGGCCGATGCCGCCTTGGTGATGATGGCTGGATTCGTGGTGGTTGGTAGGATACGCACCTTGGCCGATTCCGGGAGGCCCATTCGGGGTGGCTCCGCTCCCTATCGGAGCGCGGGTGTTTTCAGGTTGACCGCAGCAGCAGTTCCCCATCTTAGATCTGAAAACAGTCGGTTAGGGCGCAAGGAACGGGGGAGCCAAGACTGACGAGATCGGTCAAGGTGCCCTCTTCATATAGAGAGCTGGCCTCGAAAGCAGGTGAGGTGAGCAATCTACGCCCCTCGTCGCATGGAACCGAGGCGAAGTTTGGTTTCGGGACGTAATCGCAACTTTTTTCGTTCGGGATTGTTTGCATATCAAGGTCCGAAGGCAAACAGAGTCGCGAGAGAATGAATCCCTTGGGTGATAAGACGCACAAGACGTGAGTCACGTATCTTCGAAATAGTGCAGTCGCGAAGGACGAGTTGGAGAAGAACGTTTAGGGATGCTTGGAAGGCAATCTGAGGCGTAGGAATTCCGATTTTTTGTTTGGAATAGTTTTTAGAGTTGATTTGAGTGATAACGTAAGACTGCTCTGGTGCTCACTTGTGTTGCGAGGGTTTGCGATTTCGGGAACGTTGATGTTGCGTGATGTATTGAACGTTTCTAAAAAGCATTTTTGGGACTGAATTTTGAAGCCGGGACTTCAAAACTTCAGGGTTAAATGTGCATGCTTTCCCTGGTGTGAAAAGGAGCGTTTGCTGCCATCTGCATTGAACTATTTATGAGATTCGCGAGAAACAATGGTCTGCCTTGTTCGGCCGTTTCACGGCGAAACCCTAAACGAACGGTCAGTTCAGGAGAAATTGAGTTCATTACACTAAATACCGATCGTACATCTAAATCAAATAAATAAGCGAGATAAGGAACGAGAAGAGGAAGAAACACGCTGCGCAGATGCTCTTCACCACGGTGACCATGTAGGGGGCGTCGACTCCGATCAAAGACGTCGCATCGGAAGTCGCGGTTTCTTGGTCCGGGGAAGGTTTTGGCTCCGAGTTGCCTGGAACAAAGTGAAGAGCGAACTTGGCGAGTTTTCCGGTGCATCGCTCGTTCTGCACTTCAAGGCGTCGGATCCAGAAGTGGAGAAAGAGGGCGATTATGGTCTCGATGAGAGTCCACTCTCCGAATCGAACTAAATCAAGCTGGTTTTAAGGCCGGAGTTTAGGAGGAATGCTCACCAATCTTAGGTGCCTTTCCCACAGCCGGCGGCAACTCAAAAACGACTTCCTGAAGGAAAATCGCTTGGATGAAAAAGTTGGCCACGAGAATGTAGAAAGAGTGCTCAGATTTGGGAACAAGGAAGGAGAGAACGTTGAAGAGCATTGAAACGATGCCAGGGAGCACCAAGGCAATGCCGTAATAGATTGCGATCCGTCGGACAGTGATCCAAGTCAGAAGAATTGACCTGAAACGAAAGACTCTGGAAGAAAGATAACATGTGGACTCACCATGTTCTCGAAAACTGGCCTCCGGAAGTGGGCGCTTTGTAGGAGAATTTGCGGTCGGAATAGTAGGAAATGTTGTTGGTAATGGAAAGAAGTTCCCAGTCCGAAATGTGCTTCTTGGCCGACTGGCTGCCCCAGCCCAGAAGCACCGTGGGCGGAATGTTGTAGTACACCGAGAGCTGGACCTCCCGCATGGGCTGCGCGGTGTAGAGCCGTAGGGCACAGGACTGCTCGTCGAAAGGGTACGCGGAATAGTCGAACTTGCACGCCATTTTGATAGAGAAGGTTGGATACACTTCGACACGCGAAGACTGGAAGTGGATACTGTATAAGCGAGAAGGATGTCCAGTGGGAGATTACCGTGGGGCCGTTGGATTGAAGGGACGCGTGGGAGCGTTTGGAGATCTCGAAGTATTGACTCACGCCAGCGACGCTAAACGGAAACGGGTGAGCTCTTAAAGAGTCAAAGTCAAACCTGTTGGCGATTCGAATGTCCGGAGTCCACAGCTCCCACTGCTTGGCCATCGTCGTCCTTACGCCGTTGTAGTCGCTGGGATCCCAAACGGCCACTTCATCTCTCCAGGTCTAAAATGGGCACTTTTAGGCGAATTTCGAAATTTAAGTTACCATGTAGATGTGTCCGTTGAGGGTTATCGTTTGCTGCTTTTGGTCCACGGAGAGGTGCATGACGTAGATGTGAATCATGACTTCGATCGGCAGCGACTGGTTCTTCACTGGCCGAATCCGGCGGTTGTAGTTCCGGAAGAGTTTCCGCTGCAGGTCCGTCTGTTCGTCCACGTAAGTGCGGTTCGCGATGGCTGAAGAGTAGTGGATTATTTATACAGATATTAAGTTCGGGTCTTCGAAGAATTTACTGAATACACATAATTTTCACAACTTGGAACGCTTTTTTGTTAGTTCTGTGTCCAATCAGCGATAGAACCATCTTTCGTAATGTCTTTTCGTAAACAGTCGCTCCAAACTTCAAAATAAACACATTGGATCCATCCCATTTTGATTCCCCCCGGTCCTAAACACCTTTCCTTGCTCACTTCGAAAAGAACCCGAAACTCTCAAAACTCACTTTCCGCATCATTCGTGGAGTCATCCAAGTCGATCAGGGACACTTCGCCATTCACGGCGACCAGGCAGATCAGGGCCCAGAGCGTGCACACGGCGACCGTCCGCGCAGGCGTCATCGCAGTAACTGACACCCCGTCGGCCTCGGAGTTTACGCGGCTCGAGGCGCATCGGATTCCGAATAAACAATCGGCGCGAATCGGAAAAACTCTCGAACAAATCTGCCTGCAACCCGACTTGGCCAAGAGTTGTCCCAGCCCGCGTCGACTGTGTTCCTCCGAAGTGTTCGGCGGTGACGAGTGGCCTTAAGACGACGTCCTTATCACCGCCGGTGCACACAACAAAACGTGGGGGCGGCCGGTGAGTCAGGTCGCTGAGCAAAAGAAGCCGTTTTCCGAGGACCTTTTATGACGGCGAACGGACACAGGAAGCGACCAACGACGTTTTTGACCAAAAAGCCTTGGAGAGGCAATTCCCGTTTACAACGCGTGGCTGCGTCCATCATTGAGCCACATGGATTCCGCCTTTGTTCCCACGTGGACATAAAAGGACCTTTTATATTTTCCCGATTTGACAGATTTATGGAAGGGCTGGAACACCGAAGGCTACGGAAGAGGAATTGACGGTTTTGCTGCTCACAAGTAGCCGGAAGTGACGAAAGGTGACGCCAGTGACGTTGGGTTATCGGGAGAAGGTTAGGGACTCGGGATATGACGCTTATCAGTTATGAAGGACTGTTGTAAACGCACAGATTGACCGCTACGAGTCTTTTCGCTTAAGCTGCTTTCAGGGGCCTAATTGTTGTTGTTTGCTTGAAAAGATCGAAAGTCGACGGATTTTCGGCCGATTGCGAGCGAAGTGAGTCACGGTCTCCTTAAACTTTGATAGGAAATGTGGACTGTTTGGCGAAACGGAGTAGAGGTTGAAAACAAGCTCACTTTTAAGTTATCACTCGAGAAAAAGGCCAATTCGAAACATATGTTCAGGTGCTGA
The DNA here is from genome assembly GCA_000757745.1 of Steinernema scapterisci. Lineage (NCBI taxonomy): Eukaryota > Metazoa > Nematoda > Chromadorea > Rhabditida > Steinernematidae > Steinernema > Steinernema scapterisci. The sequence goes on from KN167767.1 coordinate 275,727, forward strand.
GGGAGATTTCCGAGGGACGCTCTCCGTAGCGCGAATTCCAGGTTTTCCACCATCAGCAGAATCATCAGTCACACGAAGCCTCCAATCGCCGAGTTCGCTGGGTTCCTTCAAAGGTCACACGCTTCACAACGCGGCAAGAGAATCCCGAAGAAAATGTCTCTGTTTCACCACTTCGACGGCCAAAATCATCGGAATCCAAACCATCAAATCGAACGTGGCGTAAATCGAAATTCAATTCGTTCTTCGCTCCCGTCACGATTAGTTTTCTACGTGCCTCCCTTACTTCCAATCGCTTAGGTGTTTCAAAGTCAAATTTGGGCTTTTCGCGAACGCACTGCTCATCGGAATTGACAGACTTTGACTTGATTTGAATTTCGGCTTTTAATGTGAATAGTTTCGAATGAATTACCCCAACTCAAAATTCTTGTTTGCGCTTCTCCGAATTCCATCTCGTGCTCTTTTCGTCCCTATGAATATTCAATGTTCCAGAAATGTCAACATACTATGACATGGATTCGGACGAGGACGAAGATCTTCTCTTCATCTCGACTGTGGAGTCGTCCGAGCCAATCTCGGAAGAGCCTCAGCCGGTGAGCAAGAAGAACAGGCAGCGCAAGGAGCAGATCACCATCGTCAACAAGCTGGACGACGACAAGGCGAAGCAAGAGAAGGCGTCCCGCGAATATGAGGCCCGCTTGGACCGAAGCTGGAACACCGACGTTCCTCCTTCCACCTACAGGTTCCGGTCGATCACAAACCACACGTTCGACGAAACCTTCCTGGACACCAAAGGCAAGCACCGCACGGCCTGCAAGCACTTCAGCCGAGCCGCGGTCTTCGTAAGTTTTTTCTTTTGAAAATCTTTTGACTTTGGATTTGCAGACGGACACTCTTTGGCCGTGGCACATCCCAGGGAAAACCGATGAACAGCGGTATTGGGTGAAGGAAGACACCACGCGCCGGGAGGAAGTCCTCGAGAGGGGATGGTTTCCTGTAAACCAAGTGCCGGACCCAGTAGGCACCAAAAATCAGTTCATCGGAACTGTGGAAAAGACCACGCCAACGGAGAAAAACGAAGCGCAGGTGTTCCGCATCTTGAAAGACCTCAAGCAGGTAATTTCCTTTGAGTTCCCTTCGAATCTTTCACAAATAAATTCTTTCAGGCTCGCAACATCCACTGCTTCATGGTGTCCAAGAAGGAAGATCTGGAGTACTGCGAGGACATGGACGTCGAAGTAGTTTCCGAGCAGCAGCCCGACAGCGCCGAAGCCGAACATTCTACGCGCTGGGACATTGAAGAACAGCGCCTTCTGGACTGGTATGAAGCGGCTACAACGTAGGTGGCAAACCTCTCATACCGACATTAAACCTTTGTTTAGCTTGATCCGTGACAAAAAGGACCTGAGCGGCCTGGGGGACCTTTTCTGCAGTTTCTTCGACTCGATTCCTCTTCACTACGAAGATTGTCCTGATCTGGTGAAGGCAAAACTGCAAAATGTGTTTGCTTGTGCCGCAGCTGAAAGGGTAAGTAGCTTTATTTGCATCGCAAGTCATCATTCCTTGTGGTTTCAGGCGTACAAAGTGGGCAAATTCGGGGAAAGCAAAAGCCGCAACGAGCTCTTCAATCTCTATTGCCACATCCTTGCAAAGCTTCAAACAAGCGTCGCAAACGCGGATGACGGCTCTACGATCTATGCCCTCCGTGCCTACGCCTTGGCCTTCGCGACGCTTCCGGATGACGTCAGCCGCGTGGACGAAATTCAGAAGCTCTACAAGATTCTGTTCGACCAGGAGGGTTCCAAAGACGCTGTAAGTTGCTTTTTTGGTTTTCCAGGTGTAATTTTTGGTTTTTCAGTCGGACCTGGGTTTCATGCTCAATCACTTTGTTGACATGGCACGATCCAGTGTGCGGAAGACTCCTCACAAGCGGCTCGGCTGCTCTTCGCACTACTATGCCTTCCTGGCCTTTGCCACGGCCTACGCCGACAAAGGAGGCCGAGAAGGCATTGCCAGAGCCGAGGAGCATAAGGACAAGATGGATCCGATGTTGAAGGAAAACATCGCCTTCGACGAAATGAGGCTCTATTTCCTCTGGAACCGCGAAGTCGTCCACTTGGACGAGGGATTCTGCGACGATTTCAGGCTGGAAACCGTCGCTAAACTGAAGAACTACGCCCCGGAACTGTTTCTGTCCGACGCGGTTCTGAAGTGGGTCGTCGCTCATCGATCGCACTCGACGGAAGCCGAAGAAAACGCGATGCACTTGATGAACCTGCTGGACATGCTCACCATCATGGCCGAAGTTAAGGAGCGTGCGAGGAAGAAGAAGGACGCGTGATTTGCTGTTTTGTGAATTATTGAACTTGTGGAAATAAATTGGTGGGTTTCTGCTGTGACTTTGTTTTTTCCGAGGGGGTCGTTGGACTGTTAGGGTGGTCGGGACAGGGTATGCACATGTTATTGGCTAGCGTGGTCTCTCCTAAGCGTCCGCCCGTCTTTAGACCCCAGTTCCTTTCACCGCTATTTCAGAAAATGTGGTAGGTCGACCTGTGCTCTCCTTGTTCGGAGCGAAACATCGCAGGCAAACATCAAAGTGCAGACCCACTGCGAAGATCCGCTCCACATAACTACTCGGACCAACTCTGTAGCCAGTTGTGCTATCGTTGTGCTTCGCGCGGCTTTGGTGGGCTTATCGATTCCGTCCATTTTCGAAGCTGTCCTCAAATCCGGCTCACCTTTGGTTTCGCCTCTGGTTTTCGGTCGAGGAATCCAGATGTTAGGAAGGTGGGAGAGGGAGGTGGCTACCCATTTTTTTGCTGATCGAAAATCAGATCGTTTTTGAAGATAAAGAGCAAGGAAACTGCGGTTGATCTGGTGTGTTTCGTTCGACGTGGCGCTTCTGCAAGCGAAGATCAGATTTTGGCGTCGACAGAGGAAGTCATCGAGAGATATCGTTACGGCTCCACTGGGCGCTGCGGTTTGTAGTTTTTCATCAAAATGGCAAATCCTAAACATTCAATACGAGCGGACAAACAAAAAGCACTGAAACTGAAACAAAGAACATTTCAAATGCCAGTTTGGCGAAAATTTTCCGGGACATTTCTCGTCGTTTTGATTGTTAGTCTTCACCTTCCAAGTCCAGCTAAGTCTCGAAAGTGTGAGCTAGTCCATTTTAGCTTCGTTACAAGTACGTTTGGTCTTGCAGACGCTGTGTCATGAACCTCGAAGCCGTTGATTCTTATCTTTCAAATGGATTTTACGAGGAGTTTGGGATTTCGATGGAACAGAAGGGTTGCACGGTTGAGAGAGGTCGGGCGAGACGGAGGAATGAAGTTCCTTGCTCGTCCCGGCGGGTCGTGATAAGACAGACTCTGCAAAGTCGAGGATATTGGCCGGATTTGATAAGGATTGTGAAGTGAAGGAGGAAGACTGAGCGCTGATTTTGAGCGAGTTTCGCACTTGGCTACCCTAAAACAGAAGGGACTGGTTCCCGATGTTTTGCATGTCAAGGAATGATTTTCAAGCGGAGCCTCCGACGATTTTCCAACAGAGGACCTCCCGTTAGAAATCTCTTATCAGTTTTGAATCAAGCCAGAACTGAGCTAACACCAACTGATAGCCAACTCGGTCGTCTGGTGACGATGTTTTGTAGCCGAATGGAGCGGACCTCCCCAATTTCGGCCTTCTTAAACGGAACCCTCAGTGGGTCTCCACTCAACCCGTAAAATGAAACTCCTGGTCTTCTTCTGCTCTGTCGCCAGCGTCCTTTCCGGACCCCTCAAGGACATCCCATCTAAGCTGGTAGACCTGGACTCTCTCAGCGCAGAAAAGCAGTCTTTCCATTTAGGTGTTCGGAGGAAAAGTCGCGGCTCCAGGCCAGTTTCCCTTCTACGCCTATCTGCAAACGGATCTCAAAGACCCAAATGAGTTCAACGAAAACTGTGGGGCATCGATCCTCAGCGATCGTTTCCTCCTCACCGCTGGCCACTGCGTCGCACACGCAACTTTTGGTCCAAACTCGCCCACCACAGCCTTCATCAACGCCATCGACCGCAGAGATTTCAAAAACTCGAAAATTCAAGCCATCAAGATCAAAGCAGTATCCATTCTCCCTAACCCAAAACCTGACGAAGCGCCTACCGACGCCGCGGTTCTCGAAGTTAGTTTGTTCCTTTCTGGCCTCCGATCTAAGTATTTATTCTCTTCAGCTTGTGGAACCGATTAAGTTCGACAACAACGTGAAACCCATTGCGGTGGCTCGAAACTGGGAAAAGTATACCCAGGAGAATCAGGTGGGAACCCTCGTTGGTCTGGGAAACACTCAACCTAAAGCTCCGTCCGAAGTGCTTCTTTTCGCCAAACTGAAGATTCGAAGCCCCCATAAGTGTTACAATGGTTACGGTGGGGACGACAGAGAACAACTTAGTCTGAACAGTTTTTGTGCTGGTGATGGAAGTAACGGATCTGGCGGGGTGAAGAGAAAAGCCGCGTCGAAGCTTTAATCGTGAGATTTCAGGGCGACAGCGGAGGACCTTTTGTGGTCCAGGAAAAGGCACAAATGTTCCAGGTTGGAATCAGCACGTTCTCGATCGAGACGATGGAAAACAAAGGTGATAAACCGAGTGAGTTACGGGGATTCAATTTGGAACATGAAACCTTATCCTTTCAGGCGGCTTCTTCCGTGCCGGTCTTGCTTGCGACTTCATCGAAAAGACGACCCGCGGAACCGTAAAATGTGTTTGAGCACGAGTGTTCTATGCCCCATTCACTCCTTTCTGGTCGGAATCAAGACACCTGAAGACGCTTCTGAAACTGCTGTATTTCTTGTATAAAATAAAAGCATTTGACTCCAAAAAGAAACGAGATAATGGAAGCAAGCTAAGGTCGGAATCGAGTCATAAGCGAAATGGTTAAAGGATTCAAGCGCCGAGTGACTTTGGTTTCAAAACCTCCACTACGAGCACTTCAGATGCCCCTTGTTACTTGTTCTTGTTCCTTGGAACCTCGATGTCTTCTCCCAAGCAGCCTTGGCAGATCCTGCGAGCTTTCAGAACTGAACTGCGTAGGTTCACACTGTAAAGACCACCCAATGCAGGTTTGCTTCAGCGTATTTCCTTGACGGAGCGCTCGCTTACAATATAGCAAAAAATACAATATAGGATTTCACCCAATCAGTGCTTCCAGAACGCAAACATCCACATGACAGTTTATTTAACGATCGAATTAACAAAAAGTATTTTCAGCCGAAGGTCCTCAAGCCGCACAGTCCAACCTCACCACTGAAAAACTCACTATTAGAGACATTCCTCAAAACTTCCAAACTTACACAGCTGCTCGAGTTCGGTTTCCAACTGCTCTTGCTCCAGCATGTAGATGGGACGCTCGTCGCAGCCTGCTGGGAACTTGATGCCTGGCGGCCCTTCTTCAACTTTGCCATCGTCGGTGCGCTTCCTGCGTTCATGCAGCCTCGAGAAGACCAGCCGCGCCCGTTGCTCCCTCTGCTCTCGCAACTTCACAGTTTTGGCATCGTCGACGAGCGGCTTCTTCGACGAGGTCTTCGCTTCGTTGACAACGACTCTCCTCCTCTGAGGCTGTACAGGAGCGTCTCCCTTCAAGAGATTTTCTCCCGACCTGTCCCTGTCGATCGCATGGAGTTTCGCCTTGCAGATCACCGCTTTGTCCAAGTCGCCGATTGCCATTGCGTCTTTCTGGAAGAGTTAAATCAGTCCAGGAACGAAAATCGTGACACACCATATCTTGGTATAGCTGCTTTTTCTCTTCACATTTGGGACCTTCGATCTTGCGAAAAAGTGCTTTCCTCTGCAACATCTGTAACAAAGCCACGCGTCGTGCCAACAATAAAATCAAGGACTTACATAGGACACATCATTTTCGGTTAGGAAACGACTTCGGAGTTGCTTCAAGGCGGACGCTTTCTCCTCCACTGTGGTCAGAAGCGGAAGACCATCCTCCTGAACATATATATTAAATCTCCTTTCCCTCATCTGGTAAGCTTACGTCATATTTTGCTGCCTTCTTCCAAGCTGCAAATTCTTCGTCGGTTATGGGAGAGTCCGAGACTTTGTCCATGGTGATATTCTTCATCTCCTTTCCACACTTGATCTTGAGCTGCGCATTCGTGCGCGTATTTCCGATCTTGTAGATGTCGGGATCATCTTCGTTGGTGGGATCCTGCTCACGGATCTTGACAATCTCGTATATCTGAAACAGAAAGCGTCAGGTAAATAGAGCAAAAGATGATACTTACCTTGTATCTGTCACCATCCATTGTACGGACGAAGGCTCCCATGGCGTAATCCTTGAAGAACGGCAGGTGGCAGTACTCAGCGAAGTCCTTGGTTCTCATGACAGCAGGCTCCAGATGCGCCTGCTCCGTGACCTATAGAGAAACGATGTATTCAAAGCCCTGAGAATTGCTTACCCTGTACTGCGAAGAGGAAGGCGACGCGACGCGCCAGGACGCACCGGACGAGCAGGAGCTTGAGGAGAGCATCCCGTCGTCATCCGAAGAAATCCCGAAGACGTCAGTGACGATGAGCGCCTCGCCGTCGTCCGTCATGGGCTCGTCCCTATCCCCGTCGTCATCCACGACGACGCGGGATTTCTTCGCCGGCGGAGGTCCGTTGTCGGGCTTCTCGGACTTCACCTTCAGATGCTCCAGCTTGACCACAGGTTTCTTCTCCTCACGCCGGTCGATGTCGTCCGTCACTTCGGTCTTCTGCTTGTCCGCTGTCCGCTTTAGCTCCCTTCGCCTACGCCTGAATCGCCGTTCTTAAAAAATCTGAATCTTAGAAAAAAAAACTTACACGATCTCCATGATTTCGTACTTTTGCATGCGGCGATCGAGCTCCTGCTCGCGTTCCAGTTGGCACATGGCTTCCAGGCGGCAGCGGTCTTCGTCGTCGATCGTGAAGTCCGCGCGGTAGCGCACGTTCGGGAACTTCGGCTGGTAACACGAGAGGTTCCCATTTTCATCCTCCGAAGAGGGCAGCTCGCCGTCGCTCAGCGTGCGAGGTTCTTCCTTCATGGTCTTCTGAAATGGATCGAGAAGAGTTGAAACTCACTTTTTAGCGACGCGCTTGGATTTACACGGAAACAAACACCAACGAAATACGACAGCGAATGAGCACAGTTCTTCACCGTCTCCAGCATCGAAAACGAAGGCGATGCCCAAACGACGATCGACAAACGAGGAATTCCTTATGGTTGTCGTGCCAGGACTTAGCGACAGCAACGAATCTTCAAACAGTATCAGGGAGAGCTCGAACGTTCAGTCCGTAGTCAGGGAGAGCTCGAACGCTGTCTTGACGTTTTCCAAATCGGAACTTGAACAAAGAGAGCTGGAACAAAAAGGTCCCAAACCCATGAATCCGCGTGTTTAAGAGACTTGGACGCTGCAACGTCGTAACCAACCTATTTATAGGACACAAAAGAAACCAAACAGCTTCACATTTATCTCCAAAGAATAACTACAACAATGGGAACTAACAGCTTCAACATGATGCAACGTGATCAAATAGAAAAATTAGTAATTGAAACAATGATTCCTCAAAACATTCCGAAACCTCCGCGGCTTCCACTGCCGCCGAAGCTTCCACGGCCTCCTCCAAAGCTCGCACCTCCTCGACCTCGACCACCGTCAGTAGTAGGAACCGGGCTTTCCATGTTCGCGCCCGTGCGGGGTCCTCGAAAGCCGCCGCGATTCCCTCCGAAGTTTGCGTTTCTGTTTCGGTAGTTGTCGTTGGACGCTGGCGCAAAGGGAATGTTTGGACGAAGAGGGGAGGAGAACGATGACGTTGATCCTCCTCCACGTCCTCCAGATCCGCCCACCGAGGAAGAGCTTCCACGAGAAGCAGTAGCGAACGCAGGAATGACGCTCGATCCTCGTTCGCAGCTTCCGGACATCTGCGCACTCCATCCACCACGCTTGCGGCCGGCTGGAGGAGCGGTAGTACTGAAAAAGAGATACATGTATTCAGAGTGATCTCCCAGGTTATGCTTACGACTGCTTGCTGGGGGCAGATGTGCCATTTTCATCAGTTTGGGAAGCGCCGGCCCAGAAGGGACGCGTGGGACCCTCCGAAGCGGCCTTGGGCTGCTCTTCAGCGAAAGGTTCGCGCTGGGGCTTTCCTTCTTCTTCAGCTTCAACCTTGGCTGCAGCAGGAATTATATTCTCAGGAACGAGGAAACTGGAACGAACAAAGTATTAGAATCAGCGACTTTCCAGTATTAACTTACATTTCAGGGGCCTTGGCAACAACCTCTTCATGGGAGTCTTCTTGCGACTCCAGCGTTTCTTGCATTCCCAATTCGCTCACGGACTCTTCGTCGTACGTGGCGGAACCGGGTTCCTGGATCTCTTCGTTCTCATTGGGCTCAGGAACGACGAGGATCTTCTCAATTACTGGCTCCTCGCGTTTCTTCAACATCAGGGGAGCGACTTCGTCCACTGCTTCCAATCGCCCCGAAGTGCTGAAACACAAAATTTAGAACTAGCGATTGACTATTAGCACCACTTACGCTAGTGCATATTCGATGCAAGTCTTGGTAGAAATGATGCGTTTGGAACGCAGATATTCCGGGAGCTTCACGCGGACACTGATGATGACCTGGCCCGGTTCTTGCTCCTCGATGTCGACGGACGAAGAAAGCATCATCCTGAAAAAGCCGCGAATTCAGAAAAGCGCCAAAACAAAATCACGGCGTCATCCGCACGAGTTGGAGCACACGTTCAACAGAGTCACGAACGAACAAACCAAACTTTTCGTCGAAAACTAAAATTCGAAGTTGGAAGAAGCGAAGCCTTCTTTCCGTAAATACGAAATTGAATTACGGTAAAGTTGTTCGAACGAAGGAGTTTCCGTTCAAGACCGTGCTTTAGTGCTGAAAGTCGGCTATTCGACCTATCGTCCCTCACCAAACCCAAAGAACGCAAGAAGGACAAAATTGAGTTTATTCAAAAATCGAATGTTTCTACGAGCACAAGAAGGCGCCTTTTGTGGATTCTTCGATGAAATCGCAGTATGACGCGGCCCGAGTCAAGATACCTAAAAACACCGCAATCAGAAGCGGATTGAAGGCATTTTTACTTGGATTAAGTTTCTTGTTGTTGGTGGAGAATCCCTGCGACGGGAGGCCGACTTGGATCCATTCGCCGTCCTTGAAGACGCCAAACGGCCCTCCGCTATCTCCCTAAACAGAATTCAGTGTCAATCAAGGCCTAAACAGTCTCCTCACCGGCGCTTGTCCTTTACCGTTTTCTCCGGCACAGAATTCTCGCTTCGTGGCTCGTTTCCCAAAGACTCTCCTGAACAAAGAGTTTAGATTCAAACTCGATTGGATTCGACATACTTGCAAAGTTTCTCGTCGACAAATGGAACTTCAGCGTAGAGAAGGTCATCTGTGGTCGAAGGAACGTCTTCCTTCCCTACAGTCCTACGTTAAATTACTCGCTGATGTTTTTTATGACCTACAAGTGGTTTTTCCGAAGCCGATCAGAACTCCCTTGTTGGGAACAGTGGTCAAGGAGGAATCGTTCCTGACAATTTTTGTCGGTTGGACCGTACTCGAAAATCTGATTGGGGTTTCCATCTAAAACGGTGTTTCCTGCAAAATATCCCACGCACTCGTTGTTACCCTAAGAATCGCGATATCTCCGAGGTCGGTTTTTCCAGTCGGGTTATCCTTCGGGTAGATCACTTCGACGATCTGCGAACGTTGCACCTTCGTCGTGAAGCGATCATTCAGGTCGGTCATCCCAAGAAAAGCAGTGAAACTGGGCGTGAAGAGCGAGTTGGTAACGCAATGGGCCGCCGTGAGGAGGTAGCGATCGCTAAGGAGAGACGCTCCACAAGCGCCGACGTAGAACTTCCTAGGAATCGTGATGCGCACGTAGAAGGGGAACTGGCCGGGAGCGGCTGGAACTCCGCCAATGACCTGGAACGAGTGCTTAGGATATTTCAGAGTTTGTGAAACTAACCAGTTCGGGCAGAGTCTCTCCATCGGGCAACAGAGACGCCGTCACGGTAAAGAGAACAAAGGATAAGCAGAGGATCGACTTCATTACTAGATGAATCCAAAATGAACCGAGTGTGGGTTTAAAAGCCCCGCGGAACGCAAAAGGGCAATTTTTTTGATGTTTGAAATTGGTTTTTTGGTGATTTGAACTGATTAGAGGAGAAAAGCAGACGCTGACTCCGTAGATAACGCCTTCGTATACGCTGAAAAAAGAGTTTATTGTCTCTTGGTGTTGTGATAAGGAGAGTTTTGGTTAAGATACATTGAAGATAAGACGAGAAAGAGCAGTTGCGATGTAAACAAAAGTCGGGACTCTAAAGTGCATCTAAAGAAGGAGAGAACCAAATTAATCTGATGACGAAGAAGCGATCGTAACAGCGATTTAGCGACTAAACGATGTTTTACAGCTTTACAGCAAAGCTCTAAAAGCGATGAACACTTTAAGTGCGACTGTATCAGTTTCAGGAAGCCTTGTCCAACGACTTCATCACATCATTGCATTAATTATGCGAAATATTCTCTATGAAACCTTCTGTAGAGGTAAAGTGGCCGAGATCAGATTTCTGTTTGAATGCTTCGTTTATATAAGTTGACGTCATTTGATCACAAGCACGAAAACTCGAAATTCGTCGCTCCCTCCATGAAATCGCAAAAAAAAGAAGTTCGCGTGAAGATTCCTAAAAAATGAATTACGGAAAATCGATTGAATCGTAAACCGCAAACCGGGAACTTTGTCCTGCTGCAGAACATCGTTCTTCTTCGGCCCAATCGACGTGATTCCAACTTGAACGAAGTTTCCTTTCTCCAAGACGAGCAGCGGTCCGCCGCTGTCACCCTGCAAAAACCTGATTTCGATGGAACCTCGATCTCTGCACCTACACTGCCGATTCCTTTTCCGCGTTCCCCGGCGCAGAATTGTTTGTTGGTGATCTGTACTTTGTTATTGGTCGTCGACCACAAACGCCTTCGAGAGATGATTAAGAGAAAGCGCAACGACTCAAAAGCTACTCACTGACAGTCTGGACGTTGAACAAAGGCGATTTGGGTCCAGAAAAGTTGACGTGGGAAAGCCAAATGGTCATGGGTAACTGAAAGAAGTACATTTCAAGAGAACCCAATTGTTTGCACTTACCGCGATTCGCCCCGAAGCCGCTGATGACTCCTCGCATGTAGAACGAATGCTCGATTTTACTGTCATCCTGTATGATTCTGACCGGGTGCACCGCTTTGGTAAAAGTCACGTTATCGGCCAACTGAATATTAGTATGAACTTCTCCGGTATCCCCAGATCCCACCTCAAGCACTGCAATGTCGTAAGGCCCCAAGACCGAATACGTCCAACGAGGATGTAGCCTGTAACTGATTATTTTCCTTTCCTGGACATTCGCAGCCGATAGATCTCCGAGATCTACAGTGCCTAGATAAACTCTGGATTCAGGGTTCAGAAGAATAGGATCAGTGCAATGGGCGGCGGTGAGGACGAAGCGCGAGGAGATCAAGGTTCCACCACAAAAGAAGGAGTTCTGAAAATCACCCTTGGCGCTAATAAAGGCTTGGAAGGGGAAGAGGCCTATATGAGCCGGTCTCCCGCCGAAGACCTTAATGTGGCGTTTAGAGGAAAGTGAATCAAGCTTTTCTTACAAGTTCTGACTCGTTATCCTCATCGGAATTTTCGATTTGAAGAGCGATTAAGGAAACCCAAGAAAGAGAAAATAAGAGAACAAAGCAAGCGACCATAACTCGCGACTACGCCTGATAACGAATGACGAAACGGGTTTAAACAGTTTGTCGTTGTTTCCTCCGCGTCAACAACTTTTTCCTCTAAAAATGTTTTCCCTCATCAAAATCTGCTGATCATTTGTTTTCGATGTCGCTCCTCATGTGCCTTAAACGACAGAATCAGTCGACGTCAGTTTCTTAGAGGTTCACAGATCTTTGTTATTCAGAATCCCCATTCTCCGGTCAATTTTTCGCCTCTGATCAAGACCTTCGAAAACGAGTTTCAAGGCTCGTAATCTAATTAATGAGTATTGAAGTTCAAAAATAGCCAAATCTCGTTTTCGTGGCAGTGTTCTTGGGCTTCCTGAAAATATAAAAAGAGAAAAAACAGCCAAAACGAGATTCTCACGCCATGTCACCACTTCCCTTCGTCTGCGTTCTTCTCCTCCGGACGCCTGTTTTATCACGACCCTCTATTTCGTCGTTCCCAGATTCGTCGAACTTATCTCAACTTAGGGATCATCCTAAGCAGGAAATCGTGGTTGATGGAGTGGACGACCTTCTCCAGATGATTGAAGAATACAAAGTGGAGGATAGCAAGGCCGAGATCGACTTTAAGAATTTCGAAATGTAAGCTGGTGGCCGCAATCGCTCTGCTATGACTTTTTAGGAGAAAGCTACATTAATCAAGCTACTAATCGAGAATGCTACAGTAGTCTTTCAATGGAACGCCAAGGTCTGCAATCTATGGACCAGAGACTTCATTCTGTGTATCTTTCATATTTATTTAAGGTTTGTGGTAGTTATCAGAATAAAATTCCAGGAATCACATACACCGAGCCATGTTTTCGCTTGCTTTGTTGATAAAGGCGCAGTGCGACGAAATCCGCGTAAACACACCTAAACAAACCCCAAAATCTCGCGAATCGGTCCTCATCACCTCACTTGGGAATTTATCCTGCCGGTACATATCGGAGACGACAGCGGTTCCGAAGGACGTCAGCCCGACCTGGAAGGTTTCTCCGTTGTGAACGATGTGGATTGGACCGCCGCTGTCGCCCTGAACTCTCAAATTTTCGATGTTTGCTTGTAAAAGTCAGAGCGGTTACCTGGCTCGTTCCTCTTCCGGCCGTTCCTGCGCAAACTTGGGCGTTCGAGAGAATTGACTGGCCCCAAGGATTCTTGTAGATTTTTCTAAACAAGATGTGAGTAAAGAAAATGTTTTTCGAAAGAAACCTACTTGCAAACATCATTGTGCACAAACTGGACGTTTGCGTAGAGGAGATATCGGCTTACGACGTTTTCCTGGCGTCCGAAAAAGTCGGTCCTATCTAAAAAGGATTCTATGACAAAGAAATAAAAATGCTACTCGCGTTTGAAGGTGCCGAAGCCGGAGACGACGCCGTCCTTCCACGGCAAGACCAGATCGTTCTGAAGAAACTTTACCGGTTTCACGTCGAAGTTGTAGGCGACCGGAGGAGCGAACTGAAATCCATTGACGGCAGCCTGGGTCGCTTAAAGAACTAACCTCCAAAACGGCGATGTCGTTTTGATGGGTGTCGTCGAAGCGGTTGTAGTAGGGGTGGATTACGGTGGTGTGGATCTCGCGCCACTTGGTGTTTGGAGTGACGCTTTCGAGATCCACGGAGCCGACCATTACATAAGAGGGCGCCACCATATCCAGAGCGCAGTGGGCGGCAGTCAGGACGTGGCGCGGCGAGAGGAGCGTTCCGCCGCAGATGGATGTAAGGCTTGGGCCAAACTGGGAGCTGAACAGGATGTAGACCTGCCATGGGAAGATTCCGGAACGGGCTTGTGTTCCTCCGATGATCTGAAACATAGGAACTCTGACACAACATTTCGCGACCAGCTTGCCACTCAAGGGCACATTTGTGCTTAAATAAAGTTTATGCGGGCTGGTGGATATCCCCACAAACCCATTCCAAAAATTCGGACGTTACAAGACGGCCCCCAGCGGGAGAAAACGATCTACCAAGCGCTGATTAGCATGCTGTTTGTTAAACAAACGATGCTCAACGTTTCGCTCGCACTGGTGCGCATGGTATCAGTTGACAAGGGTAATTTCGCAAAAGTAAAAGCAAACCTACAAAGTGGGTTGTGTTGGGCGGAATCCGGCTTTCGTTCCTGGGCACGCCGATCACATTGCGCTTCAATGACTCAAAATCTTGCCAGCCAGCGACGAGTCCAGCGAAGATGAGGAGAATAAAAGCGAGTCGCATTTTTGGGCCAAGAATGCACATGCAGGCGGTTTTAAGTCGTCCGAGAACAAAGAAGAAACTGTTTTCCAAAACATGTTTGTTTCCAAGGATTGGAGAATAGTCACTCCAAATGCGAATTAAGGCCAAAACCAAATCGATTGAAAAGGGTAAATATTTGGCGAATCCGCGCGCATTTCTGATTCACACCGTAGCTCTTGGAAGTAAGATGTGGAGAAAAAACCTTTTCGATTCTTTCCGGGACAGAGATTTATTTGTATATGTACAGGGCATGACGAAAGATCACAAGCAAAGTGCAAGATAGTTGGTGGAGCTGCTGATGAAGTCGCAGTACCGGGAAAGGCGCAGATAAACACCTGTAACAACGCTGTGAAGGGTCTCTGGAGAGGTCAAGACCTACCTGGATAGTAGAGCTGGTCCTCCAGTCCGGCCACAGAATTATCTCCAAATGAAGTCAGTCCTACGAGGTACCAATTCCTATCGGAGGCCTGAACAACCAGAGGTCCCCCGCTGTCGCCCTAAAAAGAAATTCTAGAAATAAGGCTTTGAACAGGTTCTTACGGGAGCGGTTCCGCGAAGGAAGGATCCGGCGCAAACTTGCGTATCGTCGATAACGATTCTCCCTCTCGAAATGGCCAACCAGCGATCGCTAAAACAGAAAAAATGGGTTGAGGAACAGATTTACCAAAAACGCACATGCAGTAAGGATGCTCGAGAATGGGAATCCGGGTTTCCATCAAAGTTGGGCTGCCGAAAGAGGATGCTAGAAATGAGGAAACTTGAACAACAGATTTTGCAAAGAAACGTACCTGAAGTTCGCCCCCATCCAGTTACGTAGGCATAAATGCCGTCGTGGTTAAGCTCGGAGTCGTTTTTGCGGATTCTAATCGGCTGCGTGTTCACATTGAACTCCACGTTTGCTTCGAGCTGAAATCGTTTGGGTGTGCATGCATCTCACAAATTTCTCCAACCTCAATTATGGAAATGTCGTTTCGGAAAGAAGGATCGTTTCCAGGGTATTTGGGGTGTACGACGACCCTCTGGGCATCCAGATAAAGGGTGTAGGGGTTGTTCTGGGTGTTGTCGTACTGCTTCACGCTTCCCAACATTGCGCGAATGTTGTGCGCTTGGACGCCGCTGAAACACAAACAGAAACTCCGGAAAGAACCCTTAAAGAATTACAAGGTGCAGTGAGCGGCAGTGACGATGTGGCGGCGAGAGATCAGAGATCCTCCGCAAAGAGTCGTTTTTCCGGTGTCCGGCTTGTAGATCGCGAGGTACACTTGCCAAGGCCATTGACCGTTTCGAGCCGGACGTCCACCAATGATATCATTGCTGAATTCGTCGTTGCCGGATGCCGAAGCTGCAAAGAAGACGGCGAAGGAAGCGAGGAGAAGATGAAGCTGTATAAGGCGCATTTGAGGCTGGATGAGTAGAGCAAGCGGGAGCCGCGCTTAAATACGTGTTTCAAAGATTAGAGACCGCGTGTTTGAGTCGTCGAGGGGTTATCAGTCTTGTGTTGTCCACTGCAACACTACAGAAGACCAAAATTTAGCGATAAGAAAAAAGTTTTGAAAAGTTAATTTGGAGCAAACAGAGAAAAACGTGTTTGCCATTAGGAAAAAAGGAAATTGCCAATTTAAAAAATTAGGCTAAATAATAGATTGCGTTTGTCTTTTTTTGACCTGATGATTCAGTCCGAGTTCAAAAGTCACGGCATCGCAGGGTTGTGCGTATTCGAGAGCCTCGTGACTATGCAGATCAAACAGTTTCCTCGCTGTTATCAGCATAGTGCTGAACGTAAAACAGTGCATGTTGTACTCAAAGAGTGAAGTTGGCGGCTGGAAGCGAGGTTTGTAGTAGATCTCGTAACCCAAGCTGCGGCGCCATCGAACGGGTGATCGGAGTGTCAATGATTAGATTAGTCCGTAGCAAACACGTCTCTGAATTCTGGCCATCGCGTTTCCCATAGCTACGTGATATAAAGATAACCTCTGGAACCCGAAGATCCACAACACTTTTATTTCGGTAGTTTTCACCAGAGCAGGATTTTGGTTTTCGGCAGTGT